>JACDOX010000124.1:1591399-1652053 GCA_014549065.1 Cardinalis cardinalis | reverse complement strand
TTTTTTTTTTTTTCTGTTTCATTGATCTATATATAGAAATTCTGCTTTCTCTTGTCATTTTCTTTCTCTTTTCTGTTTTTTTCTTCTTTCTCTCCCTTTTTCTGCTCACTGTGAACCTCCTCAGGCCTATCAACACCACTGATATAAAGGATGCTCCATGGAAAAATGGACATTAAGAACTTGATAAGCAGCAAGTGGGTGTAATTTGCTGGACAATATTTTACTCATTATCTAGCTGCCAGGTGAACTTGCTGTARAAAGTTCTTCCCACCTACAGGATTCTCCTCCTCCTGGCAGGAGGATGATCACTGCTSCTTGGCTTGCAATATGGATGTGCAATATTTGATTTGTGGGGCTAAGCACCCAAAAAAGCCCATGAGGGGTGCCATGGACGTGTACATGGGGACAGTCCAAGGTTGGTTTGGTTTGGGTTATTTTTGTGTGTGTGTTCAGAGCCAGAATCATTGCCTCAGGCTGRGTGAAGCCAGCTCATGAAGAATATCCAGCTCGGGGTGAGACTGTGGTTTGTGTCTTTCTTCTGCAGTCCACTTTCACCAATTGTACCTGAATTGATGCCTTTTCCAAGTAAAAGCTGTTTACAGGCCCTGAGCTACCTGCAAAGCTTGGCACCTGGGCTGGGGAGGAAGGTAAGAGGAGAAAGCAGCTGCTTTTGAGGGTTTTCTTTTGGTGCTTCTCAAGTGGATAAATTTCAACAAAATGCATCCTTCTTGGTGCACTGGTCACAATTTCCAGTGGATATATGGAAGTCTTTTTGGGCAGGGTCTTTTTGGGTACATCATGGCATTGTTTCCCATAGCAGAGGATTTATGAAACAGCACTGAGCGCTCAGAGAACAAACTGTTCTTTAGCAGAAAGTCTAAAGATGAGACAGGAGTGCCTACAGAACCATAGCATCACTGAATGGCTTGAGTTGGAAGGGATTTYAAAGACCATCTGGTTCCACACCCCTGCCATGGGCAGGGACTCCTTCCACTGTCCCAGGCTCCTCCAAGCCCCATCCAACCTGACCTAGACATTTCCAGGGATCCAGGGGCAGCCACAGCTTCTCTGGGCACCCTGRGCCAGGGCCTGCCCACCCTCACAACCAAGAATTTAGTCCYAGAAATCTCATCCTGCTTTGCCATCTGTCAGTGTGAAGCCATTCCCCCRGTATAAAGTACACAGGACCTGTGYTTYCTGWTTCTKCTTYCWGGAGCCTGAATAGACTGAAAGTCTAATGAAAGTTGTACTTTTAAGACCCACAGGTTTTTGTATGTGCATTTTGGTTACTTTTACTAAGTCACATGTTTTTCCACAGACTGTAAAAACATCAGCTACAGGCAGAAAGCCTTTCTGAAGGATCAGCAAAGTTCAAAGCAGGAAAATGGATGCTTCCTCAGAACCGAAGGTTTTGTTTAGAACATGCCATTGTTAAAAAATAAACAGGGAGCCCTCACAGGTTTGAAAGACACACAAAGTCTTTCAGCCTGCATTGTTGTAAAGTAGGATGTGAGACAAATGGGATTGAGTTTGGAAACCTCAGGCATTCACCCAGTATTTTGGGCAAAGTCTGAGCTCCCTTTCTGCTGCGCTGCTGCTGCTGCTCAGATGAGCTGGTTTGAAGCAGTGGGTGCATTCCATGGGCTGCAATTGCAGCTCCTTTGCTCTGTGGTCGTGCTCAGAGTCACCTGTGCTGTTTTCAGGGCTGCCCCTTCTGTGATGTGCTGGTTAGGGAGGTGTGCTGCAGGCATAAACTCACTGGGGTGCTCCAGCCTTGGGCATCATCAGAGCAGAGCAGCACCAGGTCAGAGCTGACGTGTCCCAGATATTCCTCCTGCCCAATGTCAAGTCCTTCYACTAAGCAGGAATTTTTTAAGGACAACATTCAAACACAGGAAAAACATAGGAAAATATTTTAGGAGAAGTGGGGCATATACACTGTAGAAAGAGGAAAGAAAAAGAGTGAGAGGACATTGAAAAATTGACTGCCTCAAAAGGTGAATCCTATTTTAAGGTACCCTAATATTTCCAAAATTTCAATATAAGAAAATTGAAGCAGAGTACATTTGGCATGAAAGAAGCAATGTTGATACTATTTTAGAGCATGACTTTGTGCATGCAATAGCCTCCAGCATGACACAAAGGGCACAAAAAATGAAAAAGTAAAATAAATACTAGATGAGAAATTTATGACTCAGATGATTAATGAGGGGTGACAAAAGCATCTTTCTTTTCAGAGATGTATTAAGACAGCAACCAAATGTTATTACTGGAGCTAACTGGGACAGTGGCTAGAGCTGGGAGATAACTTTCTCTACTGTGTTGTGCCTTCTGAGTAGCTGAGCAGCAATTTTCAATAGACAGTGCTGTCACCCTAACACCTTTCCCAGACAATAAATATCCTGCAGACCCACAGCCCTGGTTAGTGGAGCAGATACCAGAGTCAGTGGGTGAAGTGTGTGGTCTGCATTGTGAAGTGGGTCAGACTCTTGGTCTCCTCTGACCTTAAAACTCATAAATCATAGCCAGAAATGAACGCTCCCCACGTAAACCACAGTCCAGAGCTATGAGAATTGTAGGATCATAGAATCCCAGAATGGTTTGGGCTGGAAAAGATATTCAAGATCATCCRTTTCCAAACTTATCCCATGACTAGGGACACCTTCCACTATCCCAGGTTGCTCCAAGCCCCATCCAGCCTGGCCTTGGACACTTCYAGGGATCCAGGGGCAGCCACAGCTGCCCTGGGCCTCAGCATCCTCACAGCCAAGAACTCACAATATCTAATATAAATCTACACTCTTCAACTTAATGCCACTCTCCTTTGTCTTCTAACTCCAGGCYSTTGTCCAAAGTCCCTCTCCAGCTCTCCTTGAGCCCCTTTGGGCATTGAAAGGAGCTCTAAGGTCTCTTCAGATCCTCCTCTTTTCCAGGTGACCATCCCCAGCTCCCCAAGCCTGGCTACAGAGCAGATGCGATCCAGCCCTTGCAGCACCAAAGGGAAAAACAGTTATGAGCCAAAATAGGCCTGGAAGGCTGTATAGGAACTCAAGCTGTCTCCTTTCAAAATATTTTGGCACAAGGACTTAGCATGCAGCCTGCCCAGGGGCTGGAGCTCCCGACCCAGGAGCTCCTGGTGCTGTCTCTGTGCGGATGCAGCCCCTCCTGTCRCAGAGCAGAGGGCCCAGAGCCTGGGAAAAGGAGAGGTGCTCCAAGCAGGATTTTTAAGGGCCCAAATCCAGAACTGTGATGCTGATTCAGCTGTTATTTAGCCCCACAGGCAACTAGTTATGTTTCAAGGGCACCTCAGGTTTTTATGGTTAATTTTTCCAGATGCCTGAACCTTTTTCTCGCTCCCAATAAATTTCCAGAAATCAACAATGACTTTGGTTTTTCTCCCCTGAGAGGCATGAGCCAATGGGTTTTCTCAAATTACCTCCCAGGCTGGTGGTTTTTTTTTTTTTTTTTGACTTTTGCCATTTTTTTTACCACACCAGAGGGGAGACCCTTCATTCAAACAGCAGAACTCCTGCACAAAGGGGATATCCACACCCACCCTTTTCCCTCCATCAGGGTGTCAAATCCCTGTTCCTGGCCTCTCAGGAAACTGCTGTAACCACTAGTCTGTAAAGTGGTGTAGGAAAGAATTCAAGATTCATGGTCACGCTGAGTGAGGTTGGTTCATTTCGCTTCCAGCAGCGTAAGAGGAGCTGGATCTGCTATCAAGGGTAGAAGAAATCGGAATTTCAAAAGAAAACCACTAAAAATGGCCAAGCAGAAGTGGAAGATTTAGGTAGGTATTGTGTTACTGTTCATACAAACAGTTTAGTCAATGTTGGAATGCAACAGGTTAGTGTTGGATCTCATCTCTATTYAAATCACAGTAAGTGGTATTTTGTCTTCTAAAACAGATTTTAGTTTTTAAAACCATAGAAAACCACAAAAAGACACCAAATCAAAGACCYTGTTTAAAGTAAGCATCATTAAAATGCAATATTTGCTGTTTAAATTTGTCTGTGAGAGTAAGCTGATATCTAGCTTTTTTGCTCTAAATATAGTATTTCTTTTCCTGTTGAAGTCAAAATATGGCTTTTTTGTTCAAATAACCATTTATTTGTACAATAAACCAAATCACAATGTCAGCAKGAGCGTCTCAAAATCCTTTTTAATGAATGGCTGCTGTTTTCATAAGTCTTTCCCCAGCCCTGACCAGATCCCAGAARCTGCCCCAGAAGCCAATGGGAACTTTTTCTTTAATATTCAAGGTCTTGAATCAGATGTCTCAGGGGAAAGAAAAGAAAAAAGAAAAAAAAAAAAAGGAAAAAAAAGAGTGTCTGGATAAACAGAAATATTTAAAAAGTGATTTTTCTTCTGGATTTGTGTCCTGTTTTCCTCTGACCTCTTTGGAATGACCTCAGATTTCTGAACTCTTTCTCTCCCCCAGATGCTGCTAAGAGGATGAATCTCCATGTACATCCCCAATTTCTGTCCTTATGGGCACTCTAATCCTTCCCCTTAGTCTCAATTAGCAAGGAGCAGCACTTGTGACTCTCAGAAATTTGTGTTCTGATCAGTGATCAATAATTTCCTGGAGAAAGGCCAGGCTGTGGTTAAAACTGAGCAGATAAGCTTCTGGTTTTCATGAAAAACTCAGGAATTTAATATCTCTGAGGCCTCTGTGCATCTGTTGAAGTTGATCTCTAGGTTTACAGGTTATTGAAAAAGAWTGTCAGGTAGCTGGACAAGCACAAAGTATGATCACACAAGTCCTGTTTCCTTGGCTAAACACCACCATGGATAACTTTTGAAAAAAGCAAATTCAATGTACCTGGATTAATCTTATCTCTAGCAGTGATTTAGAAGCAATATACAGAATAACACACAGGGAGAGTTCTGTGCTGCTGATGCACATCTAGAAATTTTTCCAGCATTACTAACTTCTGAACTTCTGATTTTGATAGCATCCTCCTCCACCCAGCAGCAAATTCAAGTCAGCTAAAGAGATAAGCAGCTTATCTATTTTAAAGTTCTTTTTCTTTCCTCTTTCCTGCAGGTACTCCATCAGTTCAAAAGCTTAAGGCAAAAGGACATTCCTGGGAGAGATTCACCAACTGGGGGGAGGAAAGAGCAAAATTCAAACAGGGCTGATCCCCATTGAATTGAAGCTTCCCCCAAAGGCTGTCACAAGCAGGGACACGCACATCCAGCTTTGCTTCTTGGGATTCTTCTTCCTTATGCATCATATGCTAATTATCTCACCAGTCTGCCTTCAACATTTGATTTGGCATTTTTCCTGCTTCTTGCTTGTAAATTTACATCAGAGAAGGGATAGAGTGAAATTATTAATGGAAATGTATCCACAGGTGTCTTTCCAAAGGAAGGGAGCAGGACTAGTGTGTGAAACAGATCCCACTTTCAGATTTCCTTTATAACCCTTCCATTTAGCTCCGAACCCCACTAATTTGCATAGGCAAGAGGATAAAAGCACCAGCAAACATCTCAGCTGGTTCTGAGTTTCYCCTCACAGACAGAATTACATATCTGCAGTTCCTTTCTCTGTGTGGCTCTCTGAGGAGCACTCAGCGCGGCGTTTGCCCGCCGCTCTTGGTTCTCTGTAGTGGCATCCCAAAAAGAGGATTCCCCCATGAACCAGCACACAGCAAGCGGGATTTCTTTGAGAAAAAAAATTCTCAAGTGCTGAGCTGCTGTAGAGAAGGAGGGACTAAATCAGCAGTAGAGGARTGAGGTGAATTAGTGGTGAACACATTGGAGCTGGGTTAAAGTTTGGGCTCTAGAATCTTAGAATCCTTTTCCTTAATGAAACAGCCTTAATGTCTCTGTGRTTCTGTGAATTGTGGCCTTACACTGTTTGATATTTGGGCTGATTTTTGTGTGATTGAGGCCCCCACATCATGACCACTGCGTGCTGGAGCAATGAACAGAAGGCAAGAGGAGAGATCAATAATGCCACCAACAKCTGAGAGGAAACAAAGGAGTTATCACAGAATTCCCCAAGTTGGAAGGGACCCACAAGGAYCATCAAGTCCAGCTCCTGGCCCTGCACAAACACCCCAAAAATCCCACCCTSTGCCTGAYAGCATTGTCCAAATGTTTCTGGAGATCTGGCAGCACTGGGGCTGTGACCATTCCCTGGAGAGCCTGTTCAGCACCCTACCATCCTCAGGGTGAGGAACCTTTTCCAMCCTTAAGGATTTCCCCCTTGGTTTGTATGTAGGTGCCTGTCTTATCCTTCATCTAAAGCAAATTTGTTGTTCAATAAATGGGAGACAGCCTACAGCAGTAACATGGATGTAGGAGGTGGATGTGAGCAGGGGAGGATGCATGAGAAGATCAGCTCAAAGCTGATGTGCTGCTTGGGAAAAAGGTGCAATTTTTTCTCACTGTGTTAGGAGGCACCTTTTCATCAGGCAGTGACAACACACAGGACAACACCTAAATAAATAAAAATATGTTTATTTTTTATTTAGTAAATATAGCAACAGGGGGTGGGTGCCTGTTAGGTGATCACTGCTCTTCAGGTGTTGACATGTGAGCTCACCAGTCTGTCTAAAGGTCCCTGCTTTTGGAAGCTCAGTGTATGAGTGTGCACAGTTGGAAAAGAAATTTTTTGGTCTGTCAATGTTTTTTTTAGTTTTCTCCTTAGCTCAATGTACAGGCCGTCATTCAGTGCTCCATTAGGTACTTTCTCCAATTTTATATTTGGAAGGTTATTTTTTACTTTCTGACCAAAAGATTTTCTTTTTTTTTTAATCTTCCACAATTTGCTACTTATGACTATCCAAAACTTTTCTTAAAAAAATATTTTTTATTAAAAAAGCAAATTCACTGAACTGCACCCCTATAAAAAAGAATCAATCAAGTAAAAAGAAAAACACACCTTTCAGAAGGAGAAAATGTTAACTGCAACTGCAAATATTCTCTTCTTTCTTTCTTTCTTTCTTTCTTTCTTTCTTTCTTTCTTTCTTTCTTTCTTTCTTTCTTTCTTTCTTTCTTTCTTTCTTTCTTTCTTTCTTTCTTTNTTTCTTTCTTTCTTTCTTTCTTTCTTTCTTTCTTTCTTTCTTTCTTTCTTTCTTTCTTTCTTTCTTTCTTTCTTTCTTTCTTTCTTTCTTTCTTTTCTTTCTTTTCTTTCTTTTTCTCTTAGCTGAGTATTTCCCCTTGGTACTTTATTCTGCTTTTCAGCTACAGCACAATAGGGAATCCTTGGGGTTTTTTGTGTTTTGTTGGTGTTTTCTTTTTTCCCCTGCTCAAAAAAGCCCCACAACAACCTGATCGAATCTTGCAGTGGACCCATGGCTTCAAAAAAACTCAACTCTAATACAATTTACATGAGTCCTATAGCACCCAAATGCTCCTGACAATTCAATGAACTTTTCATTTCACCGAAATCCTTTTGAGTACCCATATTGGGTACAGCAGAGCTGTTGGTGAAATGGGAGCTGTAGAATTACAACACACTCATCCTTGAAGATGCAGGCAGATGTGGGGAAAGGTTCTCCATTTGTGTCATTGAAATACCATTGCAAGTTACCTCTGAGTTAGCTACATTTAGACAGAAGTAAAGGGGGAAAAAATCTTCCTTGATAATGACAAGACAAAAATATCCATAAAAAGGAAATAAAGATGACATGCTTCTTTTTTCCATGACATACATTTTTTACATGGCTTAGGGGCTTTGCTTCCTGAGAGTTTACGTCGTCGTCAGCTGTCAGGGCCCTTCCATGCATGATTTATGTGTGCATAATAAAGACATCCTGGTTGAGGGACTGATCTGTGATTTCCAACAGCTTTGAAACTAACCGCAATAAAATATACAGCGCATGAATAATATAGGGTTTAGTTTAAAAAAAGGATCAAATTTTGAAAAATGGGAAGCATATTTATTTTCAGTTGCTTCATCTACTCTTTCATTTTTTTTTTATTTTTCCCTCTAGGTCAAGTAGAATGACAGCTTTTAAGGGAGGCAGGCCTAAGATTTCCAATCTCTGGAATCTTTTAAGGGATTGTTTAAGTCATCTCAGTTCAGATTTAGGACAGGCTGTGAAGGTGTTGGAGCTTGAATTTGAACCAGCCCTTCCCAAAGCGTCGTGGGACTTCCCACAGGGTTTTTGCAGCAAGGCTGGTGTGCTGCTAACCCAGCTGCTGTGCTGCTTGCCAGGAGTGCCAGGAGGCMACCAGCAGGGGTGAGCAGAGCCCTGGTAGCTCTCAGGCCACCACTGGTGAGTTGTGCTGAAATCATCTCACACACCTCATTAGCCCACGTGCTTCCCTGCTTGGCTCAGCCAACGGGGCTCCTTTGGAGAGGTGGTTATCCCTGTGCTGTTGTTGGGTGTTTGCAGCACAGGACAAATACACTGGGCAGAGAACACCTCCCTACTCAAGACCTCTCTGCCTGATGGCTGGATGAAAGGAACCTTTTCATTTTCTGTGACAAAATCAAGATGCAGAGATTCAGTAATTTGGATGGAATTCCATAGGAAACCTGTGCTAACCACTCTGTAGTTCCCACACTCTTGTCCATCCCCATGAAATTTTCCATTTTATAATGATAGAACTTCATCAGGTATCTAGGGAAATTTTACTGCTTCTGTGTTGCAGTCACATTTCAAAATTTGCCTCTGTTCAGGCTAATGAATTGAAATGGAGGATTAGATCGTGCTTAATGACAACAAGAACATGACAAAGGTGCAAAACCCCTTCAGGAGTTGTCTCCRAATGTACATTAAAGTTCTCATTTGGCTCTGCAAGTAGTGAAGGCGGACAGAGGTTCTTCATAGCCTCAGAACCTATTTTAATTACCCMCTCCCTGGGTAATTACTAACAGGGGAGGAGAGGACTGCCTGAGAGCCTGAATGCTAATGGGTTCCCCTGAGAGTGTGAGTCCAGAACATCAAGGAATATGTGATGGGCTAGCAGCCTCTCCAGCAAGTTGCTGCTGGCTTGGAGGTGGGATGCTGCACTTGAGATGCCAGTGATATTCCTGGATGACTTGAGGACTAAACCACGTCTTTATGAAAGCAAAGCTGTTGTACTAAAATATTAAATGGGAAGGGAGATTGTGTCGCTAAAACTTGGGCTTTTGACACAGTCAAGCGCTGTCAGAGCAAATGAGGGAAGGAAGGTGGAAAGAGGATCTGAAGGATGTGAGAGCTGTGTCGTCACCACTGGTTAGGGTGTTGCTTTTTAATAAGAGCTGTACAAGTGATCTGTTAAATGAAGGGAGGCCTCGTGGCAAACCAGAGAAGGGAAACCAGCTCATACTTGTGCCATGTCAAGGCTTGTAGAAAAAAAAAATAGAAGCCCAGACACTTTTGGGCCTCAATGTGAATCCATACCTCAAAAAAAATCAGGTCCTGAGGCGTTATCTTAGGTTTAGCACACTAGGTATTAAATCATTAACTAAGGTTATTATTCAAAATCATGCACCTCTCTGTTTTGTGGTCCAAGGGTCAGACAAAATTCACCTTTGAATGAGCTGTGATGAGTGGGSACTGATGTTAAAAATAATGTCTTTACTGCTTTATTTGTTTGAGAAACCTTTTAAAACCAGTTCTGCTATGTTAGGAGGGAATTTAACACGTAACTGYCAGGGCAGAGGGTGGAATCAGAATTAATTCTTCCACTTTCTCAGGTGTTTCCTCCTGAGGTCTTCCTCCCATCAGAAAGCAGTCTGAGGAAAAGTCTTTGCATGGAGATGGCATTGGAATATGAAAACATTTCTTTGGTGGCCAGTTTGATCTGAAAACAGCTAAAATGGTATTTTGCATTTATTGTTTTTGCCACATTCTATGCATTGTGTTCACAAGGTTCTTCTTTTAAACTTTTCCCAACTCACCAGTTAGAGTGAGAGCTGGCTGGTGTTCACCCCACCCAAACCCAACCCTTGAGCCACCTGGTGAGGCTGCTCCCATTATTGCCATTCAGCCTGTGTCCCACTGCTGAGTCCCCTGGAGAGCCCCATGGAGCCAGGCTAAAACTCAAGGCAGTATTTGAGAACCTGTTTGTCCCTGGCCACTGCACAGGAACATTGGGTTATTCAGAGGTACACAGAAGCATGATGTGATGACAGGTGGGCCCATGGACTGCCCCAGATTGGTGTCTAGGAATGCTTATCACCATATGGGCCACATCTTTTTCTCCTCTGCATTTCACACAGCGAGGGTGGTTTGGGTTCTCTCCCATTAGCAGGCTGTTGGGGGTGTCTGTAATACAGTTATTTCTAGTGAGAGATTTGAGAGAATGCTTTGATAGGCTGCCTGGAGGAGGACTGATAAGGCCAAATGCCATTTATGAACAAATAAAACCTGGTGCATTATTTTCTAGGAGATATTTATGTATGGGCTCCTTGGATGTTGGTATAGAGAGAAAACAAACTGCCTCTGGAACCATCCCTGGCATCTTGGCTAGTTAGTGCCCTGGGGTTAATGAATTTGCACTCATCACCAAATTCCCTGGGCTTTTGGGTTTTAAGTTCACAAAGCTGAGGTACTGGAATGGTGGACATGTGACTCTGGTTGTGGGCAGGGTAAAAAACGTGAGAGTCCCTTCCAGCTCTGGATACAGTGTGAGCCTGTGAAATGCTGGAATCTGGCAGTATGAACATGTCTGTGTGCACACAGAGGGGTGGCAGTGCTGAGGGCTCYTGCTCTGAGCTGGATCAGGCTCTCATGGTCCCCCCACAAGTGACACAATACTGATTTAGGCAATTCTGCCTCCCCTGTGCTGCTGCTCTCCATAACAAAGGCACGGCGCTGCTGCTTTCTCCCCCTCTGCCCTCTGCAGCTGTCGCCACCTCATGCCAAGAGTTCAACATTAGGAGTGTTTTGAGCTAAAAAGTCCTGCTCAGATGATCATGCTTATATCAACTGTAAGGCTTTCAAAGCATTCCAGCTTAGCCAAAATATGTGGTACACACCATGAGTCCAATCATCCCCCTTATAGTCATCTACAAAGTTGTTTTTTTTCAAACCAAGCTTTTCCATTATAATTTTMTTCCATTCTTGTTTCAGCTCACTAAGCATTAACCACCATGACCTACTGCATAAACCCAAACCATATTAAACAGCTTAGGTTTATAGCCAAATCCTAACACCCTATTTGGGGAATGGCCACAGTGCTTAGCTGTTTCTATAGTTCTGTGGTTTGGGGTTTTTTTTGGACAAAGTMAAATCTTAACTTGACTAAAACATTCTGAATGTGTTTAACACCACACTCCTAAAGCAAAACACATAGAAGGAACAAATCCATTTGTTTAWGAACAGTACAAATATTAAAACAAACATGAACCCCAAACCCATCTGCAATATAGGTCCAAAATGTGCAAAAGGAACTCAGAAGTTTTTATGAACTAGCTTATCTATCTGTGTGCATTTATGTCAGAACATAGGAAATGGCCTCCACCTTTCAATTTACTTGTGGCTCAACATAACCATGTGCTTTCCCATGGATAAGAACCCACTGCTCCTAGCAGAGCTGCCAGCAAGCTGATGTAGTAAAGAATATTTCTGAATATCATTGTTTTATTTTGGAAAGTGAGGAGGGGGAAAAACCTCGTAAGGTGATATAAACAAAAAGATAAAGAGCAGGTCTGAAAATTCAGCCAGGGACATCATGAGCAGTGTCTCCACAGAGCCATACCTGTGCTTGGGGCTATGGGATGTTTTCATTACTAACCCAGGATTAGGTTTAAATTCACTGCTGATAGAGTTTGCAGYGGATGAAAATTGGTAGAAGTATAAATAACTGCAGGGTCCATGGAAGGGAGATCACTGGTGAGGTTCAGCTTATTTGGGCAAAACATGCTTCAGCAGAGCCAAAGGCACTGCAGTCCATGCAGGAATGCAGAATGYAGATTCTGTTACTGTCAAACAGTTGTGAAATTTCATACATGGGAAAGGGACAACCTTCCTGCAGGCAAGGAATGTGAGGGATGCCTACAGCGGACAGGTCATGGTGGGTGAGTAACTCAACCTGAGCTCCACGCCTTGCTGAGACTCCCAGCATTCCTAATTTTTCCAGGGCATGTAGAGATCTCTGAATGGAGAGGGGTGGTTGGTGTCATGGCAGGAGGAATGTCCCAGCAGAGGTGGCTGACCTTGTTCTGAGGGGTAACTTCCAGSCCCCCATCAGGAGTACTGCTCTGTTGTGTAAAGCCTGTTGTGTCCTGGACAAAAACTGGGAAATGCGAGTTAGGAAGCTCAAGCCAAAGTAATTATGCCTTCACAGCAATACATTGTGGAAGTATTTTAATTAAAATCTCGACTAAATGATACAGCCAGTGAGCTAGGAAGATGATATAAATATGATGTGTTTGATTCCTAAATGGRTGAGTATGAATGATATTTCTTGGAAGATGAAGATGATGCAGTGCACAGAGAATTAGGTGATACTAGATGCTGAGCCTGTTTGGAGCTTTTACCTGTGATCCAGATCCAAATTGTCAGCAAAGATCTCGGAGCAGACAGGAACCTCTCTCTGACCACAAGTTCAAGGCAGGAGGACTCCACTAAGAGCTGAACATTGTTCTGTATCTAGCTAAGTCAAAGAAGTCTACCTATCTCATTGGTTATYTCACTCTGCATGCTTATGCAAGATCCTGATTAATTCAATTTTTTGACATATCCAACTTCTGAGTTTTGCCCACCTCTTTTTTCTCTTACTGGCTTTAGTCAGCTAAACTTMCCTGAAGGTCYAGCCCCCACTAATATAGAAAAAAAYGTTCCTACTCCTATGGCTATTAGTCTGCAGATCMARTGTGCATCTACATCTCTAGATCTATAATGTTTACATGTTCCAAGTGCTCCATGARCACTGTAAATACTGTTCTTCAGGCATTTTAATGTTAAAAGTCATGTTTTTTTCTCAAAGGCATATTCCCCCTTCAATAGAATGTTATTGCAACCCTGCACCTGTGTGCAAATTCAGCRTGATTCAAATGATAATTCCACATGCATTCCAGTTTGCTTTGTACTAAGAATGTAAAAAAAAAAAAGTATAATTAAAAAAAAGGAGAAATCGCAGAGAAACACAAGAGCAGAACGATAAAATCCCAAGGATGAGACACCTTTCAGACTCAAACAGACAAGGAGAAGGTGGAGAGGTAATTTGATTACTGGGGAAATATTTGTGTGGAGAGAAGAACCCATTTAGCAGAGGGTTCTTTCATACCCTCAGAGAAGGGCCAGTGTGATTTAGAGTGAGGAAGATTACAAGCCAGAACAAACTGCTTGGGAAAGCAGCATGCTCTCTATTTCACCCTTCCTTTAAATCAAGGCTGGATCTCTCTCTCTCTTGGAGGAGAATTTTCACAGGACATCAATTACTGSAATCAATCTCAGGAAGAGTTGGGTGAAACTTAATAACCTGTGACATAGGTGTTCTAAGCAAGATGATCCCTTCAACCCTTAAGTCCCCACATCCTAGGGATGAGGAAGAGCAGAGCCCTGCACAGAACAGAATGGGAACAGCACCAGGGAGTAAATAAGGGAGGGGCAGAGCAATGATGTCCTAGCAGCCAGGATGAGCAGTGCCTTATCATTCACTTTTTACACCTAGATGTCAGCTGGATGTTAAGTGGATGTTTTGGGACCACGAGGGTGGCGTAAAGCCTTCGTAGGTGCGCATAAACATCGCTGCTTCACCAGCCTCCTTTCATGGTCTCTCCTTTCCATACTTGTAGCTCTGGAATGTGCTCTGTCCACAGAGGAATTACGTTAAGCAAGGACAAGATTCTGTGCAGGTACACTGGGATTCCCTTTTAGCACAGCTGGTATCTTGTTTTTGCCAATCAGGATATGGCATTTCAGTAGTGGAAGCTATTTTACCAAGCCTTCTCTCASCTCAGTTTACTGCAAATATTGATGGTTTACGATGTGGAGGTTTTCCTGCTGAATTTTTTTGCTGGGCTGTTACTTGAGGTCAGTAATGAATGCCAGCCTGCTTATTTATTTACTTATTTATTTATTTACCTACTTACTTATTTTAAGCAGAGCTAACAAGCTTCACAAGAATTGTGTGTCATAGGGAGGTGTCTTGGATAATTTGAAGAAGCAAGTTGCAAGAGCAGGAAACCTCAGTATGGGAATTAAATTTTMTAAGAGAGACACAAAGTGCAGTATGTTCTCATTGTGGTGGAGGAGCTCTACTGAGACAAGGAGCTGCTGCACTGGGGAATGATCAAGTCCCACCCAATCCCTAGCAAAAAATCTTATTCGTTCCAAAGAAGGGAAATCCTTCCTCATCTGCAGCTGACTGGGAGTATCACATATCCCTGAAATGAATGGTGCAATCACTAAACACAGGATGCTTCCTTTACACTTTAAAATATACCCAGAAGGCTTTTCTGATSCCAGATCTTCCTCTGGAAACTAAAGTTCGTGATGCAACCTATCAAAATTGTCAGTAATCAGGAGAGCAATATCCCCTGCCAGCCTACTAGATAAGTTTTTAGAAAAAGCATATCCTTCTTTGACTCAAATATTGATGAATCTTATTTTTGCTGAATTATTTTCCTATCTGACAGTGAGTGCTTCATTATTGCTCATGCTTATTTCTCATTGGAATAACTTTCCTACCTCCTTAGGTGTGAGAGAGTTAATGTTTAAATGAATGCTGGATGTCCTGCAAAATAAATTCTTATTTGAAATGCTAAATTATCTTTGTCACGTGGAACCTCTCTGAACTCCATAATTAAAAYGGGAGGAAAAGAAAACAGAAGAGACCAGAGAAATCCCAATCTCCAGGGGTTTTAAGAATTCTTTGCTGCAAAGGACCACGTATTCCCGCGCTGGAGCAATTTTTTGGTAAGAGAAAACACTGTTGATATTTTTCTGAGAATATTTGACATTTTTCCTTGTGAGATGAAGGTCAAACACTGTGCAGGCAACATTCCTTCTCCACCCATCACCAGACACTGAGCTCCCAGACACATCTCTGCTCACAGAACTGAGAACTCAAACCTGGAGACCAAATCCTGCTACAGCTCCAATGCTCCAGCTCTTCCTGGACATGGAGCTTTGTGTAACCCAAACCTTACATCCCTGTTTCATGATTTCCCTGTCAGCCCTTTCTCACACACTGAGAGGGCTGGGAATGACAGCACCACCTCCTAAAGCATGTCACATTGTCTTTCTTGACCCACACTGCATGTTCCCTGCTTGCACAAGTGAGCATTTGTCCCGGTTTGCCAAAGCAGGAGCAGAAGCCTCCAGTGTTGTCCTTCTGACATTGACCAATGCTAGATAACCAGATGGTTAAAAAAAAAAAACCTTTACCAACCTTGGAGGCACTGATGTGGTACAGTACCAGCTGACACCAGCTGTTGATTACCTAAACCTTGCAATTTTTATTTTCCTTAATGTACATCAGCTGCAGAGCTTGCTGTCACAGAGCATTTACAACTGTCTAATCTCTGTATTCTCCTTCAAATCAGGAATTTGTCTCAATAACAATCCATGATTTGGCAAATAAATTACATCACACATTAGGATATTTGTGTTGATCCTTTAAAATGCAGTCACAGGAGCCCTCGGAAGGCTACATAATATGTAGATGAACAAATTCACTTAGAAGTATCATTCCTGTACATGTATTTGTGAGAGATCTTTTATTTACTCAGCTAAATCAGGAAAAACAATCATGCATTGTAATTTTTTTATCTTTAGAAGCTGTATAATATATGCCAAATCAAACATGTAACTTATCCCTCTTTAATAGCGTTCTTTGTGCCATATAACTGAACAGCAGCTGCTTTGTCAAGTGACCAAGAAATTAGACTTTGGCAAAACAGGGGTTTTCATCAGCATATGACCTTAAGATAACATTTACATTTCAGGAGATGCTGTTCCAGTCAGAACAGAACTGCAGGGCAAATTCACATCTCTGAATACTCATGGAGGCATCTGACAGAAAAGCTAATAAACGCGCGAGATTAGTACAGTTTTATTTTCCATAAATCTGGGACATGTTCAGCAATGTCAAACGGGTTCTTGTGCCTTTATACGAATAAATAAACCCAAGCTTGCTCTGAAGCTCAGAAGTGAGGTGGAATTCATTTAGCTCATTACCATTTAAATGATAGATGGACAGGGTAAACTCTTTTCTTTTGAGGCAGGGGATGGACAATGAGGAGAGGAAAGCAGTGGTATTACATAAATTTGGGCTCCCAGGCTTGGATGATTGGACTCAGATGTTTCCAAGGAAATTATTTGCTCCAAAAGGGCTCTTTGGTTACTTACAGGTATAGCAATCATATTTAAAATGTTTTTACTCACAGGCAGGCTCCTATATCTTCAGTCACATAGGATTTACTGGAGGGTTTATCCTTGGGCTGCTCTGTTGAGCGCAGAGAATTCAGGTGGGTGTTTTCAGAGAGTTAGGCTGCCAAGACATACAGAGGAAAAAGCAACATGTTTAGAGGAGAAATATTTTGCTTTTGCCATTCTGGCTATAATTTATTTCCAGCTTTTGCAGTAGGTCCATATTTGCCTCTCCTAACTTGAAGAGAAATTTGAAGGGGCGAGAGGGAATGGGTAGGTTTTTTGTTTGCTCATTTATTCCATGAGAAAAGGAGGTACCTGGGTAGCTGAGAATAAGAAGGTAAGATCTTCATGCTTAGCCTAGGATGATTTCGAAAGAAATATTTCAGTATTCTGTAAATTAACTCAGTCCTCTGTCAGCCAAATTCAATTGAAAAGAAGGAATAAAATAGTAACGCATTCGTTATTGTCTAATTTAAAGGAGAATAGAAAGAGACCCCCAAACAGATGAGACAACAGGAGATTTCATGAGTGACACTTATGCTGCAAAATCACAGACGACTTGCTTTTTTTCCTGCTTATCTTGTAAACGTGAAGCTTCATGTAAAGTCTCCTGAAGTTTTCAGAGCACCCACAAGTCTCTTCTCGCAGTTTCAGTCACAGTTATGGGTAACTGTGGTGTGTACAGAGCTGTGGCAATGTTCTRATGTTGGCATCAGAACTCCATCAGACTCCTTTGGTGACATGAGAAGAAGGATGGAGATAATAGGAGGAKAGATATAATAATAAAAGGATTTGATATAATTCATCATCCATGTTTTTTCCATTTTTTCACATCTGAAACCTGACTTCTGTGTCAACCTYGCGTCTTTTTTTTGTGCTTACTTCCTTCTTTCTGGCCATTTCACATCCCTCCTGCATTTCAGACCTCACCCAGGATGAAGATGAATATGGCCTGGGCTACTCAGGGAGAGCATATTCTCTCTTATTTCCTAGATTTCCCTTCAAGTGGGAAAAATGCAAATAAGAAATTGGTTTTTTTTTTCCCTTGTCAGGGAACAGCTCTTGCACCACTGTAACTTACAAAAAGAAAATGCAATAGATACAACCTACCACACCATCCCATAATCCTGGGCATCCATTGACCTCTGCCTAGAAACACACAGAATCCAAGCCCATGAGTGACGCTCTGCTCACTCACATTCATATTTTGAGCCAAAACCTGGGACAGCCAGCTGCACAAAGGGAGCCAGTATTGAAAAGGGAGATGTATCCRCTTGTGTAGCTCTTGCAAAGTGACTAGTGACACTGGGAACCYCAGCTCTGGGACTACAAATATGGTTTTAGTCTTATTTTTTTACTGTTTATGAGGAATCCAAAGCTTTCTCATTTTAGACTTGGGAGTACGAGAAAACTTAAGAAGAGGCAGAAGGGTGGGAGGGTCGCCCCTTTATAGTAAAAGTTTTTATAGTAAAAGCAATAGGATAATCCTTAATTGCCTTAATTTGGTGGGGCAGATAGTGACAGCATGAGCACTAGGAGGAATTTGGGTGAAGTAAAGGTTGAATGAGCAGTCATCCTGAACACCAGAGGCTGCTGTGCAAGCAGATTGATAGTACCAATGGATCTCTGCCAGTGATTATGGGAAATTAGATGCWAAAAGGGCACTAAAGCAGGATCACTGGGTCCTCCCAAGCAGCATTTTGGGTAGATTAGGTGTGTCAGCAGACACTGTCCTGGGGGAGTGTTGTGTTTGACACCCAGCGCAGGAGGAGGACCAGAGCAGGAAGGGCTGTGGTGTTGGTTGGTGGTGCTTCTCTAGATGATTCTGCTGAGAGAAACATGACAGAGAATTGTAGAGGTGGTGGAGATGGGTGTATTTCTTCTCATAAATAATTTTAAAAATAAAATAGTCCTGTGTTACTTTTCATTGTCTCAGATGTGGACTGTCTGTCAGAGTCATCTGCTGCAGAGGAGTGCACCCCAAGTGTCTCTGAACTGAGTCCCTGCTTCCTGAGTCCCTCTTCACAACATTAAGGGAATTACAACAGGGTCACGTTCTCCAAAGGGCTCTAAGGGCTTTTTTCCCCCTCTCTCTTGGCCTGGAATAGCCTAAATTTGTTAACACAAACAAAATACAGTGCCAACTGCATTCCTTTTGGAAGGGCTTTGGTGGGTGAGGTTGGGATTTCCACGGACAAAGGAAGTTTTCTGAGGGGAGTGAGTTGATGTGCAATTTTGTATGTGGCTTGGCTTTTTGTTGTTCTGATCTCCTGGCATTCCCTCTCTTACTTCTCCCCACAATTTAGGCGTCTACAACAGGAATGCGTTAAGACACACAAATAAAATGAGATTTAAAAAAGTGTTAATAATATATCCAAGGATTGGAAGGGACAGAGGGAAGATGGACAGAGGGGACTTTTTGCTTCTACAGCACCACAGAGTGAAAACATCTGTTTCCAGTAGACTCACATTCCTAAAAATGCACTAGTCCTTGATCAAACCCATCCAGTAGATCTTGCCTGAGCTGTGGGGTTTATATCAGCATTATATTTATGGCTCATGGGCTGCCTTCACTGGCCAGGTAGCTAACAGACCTGAGGWATTTGCTTTTCTTTATTTTATTTTAAGGATCTAAGCTGCATTTGCAAACAACGAATTACATTTCTCCAGTGTTGACAATTGCAGTAGTTCTCATGGATGCCTCATTGCTCTAGACTTGGACCTCAGCCACTGTGCTATTGCCTCTGTGCCCACCTTTCAATTGCTGCTCATCACCATCCATCCATCCCTCTGATTCCCTGGCAGAGCTGCCTGGAGTAAGGCAGGCACGCTGCACTTCGCCGTGCTGCAAGTGTCTTTGTTTTTGTTGGCTGGGGAAAAGCTGCTGGTCTCAGTTTCTTTTAAAATATTTTGTGCTAAAGAGAGGAAAGGAAGCTGATCTGCAGAACCTGGGGGGCTCCATTCGCTGCTAAGCTTAACTTCTTCAGGTCAGCTGCCAACAGCTACCAACACTGCGTCTTCCAGCATCTGGTGTTGGAGGGTGATTTGGTAAAGCCCTCCATCACGYGCCTCCTTCTAAGCCCATGAGTTGTCCTCCTGATTTCAGTGAGACTATTCAAATCACTCACAAGCCTCAGCTGTAAATGGAGGTGGCAAATGGAAACAGAATGAAATATGGAGGTGTTTTCCTTTTTATATGTTGCCCACAGGAGGAAYGACTTTGTTGATGCTGACAGGTCCTGCAAGCACAATATAATTCCTTAAAAACATATATCATTAAAAACCCTCTTGTTTGGTGTCTGAGGAATGAACAAATGGGTTTTCAGGCAAAAGGTTAGAATTTGCTCTCTCATTTTTGCCATGGACCACACTCAGACTAGGATTACTCTAAGCAGCATGTGGAAGGTGTAATTGAATAGCATATTACAAGCTGAGGTCTGGCAATGTTTTTCAATTTAACTTGGACAAAACCACTGTTTTTTCAGGCCAGCAGAGCAGTATCTCATCACCTTTCCTTGCACCCAGCACATATCCACAGGTGGATCAAATAGAGCCTACTTCCAGGAAAAAATTCAAACTTTCATGCTGGGCAGGAGCTGAAATGCCTCCACTGCTTTTCTGCCTTGTCTAGCATATTCTCTGTGTAAACGCACACTTAAACTCTGAGCATGGTGTTGGACTGTAATAGCTGGAAAGAGCTTCATACAAAAGTGTAGTTTTAAGGTCAGTCACCAAATCCCAAACATTGCAGATGGTGTGCTGGTGGCTGGATATCATTTGGAAAGATCCAAATTCCCCTTTGGCTCTCAGAAACATCCTTGTTCCCTGGCACAGCAAACTGCTTCTACAGCTTAGGGTGCTTAGGAGAGAAAATGTGGCAGGGMAAGGGCAAACAGAGAAGGCACCCAGGGTAGTCCAGTTGTCCTGGAGAGAGCCCTGCACACATTTGCTTCCTCCTGCCAGTCCAGGAGAGGTTTTCTTACATTTTCCTCGGGACTGGGTCCGTGTTTGCAGTGTTGGCACAGAGGGGGTGAGGAAATGGCCCGCAGAGGGTGGCCAGAAATGYACAGTGTTGCTCAGCCCATGGTGGTGTGTTCACCTGCTCCTCACCACTGTAACCCTGGGGCTGTGCAAATAGAAACTGCTGCAGCACTGATGTTGCAGGCTTTGCCTTCTTTTATGTAAAAAAAAAAGAGCAGCCTGTAATGGATGGATGTGGAACCTCCTCTGACATGCAGATCTGCCTTTCTGGGGAGGATCTGGGTTCTGTATCGCAGATCCCATGGCTCTTCTGCTGGGGGTTTGGGAAGCACCCCTTGGCTTTCTCATTCCAGTGAGAGCTTGTGAGCAGGGAAAGGGGAGGGGAAAGGTCTTATGAAACACTCAAATCTGATCTGGAAATGATTGACCCACTTTTAGACCTCTGCTCTCTAAATATAGTTCTTGCCACCAGCACCTGCTCTACCAATAAAGTATCATCTGTGAGATGTCACTCACTGACATTCAGTGTCACACAGAGAAACAGGCCAAGCATTTGCCAAGCTGAGTGTTCTCTACAGGGAGGAATATAGCTACAGATCATATGACCTGGATTATATTTGACAGGATTATGCCTCCATGCATGTTTGCTCAGCACCTTGTGCACTGGAGTTCCCCCAGTTTGGAGCCACAGGACATTACTGTAACCTGAGTATTATTTATGTTGGCAACTAAGAGATAGATCATGGGTGAGGAAAGAGAAAAAGAAGAAATGCTAGTGAATGGATTTGGGTGTTATGTCTTTAGYATCAAACATCTTAATATTAATATGAGACTGCACTGACCTAAACACAGTAGAGAGATTCTGTCTCAGAAGACTGAATCTTTATTTTCCATAAAGATCTTGATTTCCAGAGGTCACGCATATTTTTACACATTTTTGTGGCTCAGAATTGCTCTTTGCTGTATGACAGCTGCAGTTCCATGAGTGATGGAAGGATTTTCCTCCAGGAGAGGAGAGAGGCAGTGGAATTGTGCTGCCCATATCTAGAAGGTCACACAACTGCACAGACGGGACAACTGCTTAGCCCTGTAACCCGCTCACCTCTTTCCATTCCCAAGTGGAAAGAGACCTTCCATCTCACAGTTTGGGATTGCCTGGGGCAGGTTTGGTATTTCAGCTAGACTTTGACCCATCCCACCTCAACTGAGATATGGCAGGGGGATGCAGCTCTGGCTCAGGGTGGGGATCCCAGGTGGATTTTCCACCTGGAAATTCCCACACGGAGATTTTGGGCTCCTGTGCTGCAGTCACTACAGGTGTTTGCCAGCAGCACTGAATCTGAACCCTGCAGGAAACTGAGGAACACAAGCACATGGAGGAGGTGGTGTATCTTACAGCTTGGTTGCTGAAATCACCTCCTGGCCCTGTCACCTCCATTTACTTCACTCAGCCRCTTGCTGGACACGGGGGTATGAAGGGTGCTGCTTTCTCAGCTCTCATARAGTGAAATTGTGCTTCTTGCTCTTTTTTGAAACATCTCAGCCACTGAGCTGTGGGCACACAGCCTCCTTCCTCCTTCCTTTTGCTGTCCTCCATCCCCTTACCAAGCACCTGCAGTGGCTTTCAGCACGCATCCATTGTCTGCCTTTTGATTGCTGCATATATGTTCAAATTGTTATTTCCCAGCAGATGTATCACATGAAGGTACTGMATTCCCACCCTTCCCTCCCCTCTCTCAGAGCTCTGACTCCGGTCTCACAAAAGCACCAATTTTATTGTAACAGGGCTCAGCATTTAAGCCTCATTCTCAGATTTGTCTGTCTTAAAACAGAAGATATTATAAATATTGGCGAAGGCAACGCAGCAAGCGTAACCTCCAAATCTCTCTTGTTCAGATCAGAGGTAGCCTTCCTGCTGTAATCATTCCTCTCTCCCCCTCCTTCCCCTCCCCTCTCTCTCTTTTTGGATATGTGTTTCTCTCTGACTGTGATTCTGCAGTGGCAGAAAGGGGTCAATCTATCTGTAAAAGATGGACTCAGCCAAGCTTTTCTAGCTCTTTCCTGCTGATGGCAATTATCCGGAGGTTGGCAGCGGTCCCAGAAACCTGCAGTTCCTGCAGTCCTGCTGCTGTGAGCCTGCTCCACAAAGCCAGCATCCTAAGAGGATCACTTGGTGTGATGCCCAGGAAATGACAAACAGAAAAGGTCACACGTACTCCAAAAAGATATACTGCTCGGCAAATTTAATTGACATTGTGCAGCTTTTAAAAACGTCCCTGCAGACATTCCAGCATTTAACAGATGCAAGCAAAGAACAGAAAAATAACAGGGCTTTAGAGAAAGGGCAGAAAAAATACATTTTGTCCCCCCAAAAGAATTTTTTCAYACCCCAGCAATATCCTTTCACAGGGTTTATTGGATCAGGATAATTTTTTGTTACCTCTGACCTGACAAGTGAAATCGTCCATCCCATCCCCCAGCCTCCTTCCTTCCCTCACACACACACTGCTGCTTTTTAAATCATTGAGCTTTCATTTCACAGGGTAACTGTCCTTTTTTTTCCCCTTGCATGTTAGCCTGTTAAAATATTGTACAGGGAACGAGCTCCCTGTCAAGGCCGGGGCTGTGCTGTGTGGAGGGTCACCATTCTGTCCTGTGTCATCTAGCCAGAGGAGGAAAATGCTGTCTGCATCAATGGGCTTTTTCTTTAACAGAAAGTAACAGGAGATCTGTGGACATTCAAGAAGGTGTCTGATATCTAATTTGCAAGAAGAGTTGGGAAAGCAGGAGTGGCCAGAGTGAATTTAGGATGAAGGCAGGTGGTCCTGGTTCAGCAGGGGCTACACTCAGTAAGGATTCAGCTCTTTTTTTTTTCTTTATTTATTTCAGCCTCCTTTTGCTAAGATCAAATTTAAAATAAATTGGACTTTGTGGTTTTGCTTTCAATGCTCCCCAATTAGATGGAAAAGAGTGGGTTAAAAAAAAGAAAGAAAATAAGTAGTATGACTACTGATGATGAAGCAGATGTGACACAGCMGATCTGGATACTCATCCCATTTACACCCATGCAATTTGGGATGAAAGGCACCATCTTCCCTGTGTAGTAATCACATGATTCAGATGACCAGGATAGTAAAGAAGTGAGGTTTGAGTCCATGGGGAGTTTTATATTCTCACATATGAGTCCCAGCAACCGTGTCAGGTGAACTGCTGTGGAGAGGAGTGGTTGATGCTTCCAAAGCTTCCATGAGCTGCTATCCATACAAAGCCCCCAAACTTCCCACTTTCAGAGGTGTTGTAAAGCACCTGGTGCATCAGTAAACACTTCAGGACTATATAAAGCAAACAGAAATATCTCTGTGGGTTTTTCTCTGGTTACTACACTTAGGAAGATTTAGCTACTGTTAAGTCTAAATTGTGAGTGTGCACATGGGTAGCATCTGTGGAAGCCTGTCACTTATTTGCCTGGATATGGCCAGACTTGGGCAATCTTAAAACTTCAACATAGAATCAGGGGAATAAATCTTTTCTGCAGAGCAGAATGAGCARGGAGTTTTACAGAGCATAACAACAATACAGCAGCAGGCTGTAGAAAACTGGAAAGGAAAAAAGGACAAAGCAAATAAATTTTTCTTTGTAATGTTGCTTTTGAATAATTAGGCATACAGCTGGAAGAGATAAAATGCCCTCTGAACAGCACCTTGCTCTACCAGTCATAGAAGGTGGGGAAACATGCATTGACTTTCTTTGTAGCAGGCAAAACAACCCCATTATTGTGGTGGCTGTTGTGACCAGAGTCCAAGATTTCCAGTCCAAACCAGAGCCCAAGATTTCCAGTCCAAACCAGAGCCCAAGATTTCCAGTCCACCCTGTGCTGAAGAGCAGGTCACACTAAAATAGAGGGGCTTGGATAGTGACAGATCCATTTCAAGGCAGATTTTGGTGTATGTCTACTTCAAAAGAAGATCATTGGGTAGAAAACATGACATTCAACTTTGTTGGCATGGAGATGGCAAAATCCTCATTCTGAAGTAAAGCTGAATATTATAGTTTAAGAAAAGGGTAAAACACGGGTATGGGGAAATTTTTCAAGGCTTYATTCTTTCTGATTCTGAACAAGACTTGTCCATCCTTCATCTGCCGAAATGCCAGGGCAAGTGGTCAAAATAAACTTCATGTCAKTTCCTACCCCAAGCCATGCAGAGTGGGAGAAACATCAGCCCCTTCCTTTGAAACATCCTTTGGTACCAACGCAACCCAGAGTGGTTTTCAGCTCGGACAAAGTCTCTTTTGGTCCAARTCTTCTGACTGTCAAGAAGAGTGTGAGCTAATAAAGTTTACATAGCATTATAATAGGATTTTGGCTTCCTCATAGATCAGGCAACTCCAGTCTGAGAGCCTGCTATCAGAAGTAGTTGAGTTTCCAACAGGCATTGTTTCTGATAAAGAGTTTTTGCTCTTGATAAAACCAGTGTATATTAAATGACTATACAGTGTAATATTATTGCTTGGTTTCATAACACACTCTCCTGTTACACTGGACTTCACAGAAGCAGCACAATAAAATTCAGAAGTTGATCTCCTCTGTACTGCAGACTTCTGTTGACACAATTATATTGGTCAGGGGAGACAAGAGGTGAGAGCTCTGGCTGTAGAGCAGCAATCAAGAAAAGCCTGATTGTAAAAAAGTCACAGAAGCCAAAACTGAGCTTTTACCATAACACTGCTTTTGCTTCGGGATGTGAGACAGAAGATGAAAGATATATTTTCCCTCTCAAAATTACTTAAACCTTCTAGTTCTGTCTTTTTGGGGGGCAAAAATCTGTAAGACTCCTTGATATTTGAAACAGAAAATGTTTTATGAGTTAAAGCCTGATTTAGGTCTTCTCTCTCAAAAACCCAAAAGCTCCAGTCATTTAGACCACAGGAAACTTGCCAGCTGTGGAAATATTAAGGCTTTTACTCCATGCAAGTGAGCTGTTCTGACTCCATCTGCTAAAATGGTGAATTTCTGCATAGGCTTGTTTTGACTGATGCCAAATCCTGAGTACTTTGCAAGGCAGTTGCATGCAAGCCTGGTGAAAAATATTCAGCTCTTGCTAGCTCTGCAAGGTGACCAGTTCATTAGAGGAAGGTGACAGGGTGCGTCTGCATGACTTATCTGYAGAGAGACAAAATTTGTAAACTCCTGCCTTGTTTTGTCAACTAAAATTATTAAAACTGAGAAGATGCTTAAGCTTTTCTGGTCGTCTATTGAAAACAGGTGAAATGGCTGAGGGGAGGGCATATACAGTCCAATGAAATAATTTTAATTTATGGACTACTAATATTCTGCACTTCAGTGTTGGATTGCTTTTATAAATCTTGACATTAGACTTTTCTGTTTCCACTTATATTAAGTGTTTGGAAGTCTTAGTGGATTAAAACTTCAGGAAACAGAAAATTTCTATTTGAAGCCACTCCTTTCTTCACATGGAACATTTTGAACTAGAATAACAAAAAAAATTCTAGGAATAAACCCCTGTGGTGTGTCAGTATGAGATATCATCAGTGGGAACTCAAACATTGTGTAGTCTCAGGAGAAACAACAGAACACAATTTAATTAAAGCTTCTTACTTTAATTGCAAAATTGTATCATTTTTTTAGTTMAATCTTTGGTAGGAAAAAACCCCATGAACTGGATTATGGCCAAGTATGATGGCTATTTCTTGCTATTACACAATAGTTTAGGAGGAAATCGTGGAATCTTGCAGTAATTTCATGGAAGGGACCTCTGGAGGTCACCTAACCCAGCCCTGCCCTCAGAAGAGGACACGCTGAGCTGTTCTACTTCCAACCAAAACTGTGGAAAAACCGGGCCAGGAAGGAGGCCCTGATCAGTCAGGGGAGCAGCTCTGGTGCTCCCCATTGACRGTGAAATGCTCCAGTGCCATGCACAGAGGTGCTTCCCAAACTGGGGGAACCTCAGGGGAGCAGGGGGAACTGCCAGGGGCCTGCAGCTTGTGAGACAGGAGCTGATGGGTCCTAAGCCAGGAGCAAGAAAATCCAAACTTCCCTCCCCTACAAAGGAACCCTCAGGAAGCGCTGGGGCCAGGAGCACTGCCAGCTACACAGGGTAGACAAGACACGGCGTGGCAGCCAGGGCAAACCTACACAAAATCCTAAGGGCATGGGCACAGGCTGTCCCCACATGCCAAAAAATGAGYCTGAAGGGGAAAAAAAATGTCCTCRCTGAACAGAGAGCTTTGGCTGGAAATTATTGAATAAATGGGGAGCTAATGACCTTAGGAAGAAGGTCAAACAATTCAGGAGAACTACAAAAATGTTGTGAGGTTGTACAGGAAGAAAATGAAAATGACCAAAGCCCAACTACAATTTAATCTGGCCACTGTCATAAAGGACAACAAAAAAATTTGTTTTGCAAATATCTTAGCAGCAGTAGAAGGGCAAAAGAGAATCTCCAATTCTTTATTGGATGGCTTGCATGGACCAAGAGCATCCTGGCTTGTATCAACTGTTTTGTGTCCAGCTGGCCCAGGGCAGTGCCTGTCCCAGGTGCTGGCACTGCTGGGGCACCTCCAGTGCTGGGGACAGCTCTGGGCCCTCAGGACAAGAGAGACACTGAGGGGCTGCAGCGTGTCCAGGGCAGGGAACGGAGCTGGGAAGGGGCTGGAGCCCCAGGAGAGGCTGAGGGAGCTGGGAAGGGGCTGAGCCTGGAGCAAAGGAGGCTCAGGGGGGCCCTTGTGGCTCTGCACAGCTCCTGCCAGGAGGGGACAGCCGGGGGGTCGGGCTGTGCTCCAGGGAACAGGGACAGGATAAAGCCTCAAGCTGTCCCTGGAAAGGTTTGGAATGGGTATTAGGGAAAAATTCTTCACCAAAAGGGCTACCAAGCTCTGGCACAGCTGACCAGGGCAGTGTTGGAGTCCCCATCCCTGTAGGGACTTCAAAGCCATGTGGRTGTGGCAGTTGGGGACATAGGTCAGTGGTGGCCTTGCCAGTGTGAGTGGAATGGTTGGACTCAATGYTTTTAGAGAGTTTTTCTAAGATAAATGATTCTATGATTCTATGATATGACTTCAAGGCTGCCTTTCTGTCTATGACTTTTATTCTCCCAGTGTTCAGTACAGAATCTGAATACCTTCCATGGARAACCAGCAACGTAATTTTCATCTTTCTGAGGTGAAAGTACTTTTTCCTCTTTTATATATATATTATATTTGAAAGATCTGATCATCATCCTTTTCTCTTGTTACTGGCAGCACAGACACAAGTCCAGGTGYCAGCACTATACTGCTAGTGATCACAGCTCTACATTGCAGCCTTAATAGAGAAAAAAAAACCCCTCAATCTACCCATTCTTTTTAATGTATACCTTGCTGCCCTTGATCTGGAAATGCTTTGCCCTCAGTCCTCACAGCTCAGTTATTTAAAATATGGTCATAGGCTCATTAAAGACAAGAAGGGACAGGACTTTGGTTTTATGTTTTGCCTCAAAGATTTGGACATTCCAGTCTGCACAGAGCTTTGTAAAATAATTCTGGGATTTCTGTCAGGTTTGATTTATGACCACATGTGTCAGATGTAATTGCACCATCACTCTATCCATTCATTACCAGCGTTTCTCTCTGCAATGCCCTGCACCAGATCTCCAAGGGACAAAGTGACCTGAGCTTGTTTTTCCAGTGAACAACAGGATTAGAGGTCCCCATTCCATTTTCATGTTTTGCAGATCAGTGACCACCCTAAAACTGAGGGGTATGGTCAGAGAGCACAAAGCTGCACAGAGAGGAGGGGCTGGGAATACCCTTGTCCAAGTCTGACCCAACAAACTGAACCACAGTGCCTGCTGAGAGGGCTTGGAGCAGCCCTGCCTGTGGATATGTTCTTTGTATGTAAATCAAACACACCTATAGCAACTCGGAGTTGCATTTTATGGTGCACCAATTTCACTGAGTACTGGATCTAAGATCTTTGAAAATGTTATATTTTCCAGTAACAGGCAACTCACAGGACTCCCAATTTGGTTTTATGCCAAAAATCTGTGTCCCCCACGTTTTCTCTCCCRTAATTATCAGGAAGAAGTTTATGGTCAGTGCCAACACACCCTTTTCTGATGAAAAGTAGAGGAGATATAATTGTGGAACTGCTCTACTCCTTTAGATCAACATTGCTGTAATAACGAAACTCCTAAAAACTCTTACTCTGGAGGTTTGAATTTGCAGTCAAAACACAATGTTGGTGGGTTTGTTTTCTTTTTTTCCTTTCTTCTACTTAGCTTTGAGATTTGATCTCTTCTCAGCTTTAGATTTCTTTGCAGTCATAAATCGAAATAACTGTCAGGCTATCATGGCAGCAGGTTCATCACTGAGCAGTGACTGAAGCTCAAACACAGAATTTAATTAACATTGGACAGTATTTGTGGGATCCTTTTTTTTTTTGTGGGATCAAAAATAACGTTTTTTTCCCTCTGAAACAATTTTTCTTGTGAGAATTTTGTTTTTTGAAGCTAAAGGCCTAAATTGGAGCTCAAAATAGCTGARTGCTAAGCTACATTTTGTACCTCAGATGAATTTCACAGGTAAGCATCATAAATGTCACAAATTTATAGAGTAGTTCAGGTTGGAATGGAAACTCTGTAGGTCACCTGTCCAATCTCTTGATCAGAGCAAGTTATGCTTCAAAGTTAGATCCAGCACATCAGGGTTTGGTTCAGCCAAGCCCTGAAAATCTCTGAGGAAGAACTGCACAACTGYTTCTGTGTGTTTCCACACAGAGTGAAAAAGATTTTCTCATATCCAATGGATATTTCCTTTGCTGCATCTGGTTCCCTCTGAGGAGAGCCCAGATCTCTCATAACAAAAATCCTCTTTGGTAGTCAAAGACTGTAACTGGATTCCATTTTAGTCTTTGGACTGCCCTCACATTTTTGTTTACATGAAAAATAAAAGGTCCCCAGGAGCAGGGGGAGAAAGTTGGGTTCCTGAGGTATRCCACTTCATTTTGGTTTTGGGTTTGGTTTTTTGTCATTCCACCCACCCCCATTTTAAAATGCTTTTGGGCATTATGTTGAAACACCCAACCTAAACTTCCTCTCTTGAACCAACTGAATTCTTTGTTATTTCACACAAAGTGCAGCAGGAGAGTCTGGGATCGCTGTACAAGCGAATTCTGTCCACCTCTTCAGAGATGTGAACCAGTCTGGATAAATGACAGAGGAGTTGGGTGTCAATGATCCTGCGGGTTCCTTCCAACTCAGGTTATTCTATGAAAAGCAAAATTTTTGTTTCTTGCAAAAAAATTCTGCCGAATTCATGCCACTCACATCCTACTTGTCAGATGGGTAGATACATTTAGTCCACCCTGTGAAATCTTTCAATATATCTCTCTCTCAAAAAGAGATTCAGTATCTAGTTTTGGGACACACACGAAGATGAAAACCAAGAATAAACCATGAACTATGTACATTTATACAAAAAACCCCAACAATCGTAGAAACATAAAGCCTTGAGTAAATTGAAAAGCAAAAATTCAAAGCTSAGGAAAAGCTGAAATTCTGGCATCAGGTTGTGCAACTCCTCACCACAAGATGTCATTGGGGCCAAGAAATCAGTGAGGTCTGCTCAAGCAACAGGATATCCAGAATGATCAAGGAATGCAAGACTTAATGTTTCAGAGTTAAGACCAATCTGTAGCTGTTATGATTTAGGACGAAATTCTCACTGAGAACAAATTACTCAACATCTGCCTTCTACAGACTTAGTTCACATTCCTTAGAGGCATCCGACCCAGATTTTTGCTGGAGACTGGATGCTTGCTAGCTAGTCCAGGGTCTGATCCAGTCTGGCACCTCTTACTTTGCTACGGCTCTCAGTTGGTTTTTTATTTTTATTTTTTCATTTTTTACCAGTGTTAAAACATAACCAGAGAAAAACAATTAGCTGTTCTCCTTGCCCCTGAACACCTGATTTTATTCACAGAATGGTGGAGAAGGCACAAAGAGAAGGCAGAACCATCCTGCACCATGATGTCTCTGGAGCTAGAATTCTCCAGGACACGCGGCCATTGCCATTTTTCTCCTCTGTTTCATCCATCCTGATAGCTGTGCAGCCAACACGTTCCAAAATAATGCATCTACCACCATCCCCTGTGCACACCCACGCAGTCTTTCCCTGTTCTCTTGCCTAATTGTTTTGATTTCCCTGACTGCAAAGGAAGCCCAGCTCACAGGTTTCAAACCCCACGGAATTCTGCTGTCTTGGAGAGAGTGACAAGCACCCACAGCACCATTCCTCCTCCTACTGCACCACCCACCACTCCCTCATTTCATCTTTGTTTCTGGTAGGCTGCACAAAGCTCTGGGATAGAGCACAGCTCCATGCAGATTATTTTCACCTAACCTCCAGCACTGTGTTAATTTTAGTGCTCCCTGCTGTGGATTTAAATCACTGGGACAATTTTGCTTGCCATGTAACTCCAAGTCTATGGGAATGCCGAATAGATTAAGTGGGTATACTATTTTTAAATCTTAAAGATAATTGTTCTTTTAAATATCACGTGAGTTCTAAATATTTAACTGAAGATGATTGATATGTCTRTTTTCCATACAGTATAAAACAGCTTAATGGAGTCATAAGATTTCTGCCGACACATTACAGGATTTGGAATCTAAGTAACTCTTAGATTACTGGCATCCATGCCTCCCACCACAAATGATCAAATATCGTGGTGGCAGCTATGACATAAATCACAGGAGTATCTCTCTCTATCTATCATTGCTATAACCAGGTTCCAGGAAAAGGAAAACACTATCTACAAGCAGGTGAAATCCACACCATTTATACTCTGAGGTTTCAGGCCCCAAAGTTTAATTGCAATGGAAATACTGCACCACACAATAATTTGTTCAGAACTGAAAAAAAAACCCACTTGTATTTTGCTGTTGAAGACACCCTTCAATGTCCACATCTCCCTCTGTCTGGTTGAGGCTGACCCTATGCTAGAAATACTCAACTGTGTTGAATCTTCCCCCTCAGCTCTACTATACAGTGATTATTTCAGGAGAGTGATGCATCTAAAACTTGAGACTTTCAGGTAACCTGAGGTTTTAGACACCCTTATTCTTTCAGATATTTTTGGTGCTACATTAGAATGGGCTTTTCATCAGTAGGAAGGTGTTGAATTCAGTGTATTTCTCCAAAGAGAGAGGTAGACCAGGTGACTCTACTCATGCAGACYAGGTTTTTTTAGGTTCCTTCAGCAAAATTCCAGGTTGCTGCTCCTCACAGCTATTCCTAAACATCTCTTTTCTTGAACTGATAACTATTCACCGAAAATGGTTGATGGGCCTTGTCTTACATAGGAAAAAAAACACAGTGGAAAGCTACAAGAATTTCCCTTAAAGAGCAAGTTTGTCTTCTCTTGCTTCTACAAACTCTACAAACACTCTACAAATATTGACATACAATCAAAAGCTCAATATTTACAAATTTAAATCCAAGTTAAGGTCTCAAATGCAGCAGTGCTGGTGAAATAGCTCTTGACTCTCCTCAGGGTTGACAGCATGAGGCTGCTCTCTGCATGGAGAAGAAGAGATCAAATCTCCAAAGAGGAGCTGCCACCACTGCCTTGTTCTACTTCCACAACCTTGATGTGTCTCCTGTTGACCCCTCTCCCCTCTGAAAAGTTTTCCTGAGGGCAGACCATGTCCCTGACCTATACCTGTGAGCAACAGCACTGCTGGGGGATCTCACTCAAAGTGCTTCAAACTCTGACCAAGCTGCCAGCAAACCCTGTAGGAGGAGAGGAGTCATTCCAAAGAACGTAAAAACCATTTGAAAAGGATTCAGACATTGATTTTGATGGAGGAGAAGAGCCTGTCTCTGACTCATCCTAAATTACAGGGAGTAATGTCAAGAATGGTTTAGCCACGCCGTGTACTCTATTCTGCTGGGACAGAACCACTCTGCTCATTGTGAGTTTGACACCACCTGAGTCATTAGAAGTGGTTTTCATGGGTTTCATTTCAACTTTTGTATTTCAAGCCTCAAAATACAAAAGTTCTCTGTATGAAGTGWCTGTGAGAATTCCTCCAGTAATTTCACATTTGGATTCAATAGCTGAAATGAATTATGAAATTCTCTACACTGCTACATGTTAAGAAGGAACTGTGAAATGCTGATAAGATGTTGAAATGAGGGCAAGGGGATTAAAAGGTCATTTTGCTGCACTTTTTCTTCTGGTGAGGATTTCAGACTGAGCTAATTACCATAGTACCGGAACACTTAATGGACTCTGCCAAATTTGTTAGTGATCTCAGTAATAAGCTGAGTACACAAACATCTCTTTAAGGGCTCAAAACATCTCCAACACACAGGTGAAAACAGGGCTAATGGGTCCAGTCCACACTGGACTGGAAGATACATGTTTAATTTCTTAAATAAATGACCCATTGAGAATTTTCTCGTTATCTTCTCAGCTTGGCTCAGGAGGGAAAGCACACATTCAGGTGTGCACTGAGCACAGTCAGTGCAGCTGGGTCTCTGGGAGCTACTGCACTACAAGGAACATTTTATACCATCATTCCTAAGTTGGAGGAGTTTGGGATGACTGATGAAAACAGATCAGCAGGGTTTGGGCTTGARGAAGAAGAGCTAAATTGTCTTGGTTTTTTTGTTTCTCTATTCACCTGCTTTTAATCTATAAAGAGGACATGTGTCCTCAGCAAATGAATTAAATTTGGTAAAAAAACCCCAAAATCAAAATAAAACTGATAGAGAAAAGTTGATTTTTTTATCTTGAGTTTTGACTACTAGTAYAGTGTAAGCATAATATTCAGCAGCAAACAATCTAATTATAGAAGTAGACCCTCAGAAGCTTTGAAATATGTTGTTTTTATAGCTTTCTTCACCAAAAAAGATTATGATTTTACAAGCTGGCTATGCACCTATAGCATTTATTTTATTCTAAACAATGGGATCAGCCATTTGTGAAAGAGGGAACAACCATTTTGTGCATTTACACAAAGTTCTGTGCAGATACCTGTGTTTCAATTATATCCTCACTGTGGTGTCCTGAGTATTCACTGTGGTCAGGTGAGAAAATATTTGTCTTGTTTCTCATGTTTTGACATGAAATACCACCCTCATTTGAGGCCTCTTTATGGGTTTACATAGTTTATAGGGGAAGTTTCTCAAGAAAAAAATGTTGTGGAGGAGCTGTCTACAGACCCAGAGAACCAAAAGTCACTCAGATGACAGCACCTGTTTCTTTATTCATGTGATGGGGCATGCAATTACAAGACTGTATGAATTGCACTGTAGGGGACAAAAAAGAAGAAATTTCAAATCAACAAATGCTCTCTTCAGTTTGTGCCATGGCACAACACTTATTTTTTATGTATTTTTTTCTGCATTTKTCCCTTTATTAATCTTCATTACATTTCATATTGTGGCACCTACAATATTCTCTGAGCTGCTCACACTGATTTATATGTTCCTCAGGATTTGATCCAAGTAGTAGGTTTTTCTTATATTTTGAGAGACATGTATTGACAGAGATGCAAAATTGATATTAAATTAATCCTCTTTGTTGCAATTACAAATCTCATAGCATAAAGCTTTGGACAAGAATATTAGAAAGTGAAAGGAAATACATAAAGCCCAGCCCAGGACCTCTTCCACAAAGTGGCTGAGCAATATTTTTTTTGTTGAATTCAGTAGTACATGATCAGGGCCAGAGTATCTAGTGCATACAGACAGGGCTCATGATTTTAGCCCTAGCCCCATGTTTTTGTAAGAGAACTGGTCAAACATTTCTTTATGAAAGAGCAGAATCATGGTTTTAGCTCTTAGCTTTCCTGTGAGTGCATGACCTATAACCTGGGCTGTTGGATAAATTATTTCAAATAAAATAGAGAATCCATTATACTTCGCAATTTTCAATGACTGAAGCCAGCGATTGGCTGAGGATCTTAATTATTTTTGCGCCGACACTACTTATTTATGAACTGTAATTTTGTTTTATGACARGAATTAACTTTCCTGCATTATTCATACTGATATTCACAGAGAATTTCTTTAACCAGTACCTGCTGCTTCCACAATGAAGATTTTCACAGGAGGAGAAAGCATAACAAAATAATTCTCTCTCCCTTTTTCTTTTTTCTTTTTTCTTTTTCTTTTTCTTTTTCTTTTTCTTTTTCTTTTTCTTTTTCTTTTTCTTTTTCTTTTTCTTTTTCTTTTTCTTTTTCTTTTTCTTTTTNTTTTTCCTGTAGGATTGGAACAAAACCCCCAACATTTTTCTTTCAAAGGAAACCTGAGACTTTATGTATTCAACACATTGCATGGAACTATTTCAGAGCTTTGGGTCACGAATGGCTTCTTTCCATTAAAAGTAATGCTGTTATTCCTGGCAATGTGAGCCTGCTCGATTTTGCTCACAAGTAGAATCTGCCTGTACATATAAATCAGTGCCTGCAGCTTCAGCAGAACAGAGGAAGAGGAGGCACAGCTCATCTCAAACATCCAAGCTACACTGGCAATTTAGTTTAGCACCCTACACGCTGAGATTTCTGTAGCTGTTTTAGTTCTGTTGAACTCAGGCTTAAATTGAAGGACATGGTCTTGAGACCTGGCCCTGGGGGACTCAGAGGTGAGATTGTAGGGGGAGCAGCTCATGAATAGATGTCAGGCTGGGGTCTGTTGGGAAATGCAGACCTGCCCCAGAAATGCACAGCTAGSTCTGGCTCAACCAGCCCCATTGCCATTGTGTCTGGGAGCCCCTTYGTGCCCACCTCTAATCAGGCCTTGGCATGTGGAGAGGTGAAAGTGGCCTCATTCATTCCTCAGTGCTCTTACTTTCAATTTTAAGAAGCTCCAAACACAAACTCTACCCATGCCAAAGCTGTCGGGGTCTGCCATGAGACAMAGGATGGATCTAATCTGCTGCCTTCCCCCAGACTTGAAACACCCCATGGCTGGGAAGGATGTGCAGCATTTTGCTTTTTGCCCAGAAATTCAGACCCTYCAAAAGGTCATGCAGACACACACGCACACACAAACTTACAGAGGTGCCTCATGGCAAAAGGAGATGAGTCAAAAGCTTCTTTTCTGAAAGGTTAATTGACTTTAGGGAGACCTTCATCTGAGGACAGGCCCTTGTGCTGATTGCCTCTGTTCGTGATTTGGTTGGAGAGGAATGGATTTTGCACTCAAATAATCAGACGTCAAGGAGGAGTGCAACACATGGGAGAGCTGATTTATGCCACCTGGACATAACAAAYGGCAGGTGGGGCTCAGAACATCCTGTGGTGTGCTCTGGACACATCACGCCCTCTGCTGATATCAGTAAAAGGATATTACTGAACACCTTGAAATTAGAATCCCTGTGTAGGTTGTGAAATACAGACTTGGAGGCTCTGATTCAAGACTCACAGTCAAGATTATTCAAAATATATAGAAACCCAGTTATTACAGATTTTCAGTGAAGCGTTGGAAACCTTGAAAATCGGAGTCCTGAACTTTACCAGGGAAATGTATGGAGGTGTGAGTATATCAACATGCTAAATCACAGGTCACAATTAAATCACAATTAAGTCACAGGTTCTAAGCAGATTTTGGGACAGGTGGTCCACATGTACATATTGGTTTCTAGACACAGAGAAACTCTGAAAACTTATCTTTCCATACTGCCTTTTTGATGGAACTTAGTGTCCCCTTTTCCCCTTTTTATTTGGTACCTTTTTCATTTGAAGTGGGACACATCAGCGCACTGATTTAATTTAARCAGTCCCTTACTTCCCCTGAGTTCCCTCCTTTTCCTGACAAAGCAATAGAGAATGGTGAGAAGAGGGGTGAGTTGTGTGCAGGAGGAGAAACCCTTCAGGAGGCTCTTTCAGGTCCTGGCCCTGGCCCAGGGYTGCACTGAGAGCTCTGGGATTTCCAGATCAGAGCAGGGCCTCGCTCACACAGCCTGGGAAAAGCAAGCCTGGGTAATATCCTCACAGATGTGTGTGTCAGAGCTGTTGACAAGGAGTCAACACTTGACTATTTCAGTCTTTTGGCCATAGGGAAAATTAACATCACAAAAAGCCARGCTCTAAGAGGAAGCACTAAAGATTCACATGCAAGCATCAAGGAGCAATGATTAGTTGTTATTTAAATTATAGCAGTACCTGGAGATCGCAGCTGGACTCAGGGTCTTGTTTTTCTGGCTGGTCTYGACTTCCTCTCTCGTGTTTCTCACAGAATACACCTTTCCCTATTACCAAAGCACTACTGAGAATACATTTGATTGTACTACTACTCCTCCAGAAAGGCAATCCTGGCCACCATCTTATCAGCCACATATAATTTGTTTAGTTTTAAGGTTTCATCCTCTCTGCMGATGGGCTAACAAGTTACAAGGTCCAGTAATTATAACCCAGAATATTTCCAACAAACTTCTTTGCTGCTAAAGGGTGGTAGAAGAAGAAAAGAAATGGAAAAAGTATCAGCTCGAAATTTGTCCTCCAAGGACCATATTAAAATTTATAGATTAAAAAAAATTATATCATGTATCATAATGAAGCCAAATCAGCAGTTTTGGCCTTGCTTTTCTAAGCAGAAAGGCTTTGCTGTCTGACTTCTCCTTGGCTGCCTTTCTAGGCCTGAAATTCACAGCTGCATTGAAACGGAGCAAGTCCAATAATGCCATTTGTTTTTCACTTAAAAAAAAAAAAGAAAAAGAAAAAAGAGAAAGAGGGACATATAAATGGATCATAGAAGAAGGAGGCCATCAGCAGACGTTTAGTCTGACCATGGCTAGAAGTGCAGATGGTTCAGAGGAACACAGCCAACTTGGCGTTTATATAAGCTATCTTGTATCTCCCTCTTTTTTCCCTACACTGGCACAGATTGATTAAGAGGTCAAATAAAGGCTGCTCCAGTGTGAGAGTGTGCACGATGTCTGACAAAAAATCCTGTCTCACAGTCCAGGGTTTCTAAACAACTTAAAAGACAAATCAATGTATAAACTAATTCTCAGCCAGTTTAAGTCTTTTTCTTCCTGAAAGCCGTATGGACCTCTCACTCTGTCTCTTGTTTTTTCTTTTTTCTTTTCTTTTTATCTTTTCAAATGTCCCAGTGACAAAGTGGTAAGTGAAGACAAGTGGTGGAATGTGAACATAAGGAGGTAGAGTAGGAAAGTCCTCTTTAATAAGGCAGGCGAAAATTACTCTATATTCAATAGACAAGAAAAATTCTCCAACAAACGTCTCTTCTGAATTATAAGCAAGGAAAAAAAAAAAAAAGGGGTGTGCAAAGGTCTTTTTAACTGGCAGATTCCCTTGTGGCAGTCTGCCTCCTGCACTGCCCAGCCCTTTGGTACAGGGGTGCTGCATGTACCTGCTTTGCACAGAGTTGAGTCTGTAAAGAGAATCGGAATTTGGAGATGCCTTCTGCCATAATAAAATTAATGATCTTCATATGAATTTAGACACCTGGGATTTCGATGGTGTTTAAACATCTGTCTTTCAATTTCTTTTAGGATACAGAATGTCTGGACACCTAACTGGTGCCCAAATCACAGATTCCTGACACACAGACCCTCTCCAGGCACCGCAGGTGACCTGCCCAACTCCTGGATGGAGATCATCTCCCCTGAACTTCAGAGCCTTAAAGGCCTTCAGCATCTGAAAACTGGACTAAACCATGAGTTTTATCAAAGGCAGGAGCCCACCCCTAAGCAGATCTGAAGGCTGGGCTCTGAAGTGAGGCTCAGGTTGCAATAGCTCAAGCAGGCTAACTGAAGTCCTGCCTACGCTTTTAATGCTTAATTACCCCAGGTGCCACGGGGATGGATGCATTGAAAACAGATGGAGAGGTATTCCTGAGCATCTGAAGATAAGCAGATCAGTTAGGCCAGGTTCTTTCTGTGGATCTTGTTTGAATAGTTAATCACAGGAACACAGAGATGAAGAGAACCACATGGGTCACTGAGCTCAGGTCTGTGAAATTTTCTCATTATAATTTACAACCTGGAGAGTATCAAGAGTGTGCCAGGTGCTTCATATAGTCAAACAGTCTGACAAGCTGGTATTTATTTTGGAGCCAAAGGAGATCTGTTTGTTTTATGAATCAAGGTTGTTATTATTTTTTATTTTGAGACTGGGAGGTTGCTAATCATTTTGTTYACACTGTACTTTGTGAGGGGATATTTTTGCTCTCCTCTGTTACTGTTGACTCTGCATCATGGCCTAGCATTTTAATTTAAGAATGGTGACTTTTAAAGCCTTATTTGTAACTACTGCGTAGCCCTTGAATGTTTTTTTGCCATGGGTTATTTAGACACAGCTACACACACACATGKAGATACTGGAAATCAGTAATAATTACAAATATGTGTCATATATCYTTAGACCACCCTAAGGTCTCAAAATTTGGGCATGGTTTAAATATTTGCATGCATATAGGATAAAAACTCCTTGAAAATCTACTCAAAAGAGAAAATTACTTATTAACCAAAGCAACTGATCATCATTTTTCCAGACATGAAAGCAGAAGACAACAGAAACACTTTTTTTTAATTGGAATTATTGATGCAGTTTAATTACTTTGAGTGTGCACTAAAGAAATAACAGCAACCTGATGGTAAAATTTATAACCAAAATTCTTATTTACTGAGTATGAGTTTAAATGACAAAACCACATTGTTATGTCTGCTTTAAGGAAAAGTCTGTCAGGGAGTTTGACATATTGGTACAAGTTTCCCTATAAATATCTCAGAAAAAGCAAGTGTAGATGATTTTAGAAGCATTTATTGGACTATAAAAAGTGGAGATTATGAATAGGTCAATATTTTTTGAAAGGTGTTAATATAAAACAGTGCTAAAAGATTCAGAAATCATAAGTAGATATTTTAAGCTTTCTGCTGACAGAAAGTGACATCTGATAAAGATGGAGATAAAAATATCAATAAAAGATGTTACCTACATTATGCCATCCATTTATTTTTTTGAGTTGGTAACAATTAKATTATTGACTGTAAATAATTTTGTAGCCCTTGGTAAATTATTTATGGTCRTGCCTTTAAAAGATGCCTTTCTTTATATGATTTTCCTTCTGACACATTAAGTGCCCAACATGTTCACAGAGCAATTTTTGTCTACTAATGAAAACCCTCTGAAATCTGGCCAAGAATAACAAATTTAAATCAGTGAAAATAACTTTGTAGCCACCAATATGATCAGATGAGCTAAACTTCTGAAAATAGAGACAGAATGGTAAAGACCAGGCTCGGTAGGATGCTTCTTGCAGCATGAATGTTGTCAGGAGTACTTACAGATAGCCAGTGTGAGACGCGAAGGATTTAAAGGTAATTTGGCTCAGGTAATAAACTTTTCCACAACTCAGCATCATGGGAAAAGTTCAACCTACCATTTAAAGCCATCTGAGGAAACCCTCAGAAGTAATTCTTGGACGTAAAGGTAAAAACACAAGTCCTCATGTGTTAGCAGAAATGAATTTTCCAGGCAATAAATTACAACAATGGGCCAGAGGATGACAGTAGATAGGCAGGCATCTGCCACACATAAATACAAAAGTGAGATGGACCTGAGCTGCTCTGCTAAGACTTCCAGGTTGTGAGGACTCTTTATTGCAAGAAACAGATCCAGAAGACATCCTGAAAACTCAGAGATTCCTGTTATGCCTCCCTCCAGGAGCAATCCATATCTCCTGTGGTGGGACAGGCAACSTAATGGGTTGTTACTTAGCTTTTTTAGCAATGCAGAAATATCCAGTACATTAAACCATGACATACTACAAGCTTGTAAATGACAGATTGTTCATTACAGGGCTTCAGAGAAATTAATAATCACAACAATGGACCACAAGTCACGAGTGTCTCCTGTACACCACTCCTTCACTTTTATAGACRTGTATAAACTTAACACACCAAACTCTTGTACTGCACAGTCAAGTGGGAGAATCAATTAMGCTGGTTGAGAGGTTTTGCAGTGAAAACTGAGGAAAAGTTTACCCAGCACACTCTCTTGCCTTTGTCAGACTTCCAGAGGGCTGGGGAAGGAAGATCAGCTTCTTCACACAGAATATCTTACAAGATTTGGAATATAAAGGCAGTTAACTCTGGAGCAGCTATTTAACCATTTTGTTATAAGATGTCTGAATCTAGTAGACTAAAATGAAAACAAAAAAATGACATGGAAAAATTCCAGCAGACTGTAGGGATTACTTATAGGGGTAACAGAAAACAGGTAAAAAAGACCTGTTTTTTAAGGACAATCAGAAAGGTTGCTATCCATTGCCACACCTTCATTCTCCTTTTCTCCCACTGCAGTGGAGTGAAAATCAGTCCCCATTTCTAATTATTCACAATTACTCAAATTATTGCTTGAGAATCATAAAAGGAAATAAAAGGAACATCACAGTCTGCAACACCAGAGACAGTTACTAAGACTTTCTGCAAGTTTCCCTGTAGATGCCMCCCACAATTTTTTTCTCTGAGGCAACAATACAGACGCCATGGAAGTCCCTCAGGAATGCAAATATTGAGATGACTGATAGGAAAATGTCCAGTTTTGCCACAGAACCACCAAGAGTGGTTCTGTTCTTGGCATGTACATGCTCACAAGACTGGATGGATTCTCTCACAGGTTTTCTGTGTCATTTTGTATAAAGTTACCAAAAACTTTTCCATTGTTAAGAGGAGAGGGCTGTATTCCTAAATCCGTGCAGTGGAATTGATTTTAGGAAAGACTTCCTCGCTGGAAGGGTGATGAAGCAATGCAACAGGGAAGTGATGGAATCCCCACCCCTGGAAGTATCCAAAAAAAGCATGAGGTGTGGCACCTGGGGACATGTCCTATCAGTGAATATGGCAGGGCTGGGTAAACAGCTGGACTCCATCACCTCAGRGGTCTTTTCCAACCCTAACAATTTTGTCATTCTGTGATGTACAATTTTAAATTTGTAGGTTATATTTATTTGTAGTTTATATTTATTTGTAGGTTATCCAGGACAGCTTCTGGACCCATTGTGGGTCACCTCCAGCTAAGGATATTCTATAATTTTTACTTAAAATACWGGTGGGCAGGATATGACAGGGAAGWTCTATAGACACAAAACGTGACTTTCACTTAATCTAAGACAATTGATCTAGGAGTAATTCAGGGTATTGCTAAAATTCTGGTTAGGTAGTGTGTTATACCAGCCTATTTTTAACTTCATATTTGTTAAAGAAAATATATTAAAGTATGAGTAAATGTGCTGTTTTAAACTCAKGTGGTTTTCAGTATAAGAAAATGGTCTGTGCCTTAGATGGACAGAGGCCTTTTGTCATCAAAGAAACACTTTTTAAATCCGTTTTGCTGTTCTGTAATTTTTTGATATAGGAAAAATCTCAAATATTTAATATATTTGGAAAATTCTTCTTCCTAGTAAACCTTGGCATTTCTTGACAGAACTCTTGGGTTCAAATTGACCCCACCAGTTTTTATGTGATCTTCCTAGTTCTTCCASCTCAGGGTTTTGCTCCTAGACTGGAGAGAGCAAGAGGAGCCCATCTAGAAATTGAATTTCAGCTGAGATCTCCTTTTAATCTGTTTCTGGATTTGGAAATATGTTTTGGGGCAAGGAGGTGGAATACATGCAGGGCAAACCCCACACACTGCGGTCTTTCATATGGTAAACATTGCCCTTTATGTCTATATTACAGAGTAAAGGTTTTTCCACCAACACTAGAATGGAAATTGGGCCTTTTATTACAAGTGAAAAATTGCAGCATTTTTTTAAAACAAAAAACCCAGCCCAGAAACTAAAATATCTTTTCACATGAAACTTCAACTTCTTGAGTAGCGTGGATGAAAGTAAATATTTTTTTCCACAAAGAGTACCTTTTAAAATAATTTCTATTACTTATGCAATTTTTCTACAGGTTGGTTGTAGGTTATTGGATGAAATGGAAAGTAAACTGTCTTTTTAAACATGTATGTTGAATAACAATTAATATCAAAATTGCCAGCTTGACCTTCTAGACCAAATGGCCTGGAGTGAATGGAGTAGTTACCAGCAAAGAGATTTCCTGCCCTCCTAAGCCCCATGATGCTGCTTGGAGACTTTTAGACCAACTTCATCCTYGCTGTTTTTGAGCAGTTTATCCAGCAGTATCCAGTTTTAGGCTCTTCCAGAAACATGAAAGGACAGCTGGTATTGCTGATCTCCCTGTTTATCCTCCTGCTATTAAATTCATTATATTCTAATGAATTCATCTTAAACTGAAGCWGCTCAGGAGCTGTGCTGTTGTTGCTGTCAGTGTAAGTCAATGCTGCTCTCATCTGAAGGCTCTGATGTGTAAATTACTTGCTACCAGTGCTCTGACTTTATGTGTAGGCTGGGACTGTCAAATGCTGGACAGGCACACTAGCAACCTAAATTTTACTGAGTCCAGAGTTAGAAATAAAATGATCATGCATAAATAGAGTGCAGACTGTCAACCTAATGTRGTCTATGGTAACAAAATTCTGACTTTCCTCTTTTTATATCCAAGGAGAGCTAAATAGCAAGGAAAATCCAGTAAGTAAYGCAAGCAATTATATCTGTTTTCCTGCAGATAATTTATGTGTTATAACAATACAGGAAGACTACCATCCCTGCTTGTAATCACAGGCTGAGGCTATTTTATAAACAGTGAAACCACCCATTGCTGTTGTCCGTCATTTATTACTCGCCTAATAAATACTTCAATTATATTTAATAAATAATGTATTCAGGCTCAGTGAAGTGATAATTCTTTAAATTAATTATTAAATTCATGCAAAAAGGTTTTATTGCAAGCACTACTAAAGGAAATTTCTGTCTTTAATCTAAAGTGATTATTCATTATGTGCAGTAAAAGGCTCCATTTGCATATTATTAGTGAGGTAACCTTTAGCCTTCCTGGCAACAATAAAGATGCATCTTGATGTTGCTGTGCATTAATGTTCTAGGTTAGCCTTCCAAAACTAAAGTGATGATAAAAAATATGTAATAAAGTCTTTGTTTATGGCCTTCTACCAGCTGTTTTCTGATATCTCAAATATACTACAATGACAAAATGTCCAGTAAATGTATTACAGCAAGTTGTTAAAAGGTGTTGCCTGCAGATGGTTAGTTGATGGGAAACAGTAAAAGTGGAACCAATTAATGCCCTGGAGATCTGAGTAGTAAATTCGTCTCAAACAGACTTTTTAAAAGCCCTCTCTTTGATGGTCTCCCATGTGCTGTGCCACCCTGTACTTGCTGCTGCCCTTGCTGCTACACAGCGGAGACTCTGGGAGTTAGCCATGCACTTTGGCAGGGCTCAATTCCCCAGACAGCAGATTTTTTCCTGTCTTGAGCAACTCTCAGTACCTACATAAGGAGTTTACAACACTACCCTGTACCTGCCCTAGCCTAGATGTCACAGCGTGGAAGAACTTGCTGTGGAGGGAAGTCTCAGTGATTTCCATTGAGAGAAACCAGAGTGGCTTCTCTTTTAATCTATTGTTACCTCTTAAATCCCTACAGCAAAAAATCACAGGAATCCTTAAAGGAAAAATGACCCAGGTTAGTGAGCCTGCAGGGCCTGGTTCAGAGCTGTGGAGTTTGGCAGCTCCTGAGTGGGAAGACCCATCCTGTGGAGCTGAGCAGACAGCCTGGTGCAGGCTGAGCTGTCAGTGCCACTGATTCACAGCATTCCCTGAAATCAATCCTGAAAGTCAGCCTGAGAGGCTTCAATGAGCACATCTGGCCAGGAGCTGACTGCACCAGCTGGATTCTCCAGGTCTTCATCCGTCAGCCTTTCATCCATGAATCCTTCCGAGACCAGACCGCTGGGATCTTGGATATGTGCATAGCCCAGCATCCTGTTTTTGCAGGGAAACCCTGACCTCTTCTCCCCTCTGAGATGTTTTCCTTTCAGGGATGCCATCTCACAGTACAACGTCCTAATCAAAGCTGATATTTCATTTGGGCACATAAACAGAGCAGGTAACACCCCCCAGCCATGTTGGGATCAGTGAGGGCCACAGAGCCCAATCCATCCTTGGGATAAACACACATTCACCATCCCTTACACTGTCTGATGCTAGAGTTTTCATTAAGCTGTCTGCCCCTCTGGATGATGGAAATCTAGGCAGCACATAGGTCCTCAAAGAGCTTTAATTTGTGTCCTGACAGATATTGATTWAAAAAAAAATAAAAATGGAATAATTAWAACTACTAAATTATGATCATGTTACTTATCCTACAAGTCTATAGTCTCAACCACAGTGAAATTTTTAATGCATGTTCTCCACATCCTGCTTTATTTAATCCTTTTCTTTTAAGATGTTTAACAAAATAGTCTCCAGAAAGACAAAATGGAAGCTAAAAATGACCATAGGCTTCCTTTAACTATATCCCAGGTGAAAAACCTTTTCTTTTCAGAGTACGTACCTAATATTTTATTTTTCTACCCCCCACTACAAGCCAAATACAGGTTCTCTTTCACCTTACAGGTGTTTGGAAGTAAGAATTATCTTTAAAGTTCCTCTCATAACATCCTGATTTCTGAAAAAATAATTCACATAATGCATCCCAGCTGGGAGCTTATTATTTTAAAGATGAYATGTATTTAGTAGATCTACATGAGGAAAGCATATACTCTTTCCCATGGGTTAACCAAGAGGCCAGATGAGACTTTTTTTCCCACCAAATGCCAAGAGATAAAATTCTGTTGTTTATTTTTCTGTGGCCATTAAAGAAAAGCACCTTCAAAAGGCAGTGCAATGTGTCCTGAGGTATTTATGAGACAAGCAGGATGATTCCCATTGCAGTGGCCAAGCTCTGTCGTGGAACCCCAGGAAATCAGAGTGAAGAGTCTGAAACTACTGAGTTTAACCAGGATGAGGCCTGCCCACCTAAACCAAGAGAAAAACCTTAAAATTTATAGCTTATTGTGCTCCAGCACATCAGGACGAATCACAAGAAAGCATCAGGGTGGTTATTAACCTGTTAATGTCCAGGACAGGGAAACAGCTTGTCCTACATCAGCATTTGACCCTGTGTTAGTGGCCCTGAGTTAGCTTTGTTGCAGCTCCCTTTCCTGCTCAGGAAGCAAGACCCATTTTGCTCTTTAGACAGATATTTTTCTTAGATAAAGATGTTGCCTGAAGAAGCTGCAGGACTGTGTTATCTCCCTTTCCAGATCTGATTCCAAATTAAAGGTGTTTTCATTTCCAAGTTACTCCTTAATTCATACAAAAATTAAAATATACACCAAATCACTCTATACCCTGCTCAGAGACAAGAAAGAATTCAGCATTTTATGGATCCAGGCTCCCTTCCCCCATCCTGCTAGATATTCACATCTCTAACACGGAGACCTCTGGTTCACCTTTGAATCACTTATGTTCTCTTCACCATAGCAATCAGCTCAGTCCTACATAAAGTGTAAAGTGCTGACATTTTCAAGCAGCCTAATGTTTCTTGCAGTCATCTAGCAGCCTTTCAAATGTAGAATCCTAGATGCCCTTGCTTTCCTTAATCAGCTAGCAGTGAAAAAGAAAAATGGAATAAAAGGACTTCATATATCCTCTTCTCCCTCCCTCCTGCAATTTGCTGTCTGTCCAAACTAATCCTCCACACATCCCTCCCATTACACAGATGCAGTGAGATCTCTGAGCACAAATGTTGTAAACCTCAACATAACTTCACCAATTCACACTAAGGGAAATAAATTTAATTCACTCAGCTTCTCATCATCTTACGGCCCCTTTAGGGCTAATCATCTGTATTAACTTTCTCTGGAGTCTTCCTAATGTCTGAGTGCCGCTGACTATTTTGTATCCGAAACGCATGTGGCAAGAGAACAAATTGCCCAACAGTGGATTTCCTTTCTACAACAGTGGTTTTACTGTTTAAAATGAAAGAATCAGGTCTGGAGTGGGGTTGGCTTAGGGCTTGGATGGCAGGTTACGGGGCTGACTACAACAACTTCGTGCTGGAATCTCTAGTAAGTAATTCTTTCCTGAATAAAATTGTTTGGTGTTTACGCAGCCAGATAAACTTTTATTTGTATTCAAGAGCCACAAATTATTTTAAGATTTGTGATTTTGAGAAGACTGATTTTAAGGGGAATCATCCCTTTCTCAGCCAACCAGCTTCTGTAGTTGCCAAATTTTAATAGCTGCCTTTTTTTCTTTTTTTTTTTTTTTCTTTTTTATTGCAGACCTGCAATAAGCACAGTTTTTAGTAGCTGGCCTTGAATGCTGGTAAAAGCTCATGCTTGTCTTCGAGCCTGACTGAGATGTGCTTCTTTGAGGTGCTATGCAATGTCGACACACTTTTGTTCAAGGCTGTGGATTCAAATTCTTGTTCTTCCACAGATTTAGTGTGTTCTTCTGAGTAAGGACTTTGAAGCACTGCTGACCATACATTTTTTTCTTTACAGTCTGCTTAACATTCTCCAAGGGACAGGGSTTGTTAGCATGTATTTATATCAGGATGTGAATTGCATACTACAGAAATCAGCAGAATTTATTTTCCTGCTTGTTGACTCTTCACACCTACCTCGCCTTTCTTTCCCTTGACCTGTCATATTGCCCTTTTTGATCCAAGACCCTCAATCACCATGGAGAGTTGAACTCCCAGGACTAATCCTCATCATCTGGTCTTTTCAATTCTGTTCTTTCCTAGGTATAAAGTGCTGTTTGGACATGTTTCTCTGTGATATGTCATCACCAGTGTTAAAACTGCATGGCAAAACCAGAACTTGACACCTACCCACTTCTTTCCTCCTCCCTTTTCCTCATGGTTTTTGGGCCCTAAAGAGAATAAATTTCTAAGGGACATTTATCTGTTCTAATTATAGACTTTTTTACCCCATCTGATGAACATATCAGAAGTTCTGAGGCAARTCTCCTYTGAGGCAGCCTCTCATTTTTCCCTCTGAGCTTATGTAGCATCTGGAGATATGAAACTTCTACTTTGGGTTAAATTCAGATGTACTGAGTAACACCTTGTGGGACATCACCAGTTTTCAAATAGATCAAGCTGAAAAAAACCCCTCCTCTTCACTAGAAATATGAAAATTCCTTTTTTTCTGTTTTCACATGGGGACATTCCAAGGTATTTAAGGAAGACAAAACCAAAAGCCTCTTTAGGACGAATGTCCAGAGGTTTACTGCAGTGYCTGCAGTAAAGAGGGTATATCTATCTCTGTGTTGCAGTTCTGCGTGGAGATAGGAGATGGGTGTAACATCCCTTTCCTTTCCAGGTACCCTGCTCTCAGTGGAGGGAGAGCTTTCCCACAGACCACTTCATTCTGGAAAATGATCAGTAAAGATAGGGAACAGCCCCATCAAGGTCAGCTGCCTTCATAGCTGGAGAGATGTAGTGTTTACTCCTAGTTTTCAAACTGCCTAGTTGCCCCAGGTTTTTCCTTTCCTTCCTTCCTTCCCTTTAGAGTCAATATTTTCTTTTTAAACCAAAAATTAATTCCAGATATTAGAGATATTCCAGAAGCCAGTGGTTTCTTCCAGCTGRTCGTGTAATTCCTGTCTAAGGGTCTTGATCAAGTTTTTCCTTTCACAACAAAAAAATCCATTTGCGGGCTGAAGAAATTCTGAAAATATATAGACTCAGTTTTAGAAACTAGAATTTTATTTTCAAGTCACACARTTCCCAACCAATTTTCATGGCAAAGTCAGGTTTCCAGGGCCAGTGGGAGCTGAGCCTGGAGCACCAAACAAGATTCTCACTCTCTTCTCTCTAGGGGAAGAGTTGCAACACAGGCCAAGTGTTTGGGTTTCCAGACAGCAAACTGCAAAATTGTGGCTACTGGCATAATTTGTGCCTTTCATATTTCATCTAGCAATCAATCTCCTTGTATCATCATCAGCTGGGAGAAGAGAGTTTGATGAAAAATCATGACTAAGGGTGTGAGTGGGAAAAGTGAGGATTGACTGCTTGGCTCAGACACAGAAAATCTGTACATGTTGTGAAGGACATGTGGTAGTAGAGTTAGGATTTTGTCTTTTTTCACCCAATGCASCCCTATACCTTTATCCTTTTCCTCCTGCAATCTCCAGATGATGCAAGTGCTGCTATAAATGATATTTCAACTTTTTATAACTTCAGACACACAGATTACCTCCCCAGCATCCTTTTACTGCTGAGTGTGGGTGAAAAAAAAAAGAAAAAAGTAGTTTTTAAAAATGTGCTTTCCACTCATCAGGTTCAGTCTATTTCAGTAAAAGAAGTGAGTGGAAAAAGAAAGGCAACAATGATTGCACAGCAACATTCATATACTTTGGGTGAAGGATTATATTTTGCTAAACCTTCCAGGAAAATAAAACTCAGGAAAACAAGAATACTTCACAGAGGTATGAGACTCTTTGTCACCAATCAATGAYATTTTGGCTTGCTATGATTTCTTCATTGCCTCTCTCCATCTTCAACAGGATGTATCATTCTGAGTAATCTTGCTTTTTTTGGCCTCTCTGCCTATCGATTTACCTAAATTAATAGCAAATCCACCAGAAAGTCTGGGTTCCAATGATATTTGTTTTTCTACTGAAATTGTGACTCATGTTTGATGGATAAGTCTAGAGTGATGAAATGAAAGGAAAGGTGAAAACAAAAATATCTGGAATAAAGCTCTTCAGAGGAATTGTTGAGGCTGGGACTAGAGAGAGGTCAGGAATCCTATTTTTTGTGAGCACATGCTTCCAAGTTCATGCCAACAGCTGCCCTCTCTGGTGCTTTTCTATTTTGAATAACAGGAATTTGAAGATATTTTTGAGTTGAAGAGGTAAAAAGAGGGAAAGCAAACCATCCAGTTTCTGAATCACCACCACAGCAAGAGCACCTGCTAGCTCCTCATCACCATTGACTAAGAGGAGCCCATGGTGCTGCGCTCCTAATTTTGGCACTTTGGTTTAGTGGCTATGGCTGTCTGGAAGGCATCCCAGATTCTGTCCTCTTTTCCACCTTCTTCCATTTGTGTTTAAATGGACATAGGTCCTGCAGCTGTACTATCAGGATCACAAATTGCTTAAATGTGCTGAAAATGAGGTGTAACAGGGACATACTAAATGATCCTGTCGAGCATCATTATYATGAGGAACTCAAATTGGTGAGACATGGCTAACTATACCACCCTGTCCTCAGCCTTCAAGCTGACCAGAAATTTGCTTTGAGGCTAAGAATTTGATTGGATTTGTGAAAAAAAAAAAAAAGGTATTGAATAGTCTCCCATTTGCCCATCCTTTATCTTTTCTAAGTAGTTATCTGTCAACCAGGWAGGAGAGTGGTTCCTGTCTTTTCATTCCACAACCCAAAATCTCATGTTCAGCCCTTTTTGACACAGAYCTGCATATTCTCAGTGATAAAGATATTAGTTATATAGGGTATTAGTTATATATAACTTTAGGACATTAGGATATTTTACTGCTGAGACCCCCCCCACTTCTGAACAATTAGGATTTATGTTACTTAAGGGAGGAGATTTGTAAATAATCAGTARTTTGAATATTTTTTACCAACCCTGAGGGGGCAGGACATGAAACAGGAAGACAAGCTGTGTACTTCAGCTGGTTAAGTGTTGTCCAGAAGAATTGTCACTGGAAGTGCTCAAAAATGTGTAGATGTGGCGCTTGGGAYATGGTTTAGTGGTGGAGCTGGCAGTGTTAGATTAATGGTTGGACTCAACATTAGAAGGCTTTTCCAACCTTAATTATTTCATGGGTTTACGATTTCAACACTGGAAAGTGCTYATTCAAGTTCATGAAATGTGCCTTCAGAATCTTTGATGTCACTGGACATTTGACCTGCATCCAGTGGGGCTGAAGAAGAAATGCAGGCCTCAGGGAATTCCTAAATCACTGACACTGCGAGCAACTAAAGTCTGTGAGACCGAGGTACATGGGGTAAATGTGGGCGTACAGAAAAAAATGTTCTCTGTACCACGCAGGATTAAATCTCCACTGTAAAATGGCCTGCAAGGAAAAAAACCAAAAAACCAAACCAGTCCATCATCTCCTGATATGACTCTTGAAAATCTGGCTTTTGGGGCAAGTCAGTATCAACAGAATTAGCATTAGTAATATTAGCCAATCATACCCTTTTTTATTTCTGGCAAGCATTCATTTCATCAATTTAAAGGAGAAGTTTGTGGAAAGAGGGAGGASTGACTCAGTTCCTATTAACATCCTTTTTGTCTTGTAGCACAGATGGAATTCATATAGATAGCTAAAACTGCTGAAAAATATGAAAGATTATTATAAATAAAGCATCAAAAGGTAGAAAATACCAGAAAGGATAATTACATTGTCATATTTTTATACGGAAAATTATTTTCCAGGCAAATGTTGCCTGTTTGGAGAAGTTGAAAATAACTATAAATACATCCTTCTGCATGTCACGGAACAAAACAATTTTAAAGTTTAAACCCCATTATTTTAGAAGAGCCATTTATTTCAAGTAGGTGGCAATTTTCTTCCCCTCCCCCAGCCCACATTATTCAGTAGCTATTCACCTCTCACAATTTTCATCTAGCCTGTTCTTTAGAATCCAATTGCAACCTTTAAAGTAGTCATCTATTTCTAATGGAAATCTCCACAYCCAGCTCTCTGAGCCACTTTTCCAAACTCTTAATAAATTGCCTCAGGTTGTAGAGTTAGCAGTGACACTAAGTGGGGGAGGCCTTTCATAAAATGTTCTGAACCTCAATTCTCTCCTCACCCTTTCTTTTGTCCACTGCTGCGTGCATTTTTGCAGATTTCCAACAATTGCACAGTCAAGTGGAACTGATGACTTTATTCTCCTGCAACAGAATTTGGGAAATTTGCCAGATAAGTGGGTATGAGAAGGAGCATGTAAACGGGGTCAGCTCAAGTAGAATTGGATCTTGAAAGAGCAGTAAATACCCAGCTCCCACAGAGTACTTTTCTTGGCAAGAATGATCTCTTCAGGGAGAGAAAGAGGAAATCAGAGGGTGGCTTCTGTTACTGATCTTGCCTCCTGCTGCTTCCTCACAATGGGTGTCTGCAGAGGGCTGGAAGTTTTTGAAAGCCAGGTGGGGCATGGCAGCACTCAGGGTGCCCTGTGGGCACACTCCTTGTGGAAGTGCTGGAATGAGASGCAACCTCAGGGGATGCCAGAGCATCACCTGTGAAGAATCTCAAGGGTGCCCAAGTGCCTGTCTGAGATGCTGGAGCTGCTGGATGAGAAATGAGTCAGGACAATAAGCCTCAGGTAATTACTGGCTCCTCTGGTACACAGCCCTTGACATAAAGGAGCAGTAATTCTACTGGCAGTATTTGATTGTAAGTCTCTTCAGAACCCATAAAACGGCAAAAGATGGGCATTCAGGAATGCAGTATCAAGAAATAATGGAATGGGTTGTTTGAAAGGGACCTTAAAGCTCATTTCACCCCCCTGCCAYGGGCMGGGACGTCTTCCACTATCCCAGGCTGCTCCAAGCCCCATCCAGGTGTCCCCCTGGACACTTCCAGGGACCCAGGGGCAGCCACAGCTTCTCTGGGCAAGCTGTGCCAGGGCCTCAGCACCCTCCCAGCCAGCAATTCCTACCCAATCTCTAACCCAACCCTTCCSTCTGTCAATATTAGACGAGAGAAATGTTTTGCTAAGATGACTGCAATCTGGACCAGAAGGCTATATAGACRCTACAAAAGAAGCAGCTGTCCTGCTAAAATAGATGGTGGGCATGTAGGTTCCCAAGTGTGTGTAAGTACCCAATGTTGTCATGAGGAGGGCAAACGCAGCCCTGAACATCCAAGCAGGGGAACTATCAAATAAAGAGGGGAAGCAATGTTCCTTGGTGAGGAAGATGGTATCTTAGTGCTGGTTTCAACACTTTAAAAGAGGCTGTGTGTGAGTCCAAAAGCAACCAGAGAAACATTAGAAGCACGCTTTAGAGCAGGGAAAACTTGTCTCACCACCAGAAATTTAAAAAGTCCAATCTATCCAGTTTATCCAGGAGTATACTAAGAGGTGAATTTGTCATGGTCTACAAATATCTGTGTTAGGAGGAGATTTTAGAAAGCAGACAATTTTTTAATTATGGAGAGCAAAGCTTAATGAGATTTGGTAGTCTTGAACAAAGCTTTTGTGAACTCAGAGTAGGAATGCAGAGTACATTTTTAACTGTGAAGATAATTAACCATTGAAACAGTTTAACTGAGAGTACAGAAGACTTTCTGTCACTTGAAAATGAGCTAAACTATTATTTAAACTCAATTAAGTTCCTAGTGCAGATATAGCTACAAGGTTTTGTGGTCTGGTGTTATGCACATCAGATTGAAGGCTATGACTATCTCTTCTAAATTATAATTCTTCATTAATCATTTCTGTATCAAAGGGATACTTCTTTAGAAAGGGCAGGAATTACTCTGAAGACTGCAATTAAGAACACTACATTATCACATATTTAATTCTATTGGAACATAAATGAGCTATAACATTTAAAAGGCTTTAAGAAATAAAACCCTCTGCATTGCTCTGGGYTTGCTAGTTCTGTCCTGAGTAGTCAATGTTCACAGATTCATCWTCTGGTTTTTCAGACATCATCAGCCACCTGACCTGACCTCAGAATTTCACCTTCAGGAGCAATAGAATGGGAAACCATCTTCTGTTCCTTTGCTATTCTCTGGAATCAAACACCCATCTCCTCTGAAGGGACAAAAGAAGTGTTGGCAAGACTGATTTTGTTTGTTTTAAAGCAGCCTTTCAAAGAATCTCATGACAGCCCTGCTATCTTCCATGCCTTGTSCATGAGGATGTTAGCCACCTGACTGGCAAAAAATCTTTGAGAAAACCCTCATTTGGTCATAGAGAGAATAAAAAACCTGAAGTGTATGCTGCTGCCAGATCATTAACGGTGCAAGGAAGAAACTGAGGACTTGTGAATGAGCTCTGCATCACAGCTGTAACTGTATGGAGCTGAGGAAAAGCAAATCCAAAAAAAAAAAAAAAAGCAGTGCACAACCATTGGTGAGGGAGAGGTTCATTCTTCATCAGAATCCTGCAGGGCACAGCAAGTCACTGAGATCAGCAGGACTCAGGCACTTACACTTGGAAATATAAACCTGTGCTTGCTTGAGGAATTGCTCACATCATCCACAGCTTGAGGGGTCTGCTGCCATTCATGCAATATTAGAGTGAGGCAGGAGAGAAGTTGTGGATTTATCATTATTCCTTACACCAAGGAATGCTTTYTGCAATATCAAGCCAACCCACCACCAAATCTGTACTAATTTCAGTACTTTGTAGGTTTTTCCATGTGAGATCAATGGTGTCTAAGGAAAATCTGCAGGTGTTTCTGCCCCTCCCAGGCAGCTCACTGCAAATATTCCTTTCTTAGTATTGCTCCAGGAGAAGTGAAGCTCAGAAAATGTATGGAGCCTTAAGAAGATATTGCAAACAATTTTTTGTGGGAGCAAAACAGTGACTCTTACTGCAGTAACAAAAAATCTGAAAGGTCTGCATGAACAGAGAAGTGTCACAAGCTGCTTTTGTACCTACTGAAATTCTTTGGACCTTCAAAAACATTAAATTCAATGCAACACCGTATTTTAACAAAATTAAGAAGCCTATAAACAGAGATGTACAGAATTTCCAAAGGTTATACAGTTTAAAAAGTAGATTGTCTACTACCAAAACTGAAGCTTTTTCAGAAACAACCTGCATGCTGCATTTGTGTTCAATTTCAATGTTAGATGAGAAGTAGACAAATGAAAAAAACAATGGTGAAAGGAAAGCTGTGGTTTTTGCTTTAGAAGATGAAATACACTTTAAAAGTTCATTTTTCATGAAGAGAAGGCTTAAGAAGAAACTTTCCTTACACCACAGTGGAAACAATCTGTTTTTTTTCAGACTGGACCATATAATTTCCATTGGATTAGGATATTTGTTTTAAGTAGTTTGGTCTCTAAACCAATATGAAGGCTTTTTTTTCCCCCCTCCCCTTGGCAACTTTGCAAACTTTTGTCTCTGAGACCTATGCATTTGCTGTGGTTTTCACCTCCTGCAGTGAGCTGAACTCCTGTCTAGAAGGGACAGAGTCCATGTGCCACAAAACCAACATGCAAAACCATTTGGGGCTTGTGTGGCTAAATGAGTCACTGCCCAAAAGTCTGCTTTTTACTGTGCTTGGTGAAGGAAGCTTCCTTTCCCCTGTGTTTATGAGAATGAATTACCTTGAGGTTTCACAAAAAGCTGTGGCATGTTCCTGCTACCCGCTGGGCAACGGAGAGCAAATGAAACCACACTTGATTTTCATAAGACAGGCAATTATCAGCAATTGAGTAACTCACAGCCACAAAACTACAGCTGAACAAAGCTGTGGACTCTGGAGGTCTCCTCTGGCTCTAGGACACAGTGATTCTCACACTTTACTCAATTTAAGCCATCCTGAAATGAGAGTAGGTTTCTCTATCCAGGAGAGAAACAAACCTATATTTGCAGCTTTATGGTAACACTGTTATTTGCCCCCCATAATTTCATCCCTTTTTCACATTGTTCTGCTACAGCTTGCCTGAGGAAGTCTTCCCTTGTCAAGACAATGTCAAAAATTAGACAATATTATCTTCCTCTACCCCAAAGCACCCAATGAAACCATCCTTCCAGCCCACACAATTCAGTCTTGATAAATCARTCTTTTCAATAGGAAATAAATGGGTTACATGACAATTTTTCAGCTGGTTCTAATAACAATTGGCAAAGGCCACAGTGTGATGACAACTTGGTTTCTCTCAGGGCATTTCCCCTTCCACTGAGATATCTCTGGACACCCATTCTTGCCTTTCAGCTGCTCTTCCATCTGCTGGCATCAAAACCTCCCCACAGGAAACACCTGCCCAAGCTGGGAGAGGCGGTGGGAAGTTTCTCATGGTGCTATGGGAGAGTTTGAACAGAGAAGGAGATCTGAGATATTTTAATCAATTTTTGGACTTTCTCTTCCTCAGCCTGCCTTGCTCTGTGGCCAAGGTCTTGAAAGGGCAGCCCCAGCTTGAGCCACATAATTTGCAACTCAGCTACAGCTGCCACCAGTAAAAACTCGATGGCAACCTTCATCCTGGAAGCCTCCAGAAGGGATGCATGGAAATTAGCAAGGAAGTGAGTCACAGAGTGGACACATCCATCAGCCTCTTATGGTTCATAAGCACCACCCCAAAATCAGCTCATTCTCCTGTTATGTTGTGTCTTCTCACTGCTACAGGACAAAACAGATTGTTCCAATAATGTAGTCAATGATCAAAATTAAAAAGTGGGGCCACAAAATTATTATGACATTCCTCAAAAGCAAAGAGGATTGTGAAGAGATGGATTGCTGCTGAAATTAGTTAGAAGAGGGACCTTAATTTTTATTAATCTTTTTGAAATACTGCCTGGTCATTGATATCCTTGTGGACAGGATTATTCTTTCTGGTTTGTGAGAGAAAACTGAGGAGCTGATTAACTGGTGAGAGTGGGAAAATAAGAGAGAAAACTGAAGTCATTAGGAGGAGGAAAGGGCTATAACCTATATGTGTCCATGAATATATCTGTTGTACATTGTGGGGAGTACAATGATATTCCTGGATAATAAAATTAAAAAGGAAAAAAATAAATCATTTTTACAGACTGCAATGAAAAATTTTGGACCTTGAGACCAAGGGAAGTGGAAAATTCGGTCCTGCAATATCTTTCATTGCAGAGTCACAGTTTGGACTCAAAAACTGATTTGTTTCAGTATTATTATATAGTATTTTAAGGAAACAGAAGCAAAAGTTTGTTTTCTGCCTAATGACAGCTGGTTTCGAGACAATTTAGAAATAAAYCTTGCAGCTTGGATTGAGGACCTTTAAAGAGAGGATGGATGTGTTCTGCATGTCCATATCTATACTCCAACTATACTGTTGGATAGAAAGCAAACACCTGAGCTTGCCCAGCATGGTGTATCCATGCAGCAAGAATTGTCAGTGCTGATTTCCCCATGCCCAGGAGGACGACCTGCAAGGCCCTCACATCTGCTACTGCTCACCACATGAGCAGCAACACATCACTTATTTCCCCATCAGCAGTGCTTTGACCTTGCTCATGGCTTTGCAGATGGATGTTTTGTCAGTTTAGACTCTGGTACATTTCCAGAGGCTTTTGCTTCCAGCCTTGCCCCTTTTCTTGAAAACCATGTCTTGTGTTAAAACAAGGAGAAATCCAATACTTTGCACAGATTCTTTGATAATTTTGACAGAGGAACCAATGGTTCTTTTGCACATTTAAATTGACAATAAGCACAGTGYGACCTCTGATAAAATCAGTTTTCCATCAAGCAATGGAACTCCAAGGATAAAGTTACCATGTCAGGCTCAGCATCCTTTGCTCCCYATCCATCTTTCCCCAGATGCATTTTTTCCTGTCAGTCTCATCTGCATACACTTCTAGGTGATTATCTTAAATACTCTCACTAAGCCATGAAAAGCTCAGCTTCTCCTCTAGTTTTTGCTGCTGACATTCTCTGGAGGTCATTAAGATAACACCAGATTTATTCCAAAATAACTGGCATCACTAGGTGACCATAGTGCTCTTTCCCCAGCTCAAGATAAGCTCATGTCAGAACTGTGCTTTCTTCTTTACTATCTCAATTTTACTCCATGTGTCACCTTTCCCACCTGGAAACAGGTCCTAACTGAGCTAAGCCTTCACAAGGACTAGATGAAGAAAGAATATTTCAAGTCCAGCAATAAACTAGAAAGTGGCTGTGTCTTCCAAGGATTTGTGATTATTTCAGAAAGCATAGAGGTCCATTTTACCTTAGACCAGAAAACATTTTTTTAAATATAATTTTCATTCAGTTTGGCAAACAAACTAGAAAATTGTAGCCTTTGATAAATATTGTTATAAATCAGAAATCTAGAAAATAAAGTACAGGATTAATTACTCCAGGCAGAAGAACTCCTTCAAATAAATCCTTTTTTGTTCCTAAATATTAGTTTGCTTTCTCAGTATAAAATTTTTCCTTAAAATCTGATCACTTTCTGAGCACTGAAATACAAAAAATTTCTTATGGGACATTCTACTCATATTTCTTGTTTTTTTAGCCTTTTGCAAGTTTTAGTTATGCATTTTAAGTTTTTCTTCAAGTCAGAGCATCCATTCAAGCCCATTTTCTAAGAGAGACTTCTAGATAACTTTCATATGGTTTCTTTAGAGCCTTCACCCACCAATTGAAACAACTGATTTTCAAGAAGGATGTGATGATGTGGCATATGAATGCTATGGCAATCAAGAAAAAGCTGACATTGTAAAAATCCATTAAGTTTTTAACATGGCTGAGAATTTCACCATAAATTTTTCCAGAAAAGTAGCAGTGCTCTCCCCGTTACTGTAGAAAATAGATATAATTTAATCTCTTAATAAGCTTTGCAGCGAGAATTGTAGAAAACCTCAAAAATTCTGTGAGTTTTTCAGCTTCAAAGTTCTGCTCAACACTATGAAGGCTGCTAAGTTCTTGTTAGCCCTGTGGGCTGGTGCTGGGTCATGGTAGCTAGAGGTGGGAAYACTGTTTTCCCACAGCTTCACCTCTGTGGCAGAGCCTGGCTTTGGCACATGATGCTCAACAAGTTTAGAAGTTCTTGTGAAAGTGCCATGGAACAACATGTACTTGACATCTATCAAACAACCATAAAATATTTAAAATTCTGTAGTTAACCCAAGAATCATTTGACTGTATGAAAATCAACTTAGTAATAGAAGCAAAGTATTGAGTCGCCCAAGTCTATAAAAATAGCTCAAACCTCCTTCAGAATTGGTTTCTAAGCTTAGACAAGGGTCTGGATTTGTTGGTATTGATATTCAAATTGCATTTTGGGAGTTTTTATCTGATAATAGTGGGAATCCATTSAGCTTTCTGATGTTATGACATTTTTTCCATTTGTCCTGGGAACAGAAATTGAATATCTTTTGAYGCTGTTTAGATTTTGCCTTTTTTCTTTTACATGTTCTCTGCATTCTTCACACACCTATTTGTAACTCTTGTCACTTATTGTACTAGCAGCTAGTTTTCCCAGTACTTTTTCACAGCCTTTCCCTAAGCAGAAAGACAAAACAAATTCCAGAGCTCYAAGCRCYGGGAGGTACAAGGCTCCCTGCTATCTTGGCTCTTCCYGGGAGCCAAGGCTGAGAACAGCCCTTCAAGACACATTTTCATGGGCAAAGTACAGCTAGTGCTGAAGGGGSGACTGCAGAGAAGGGGCTTGGCCTGGGGGGGAATTGTATCACCACTTGTCCTCCTAAAACCTATAAAAATGCACTCACCCCTGGGGGGGAGTGGGCTTTTGTGGACATCTTTCCATAACTGCCCCTGAAGACCTTCATTAAAGATCTTTTTTATATTACCTACCTCCTTACTAAAGTTATCTCAGGTTTCATTTCCAGGTTGGGAAAAAGGCAACACTTTCATGTCCAGATGCTTCTCACCACAACCAGAAAAATATGACCAGAATTAGCCTAATTGCTATTCTCATCAAAAAAGGCCTAAGGGAAAAAGACTTCTGCTGGTGGTTTTGTCTTGCCATTTGTGCACAAAATAAGCACTCTCTCATAGAACCATAAATACACAGAATTATAGAATTACAGAATGGTTGGGGTTGAAAGGGACCTTAAAACCTGGCCATAGGCAGGGACACCTTCCACTATCCCAGATTGCTCCAAGCCCTGTCCAGCCTGGCCTGAGACATTTCCAGGGATGAGGCAGCCACAGTTCCTCTGGGAAACCTGAGCCAGGGCCTCACAACTCTAATACACTTCACTTGATTATTTCTGAGATCTTGATCAGGGGAGGCAGGTAGGAATTCTGTTAAAGAGAAAAAAGAAATCTTTAATTTAAAAAAAGTATGACTTAATGATTTTGGAGTTGGAATAGCTACTGCAGGAAAAGCTAGACAGGCAGATTAAAAAGAATGTGTATTGCTCCTCTATGATACAGCCTGACATTTCATAGGAACATTTTTAGCTAAACTCCTAAACCACAGACACCTCTTCAATTATTTTCACACAGCAGAAGACCTCATTCCCAGCTGAGTGTCTGTGTAACTCACAGGTAGCTCACAGTCCTCTTGGATGGAGTTTCTGAAGAATCAGAGTGCATGAGCAATGACTGCTGCACTTGAAACAGCCCCTCACCAGCTCCAGTGAACACTCTCAACAGATCAAGAAGTTAATTTCCAGCGTGCCTCCTACAAGTGATTCCTTGTTTGAACAGCTCCTTTGCCTTCTAGAACAAGGGGTGATGAAAAGGGGAAAAACAAGTGAGAAGTTACAGCAGGTGACTCATCTCTTCAGAAGCTGAAGTACAGCAAAACAAAAGTGTCTGATGCACAGCTGACCCCAGGAGGATCCATCTTTAGCCTTGATTATGCACATCAGCTGTATATTTGTACTGCATTGTACAACAGCGGGAACTCAGAAATCAACTGCGTTATAAAATCAAATAATCCCATATTTTTTTCTCTTCACGTATTGATTTGCCCAATAAATGGAATCCACCTTTGGACATATAGGCTGGTGTTTGTTTTTCCTCCATACCTGGTTATGGATAAAGAAAATTTTGAGCATTGCAAGTGAAGGAATGTATGAAGGTAGATGGTCTCAGTGAGTTTTKTGTCTATTTCCCTGAGGCTCTCTGCAAATATTAAACAGAGAATTTAGCAACACCTCATGTAGGCTCTCAAAATATTAAAATTAATCCAAAAGATCCATGGATCTGTGCATGAAATCCAGCCTATTTTTTCAGGCAATGGTTTGAGAATATTGGTGAAGAGAAAGGCACTCTTCACAAGACRATCACGAAGTTGGCATTTAGTGCTCACAAATTGTATCCAGAAACCTACATCTCAAGAGATGTAAAAATATAAAGAGGGGTCTGTATGATTAATCTGTAAGATTAACTGATCTAATCTGACATTTCGGGCCTCTTTAAGGCAGAAAATACTGCATTGAATTGTCTAGTTCAAGAAAAAAACCCCTTGTGCTTGGCCAAATAACTTCCCACAAAGCACTTGATCTGGATTTGCAGTCATCCAGCAAAAATACATCTGACTGAATACTACCACCTGCACTGTGTATGTCTCCATCTCAGCTTGTGAATTAGGGATAAAAGAGGAAATGTATGGGGAAAAGTGCAACCTGTTCTGCRAAAAACAATCATCACAGGTTAAAGACATGGTGCCCATTTCCCGACATGGTGCCCATTTCAAACCCATAGCAACCTTCCTAACAAGTCAAGCAAGTTTTGATTTGGGTGGGGTGGTTATGAGAACCTGTAGTACAACAGAACATGATTTAAAAACACACCTATGGGCAAAACCATACAGTTTTTCCACTAATCCTATCTATTACA
>JACDOX010000124.1:1546702-1588928 GCA_014549065.1 Cardinalis cardinalis | reverse complement strand
GAAGGGAAGGGAAGGGAAGGGAAGGGAAGGGAAGAAAAAGAATAATACATTATAAAGTAATAGACTACTTCATATTATGTTCCTTCACAATCTCTTCAAAGCCAAAAGACATTAAAAATAATCATTATGGTAGGAACTGCAAGTTTTCATTAATATTGAGGGGAAAATAAAAACCAACAAAAAAGAGCTTTCTTGAAAATCATTGCTCCAGTATATTGGTTGTTTTCTGCTACTTGTGCAAACAYCTGGATGTAAGTGAATAAAACTCCTAGCACCTTCTTTCCTATTTTGCTTTTATTCTTCTTCAGAAATGTTGAGATGAAACCTTGAATCACCTGTCAGRTAGGCCATGATGAAATGCCCTCCTTTCCATAAAAGTTACCAGGATAAGAAGAATCTATCATTCTCAACAGTTCTGTCTTGTTCAAATACAGGATAAAAATGAAGAGAGTGGTAAAAAGAATGCTCATTTCTGATGGGTAAAAAAGGGGTTTATCTTGAGAYGATAAAAACAGTAGAAGAAGGAGAAGGAGACCAGGGCTTTTTATGAACCAGGTCATCTAAACCTTCAGTTTGGACATTTTCCTTAAATTATGTGTCTCAGTCTGTCTGTTTAACAGGGATTTGTTTTTTCCTTTCTCAGAAATAACTTAATCCTCTTAGAAGGAAAAAAAATAAATCTGTAAGACTGGAGATTTTAGAGTAAAATTACTTGCAGGGCCTGAGTAGTCTGAACCATCCTGACCAGAACAGGGGAGAGCTGTGGGGGAAGTTCTATCTGCTGCTGTCCCTGAATCCCACACAAGGCTGCCCTCAAATTAGAGAAACCAAAGCACCAAGGAGCAAGGGAAGAATCTTTGTCTTGTGTCTGCACTTTAAGTGATGCACATCACASTCAGTGGGGTGAAATGAGTGCCAAATCACAGAATCACAGAAATTATAGAGTCATGGAATCATTTGTGTTGGAAAGGACTACAAAGATCAGCTCATTTCACCCCTGTCATTGCAGGGACGCCTTCCCTTTGACCAAGTCCCATCCAGCCTGGCCTTGAACCCCTCCAGGGATGGGGCAATCATAATTTCTCTGAGCAATCTTTAAGCCTTAAAGCACTTGGGCCTCTCCAGAGGAAGATGTAGAATTATTATTTCCAGATGTATAAATACTTTTGAGTCAAGGATCCTTGGCATGACCAAATCAAGAATCTCCCAGGTGCACAACAAGAGTTCCTGCTGTTCAGTACCACTCTCCTTTTCCAATGGCCTAGTCTTTTCAAGAAGCTGCTTCAATAAAGACAAAAGACACTTCTAAACATGCAGACGTTCCCCCTTCAATTTTCTAGCCTTTATGACTAAAACGACACATCATTTATGTCCAATGGGTGACAGCATCTTTTTTCTTCAAGAAGTTCTTTTCCTTGACTTCTTGTCATAGAAATAAACATCTAGTCATACAGATAAACTCACAAGTGTAGTTCAAATTACAAAAGGAGGTAATAAAGGCAACCTTCATGCTGAGAAAATGGTTGTCCTGACACAGACACTCTTGCAAAGTGATTCATCCCAGCCTCAGAGGGGTGCTCAAAGCAGTCAGATGATTACTGTCTCAAAAATCATATTTCTGTCTGATGGCCCACAGGGATGCTGGATACCTTGAATTTAGATATTGTAAGACCTAAAGAGGACCAACCTAAGCTAAACATAGTTTTCTACAGTGCAGATGTCTACATGTGAGCTTGTTGTCATTGCGTTCAGGGAGACCTGGTAGGTCCAGGCATTAGGGCAGTTAGTAGCCATTAGGGCAAAATTAATTTCACCCTTGAGATGTTTCTTAACTTTTGATTAGATGAGTGCCTTCCTACTTTTTTTAACTGCTTTGACTACATTTTTTTTTTGTTGATGATAGAATCTAGATGGCTATTTTATGTGTAGTCTCTTACAATGAGGATCCATAGAAGTAGTTAAAATTGACCTTGCATGAAAATCCTTTTTTCTCACCTGGCATCGAAACATCAGTGACACCCATGCCTTCCACATTCCTCCCTCTAGATGACTGCATTCTCAAGGATGCCCTCTTACATTTACTTCTTTGCATCTGCCCTTTAAAATGACAAGTTGCTGTGGTGCCATGTTTTTAGTGAAACAGGGTTCTCCCACAGGGACTGTCACTTATACCGAGAAAACCTACTTTGCTATTACCAGCAATGTTAAGAGAGAGAACCACAGAGTCTCAGTGCATGTGGTCTCACACAGTGAAATAAAATGTGTCCCCAGAGTGTGATCCAGCTTTACACATACACCACATGAATGATAACACCAGAGCTGGTCATCCTGGGCTCCCTTTGTAGTGAATGCTGGGGGAAGTGGGGATGGGTGGAAAGAAAGCCTTTGAGGCACGATTCATCTGGATGAATTTAGGTCTATTTCAGGGTGAAGTGAATCACATCCCAAAAGATCTCTATAACCCAGAATGACTAATGCAAAAGTAATCACCTGCACGACAGACACAGACCAGAGAGGCTTCAGTGCACAGTGTGCTTTATCAGCCTCATGTAAGGTGAGCACCATTTTTCCTGCCCTCATAGCCCAATGACACAGCAATCAAGCAAGAGATTACTCACACCYATACGGATTTTATGCAGAACATAGTGTACAATGGTCAAGCTCCTCTGTTTTTTCTGTCTCCTGAGAACCTGCTAAGATATAGCATGAATTATTCCTTGCTGCACCAAGCATATAGGACTGGGGCTGCTGYATCTTCTGAAAGGTTCCTGCTGAAAGAAATAGTGGCTGCTTTGTTATTCTGTCTTTTCCTGCCTCTCAGGGGAAAAAAATGAAGGCTTGGTATGTGGCAGTGGGGATCCCTGAAGCAAGGGGAAGCAAGAAGAAAACTTTGTGGTTTCTCACGTCCTCTATTTCTGCACAGCAAAAGGGAGAAATGGCCCAGTTGTGTGACCAGAGGGAATTAATTTTAAAAACTGCACTGCTGTGAAGCTGCCAGGCAGCTGAAAAGAGGTTTTTCAAGCCAGTGATCCTGATTCATGTCACGGGCGCTGGGAGTGGATGTGCTCGGGTCAGGCTTCACTCTCCACACTCAGTGCAGAGGTCTCATGCTCTAAACCCTGATGACTGAGGATGCTGGTGCTTGCTGAATTTGTTATCTCTGTTGGATCTGCAGAAATGAAAGGTGAGCTTAAAGGAAAACCCACAAGAGGCCAATGAGGGAAGATGTTAGCAAGAAACATCTTTCTTTCACTTTCTAGCCAAAGACTGTTGACTACATGGGTCCATATTTCATCATCAAAGAGTATCTCAGATAAAAAAAAAATGAAGGAAAGAAGCATGTTAAATTTAACACGAGGCATGTTGAGAAACTACCAGATGAGTAAGAGAAGCATCTTAAAACAATATAATACAGGATGTCTGGACCAACAACACATACCCCTGGAGTTCTCCAAGTTCCTGTTTGCTGATTTTAAAATATCTGTGATTTATATGGTTGAATTTTATCTTTTTTAGTAATATATTGAAGTTTCTTACTGCCCTGTAAAATTATTCTCAATAATTCTATAATAAATTAAGCTATGGAAAAACCTAGAGTTCTTCTCCTTCAGTGAGATGTTGTGGGAATTAAGGAAAGATTGGAGAGAATCAGGTTTTCAAACCATTTTCTCAAAGTGTCTGAAAAAATGCAATCAGACGGCAGCTTCACTCATTTTTTAAATGATGTATGTAGAGRAGAACATAAATCTCCCAGTCATGACACAGACGTGAAACTGATGCTAGAGCYAAAACAGAGGAAGCTCCATTTCAGCCAAGAACCAATGTTTGTAGTGGTCAGACATCTCCATGTAATCCTTTCCATTAAGAAGGAGTGGAAMAATACTCTATTTCTATAGTTATATAATAGCTATATCTTGATTAATRTCCCAGTGACACTGAAGTCAAAAGAAACATAATTACTTTCAACAGGACCAGCTTTGTTACCTYTTTGTGTTTTGGTATTTTCCCCTTWATTTGAAAAGCTCTCAGCTACACGTTTTGCAAACTCAACACCAGCCACGAGGACATGGATGGATTAACCTCTCCCTAGTCAAGCTGTCCTGGCTTTGGAAAGCTGCAAACAGATGTCACAGCCTCCAGGAGAGCCTTGTGTCAGCCCTGGGAATGGRTGATTTACTCCCTGGATGAGTCAGGGGCAATTTTCCCAGGCATTTTGCTGCCTGGSTTTTATCACCCCAGCTGCTTGTTTCTCATGCTCCTGGGCACACGGACACAGGTTTGTGCCCAGCTGCCACCATGCTCTAGGTCCAGCCTTGGGCTTTGCCTCTCTGCTCACATCTCCACAGCCTCAGGACTCGCTTGGCTGTGCCTGAACTCACCCTTTCCAGGGCTGGGTTAGAATATGGTCCACACACAGAGATGAAACACAACAGAAAGCSAGGCAAATGCCTTTTTGCCAAGTTGTTCATTGAACTGGGATGTGAGAAAARAGGTCTTAAACAAAGGGCTCATCAATGGTCATAAAGGGTAAATCCTTCTGAATCTGTCCTGTGAGGAAWGGCTGAGAGAATTGGGATTGTTCAGCCTGGAAAAGAGAAGTTTTGGGGTGACCTAATTTGTGGCTTTCCAGTACATGAAGGAGCCCTACAAGAAAGATGGAGAGAGATTATTTACAAAGGCCTGGAGGGACGGGGCAAGGGGAATGGCTTCCAACTGAAAGAGGGTGGGTTTAGATTGGATATTAGGAAGAAATTCTTCCCTGTGAGGGTGGGCAGGCCCTGGCACAGGKTGCCCAGAGCAGCTGTGGCTGTCCCTGKATCCCTGGGAGTGTCCAAGGCCAGGTTGGACAGGGCTTGGAGCAACCTGGGATAATGGAAGGTGTTCCGGCCCATGGCAGGGGGTGGAATGAGATGATCTTTAAAAAACCTTCCAACCCATCCCACTCTATGATTCCATGAATGATACCAGTGCGGTCAAACAACATTTATTTGCCAGTTTCCTATTGAACAATATCATGGTGAAAGAATCCAAGTAGGGTCCAATATTTTTTTCTAGAGCATTTTGATGTCACCTTTCTGTGTGGCAACCAGGTTAGGTTTGTGACTTAGTATTCATTATCTAAGTGAAAATAGTTATAGGCACAAGACAAAAATCAATGAAATAAAAACCAACAAGCAAGGTAAAACTGAGAATCTATTGGCTGGCCAATGAGGGATACTTATTTTTTCAGGAAAACAAAGGAGGATTTAAGCCTATGAATAAAACTGAAACAGAGTAAGAGCTTTGCAGAGAGTAGCTTATGGCACAGCAGTTGTGCTCATCCCATCGCACAAAATGCAGCACAAAATACTTCTTCACTTCCATTTAAACTTGCATTTGCTTCTGTGGGGTGTGCACCTTTTTGACAGCTTCTTCCTGTGAGCAAATGAGCTCTTGCATGAGATGAGGGAGGAAACAAGAGTTAAGCTCGCAGTAACTCCAGACTTTGCAGTGGGAGCTGTATGGGATCACACTGCTTAGCACAGCGGGAGGAGAGGATCACCAGGAAAGCCCTCAACCAAAGCTCTGCCAAAGTGACAGTCAGACAAGACAGACATGAATCTGCCAGCTACCTTCACAGCAAGGAGGCTTGTTTGGACTGAATCGGACAAGATAAAATTAAACTGCACACAGCTAATAAGTCTTAAAGGAGATTAATTTATAAATAAATAAATAAATAAATAAATAAATAAATATATATATATATATATATATATATATGTTTTTTAATAAGCAATGCCTCAGGCAAGGATGAGCAGTCCAGAAGGAAAAAGGTTTATAATTTTTTTTAAATTCTATAATCCTTAGATTCAGCCTTATCTGCTCTGTTTCCTGCATCATTCCTGCCTCTGAAATATTCAGATTTGTGTTGGTTACATAAGCCCCAGTCCTGATGAGTTGTACTCAGCTAGCTGGGGAACCTAAACAGGAGTGTGCAACTTCCAGGTCACTAAAGATAAACAGCTCAGCTTGATTTCTTAACACTCAGAGCCACTTACTTGTTTAAGAGCATTAAAAAAAATAAAATAATAAACATTATTTTGAATCTTGATTTTGAAGGAGCGATGGACTGTTTCTGAACGTCCRATCCAGCATTCATCTCCCCTCACTTAATTTCTCTGCAAATGTGTCTCTCTAAACAGAAAGGTTGAATTTATTTCCAATAAATTATTCACATGGGGTTGGTTATGACTATTATACTGAATGCAAGACTGAAAAATTTGAATGATATTCYTTAATGAATGGATGTGTACAATGGAAAATGTAGGATAAGTATCAGGAGACAATCCATAAGGATAAGGTGTATGTCATGTGGTGTGGTTTTTCCTTACAGACAAAAAGCTGGATACCATTTCTTGGTCTGTCTTCAAGCCAGTATAGATGAAGCATTAGGAAATGTAGTGAAAGAAATAATACTTGACTGGCCTGTAGATTATTAGTAGAAGGACTAGTAGAAGAACTGTGGAAGAACTTTATGARATTTTAGCATCCATAATTTTGACAATGATGCCCCTTCCAAAAATATTTCCATCTGAACTCTCAGGATACYTGAGTAAAATGAGGATAAAACCTATCAAAATGCATTTAATTTACTTTATTCTTAATCAGCACAAAAGAAGGCACCTCAGAAATAGCTCTTTCAATAACATCATACCTTTGCTAGAGGATCTTGCCTCCAAAAAGATCTAAGATTGTTCCCTGGACAGGCTGAAGAACCCTGCGTATTCTTACCCTCAGAAACACAGGGTGACCAAAGTTCTGTCAGATGTATTGGGCCATAGCTGCTGAATGCCTTAAAAATACACGGAAAAACCTTGAAATCAGTTGAGAATTTTCGGGGGAGTTGGTGCAAAGACTGTAAGACATGAGTGATGTGCTCACCCACATGCTGATGCTTTTTTCACMGGTCTGTCCGACCCTGTGCCAGCGACTGTGGCTGCCATTGGTGGCAGTGGGAGTCACACACCAGCAATGTAGGAGAGGGTAAAAAGAGGTCAACGAACAGAAGGACCTGTCTACCTTGAGCTGGATTTGGAACCCAGTTGCGCAGGTGTAAATGAAGACGTGAAGTGACTTTTCTGCATTTTGTGCCTGTGTAAAAGTGATCAGAGTTGTCTAAATGTTAAAAATTATTGTAGTAGATAAGAGATATATTTTCTAAGATTTTTTTAGACAGCCTAAACTAAAAAACAATTTTATGCTGTCTGTAATAATTATATGATGCACACCTCCATTTCTATTTGTATATATATATGCATGCYTTTTAATGTTCCTTACAAATATATTTTAACATTTTACTCTTGTGTATCTATTGGTACAGTTTTTCTTTACTTCCTGCATTACCAGATCTTTCTTACTGATTCACTTTGAGATGCTTTTTCAAAGCTGCATGCCCACTAGACACACAGGCTCGTCCTGTGATTCCTTCAGTTGTTGAGATATTCCATTGGCCTTTGCTCCTAAGGGAAAGCTGAAAGTGCCCTTGACTTTGTTATTCTTCCATATTCCCTTTTATAGACCTAAACTGGAGGATTTTGTTCTGTTATTGCCTCTGCAAACTCTTGTGAGACAAGTTGCAGACCTTGTTTCACACAGAAGGTCACAGTGTAGGGTCAAGGGACACCATTCCCTTATTTCACTGGAGGTTTCAGCAGGGTCTGTAGCCCACAGAATCAAGGGAGATGTTTAAATTATACTAGGTACTGAAGAAAAAGCAGAACTGTTCCAAAGATATCTGCTGGTCAGCATGAAGTTAAGATAAATTAAATTGTAAAAAATGYGAGCCACCATATGCAAAAATTATTTCTTCTGGGATGAAATTGTCTAAGGCTGGTCATAAAGTGCCCAGTTGAAGCACCAACTTGTTGTCCCTTTTTAATTAAATTAATCAAGAAATAGTGATACAATAGCATGAAAGAGAAGGCAAAAACCCCTGTTCTTTGAAGGAACAACTGTACAGGTCACCCAGTAAATCATAAGGGGATGAACAAGACAGCCTGGTAAGCAGCAAAGGATGCTCTGCACTCCTTCTACCCCTGCACAGCCAGCAGCTTGAGTCAAGCCAGTGTGTTCTCTCCTATGGGTAAATTCCAGGTACATGGCAGTGCAAAGTTATAATTAAAAATATCTTTTACTCTATAGTCCCTTCACAAGCTATAGGGGCTCCAGAATTTTACGAAGAATGGTCAATCCTGTCATAACAGAAAACTCTTTGGGAAGGGGAGTGACTTCTTTTGAGCCTGTGATGCAGCTGAACAAAAGGATGCTCTGTGCTCACAGGAGGCATTTCAGTCCTTCAACAAACCCAGAGAAACCAGAACCCAGTGATGGTAGAGCTCTGGACAAATCAYTGCTAGCACAGAGCTGGCTTGCACAGCCAACACTTCACACTCCTATTGATCTTATTAATTTATTTTTTTATCTTTTGCATGTGCCCTTACAGTATTTCATGTCATTTGCATGTAGCATTTTATAAAGATCAGAGATTTCAAGCTCCACAGCCACTCCCTTTTCTCCCTTTTGGACAGTGAGGAGCCGCTAATTCTGTTTTACACATGACACATCAGGCACAGAGCAAGGCTTCCCATAAAGCAACAGCAGCCATGGTGTTAGACCCACATCTATTCCAGCCTTCCTAACTCTGGGCTTGCATCCTCAGACAGCAGTGTTTTAAAGATTTGGCTTCAATACACTCCCACTAAAGAAAGTTCTATAGGCTCTGCTGAGTAAAGAAGTCTTGATCATCATGGATGACTGTTTTAAACACACCTGGGATCTAAAATACATTAAAAATGGGTAAAAAAACCCCACATAATGGAAAATAGTAGGGTATGCCTGGATGTCCTTAATCTACAAGCCCACTTTTGTGTGTTAATAAGATTGTCTGTATGTCAAGAACAGCACACATGTCTGCACACAAGCCTTGCTTCATTCCGTCACTGGATAGAATAAAAGATGCTTTTATGTGGTGGAAACATGAGCAGTCTGAAGGAAACTCTTTCCACTGAAGTGTTTTTGGGCCTGGGATTGCCATCCTGGGTTTTACTCAGATCTATAAATGGATTCTCCCTGGGAAACAGAAGGTTACAAAAGCAGATGTCTGCTAGACACAATTGCCTATTTCCCCCCAAGTGGCAAAGTCACTCAATTTGCTGAGTGGAGAAACCACTACAGTACAATGTATAACAACTCAAGGCATTTGTCTCAGAACACAACATTCTTTCATTACCCTCTCCCAACCTTCAGCATCACTTCAGACACACATTATTAAACCACAGCTAATTATTAAATATTTAACAAAGACTGTACAGTATGTTGCAACTACCAAGGTAGGCAGAGCTGTACAGATTGATTTCTCTGTGTCTGGAGCTCAGTATGCATCAAACAGCATGGATGCTTTGAAATTTCAAATCACAAGGCCAAGTTTTGATGGTTGATAGTGCTCAAAGGGGAGCGATTTCCCTAGCCCATGAATATTTTTATGATATTGAAGAAACATCCGGAAAAGAGAGAAAGTCTTGGAATCCTAGAAAAAAATCTTCAAAGTGAAAAAATATATCTCTCTGGTTTAGTCAAAAATTCTTTTAGATAAATATGAAATATTTGACCATCTTACTCTATCATTAAGATGTAATTCAATTTTTAAAAGGTAAAGTTTCTTTCAAATGGAAGTATTTTCATTTTTTAAATTAGAAAGGAAAGTCCTTTCAAATTTTGAGGAAAACAAGAACAATTTCAACAAAGTCAGTCTCATTCAGTGGCAAGTTTTCCCTACRTGACCTTTCAAACTTTGGAGTTGGCAGCTTGATGTTTACGTTTCAGCTCTAAAGACCTTTGTTTAAATCCAATTTGCTTGTCATGTAGAATAAATGTTGGAACTTCTCTTTAATCCTTTCACAGATATTTCTGCACACAGATTAATGAATTTTAAAGCCATTATGATCATCTAGTCTGACCTTCTGCATAACACGAATCATAAAATGTCACCCAGCAATTTTGCATCAAGCCCAATCATCTGTGGTTGAGCTAAAGCTGTCACACCATGGAGCACGACTCTCAACATATCCAGGGGAGAGGAATTGTAGCAAGAACCACAGCTTAGCAAAGATAGTTTTTTTGTGTCAGAGAGGAATATTAGCCAGCTGAAGTTGCTATGGTACCAGAAAGTGTAAAAAGTACAAAATTAGCTTTTTGATGTCTTCAGAGAAAGTCATGTAAGAAGCTTCCTGTGTATGTTTTTTGGGATGGTTCTTATTTATTTATGTCAGGGGTAAGCAATCTCAGGCACACTCTGTTATCACTATTACAACTATTACAGGATTGCAACCTCAACTTTTAATCCAGATTCCAGGAATATGGGCTGGGAATGACAATTGTTCTAAGTGTGGGGTGAGGCTTTGAGCAGCCTGGTCAAGTGTGAAGCAGAGATAGAATGGTTTTGGTTAGAAGGGACCTCAAAACTCATCTTGTTCCACCCCCTGCCATGGCCAAGGACACTTTCCACTGTCCCAGGTTGCTCCAAGCCCCATCCAACCTGGCCTTGGGCACTTCCAGGGATCCAGGGGCAGCCACAGCTGCTCTGGACATCCTCTGCCAGGGCCTCACCAACCTCACAGGCAAAAATTAATTCCCAAAATCCAATCTAACTCTGCCCTTTGTCAATTTGAAGCTATTCTCTGTTGTCCTGTCACTCTGTACTTTTTTCCAAAGTCCCTGTTTATGTTTTGGAGACGTTGAGCAAATATTACAAAAATTGACCGGGATAAATGTTATTAGTTGCCTTCCTCTGAAGTGCAGAATTACAGTGGTGGGATGGAAGGGAGGGAATAGGATGTTTACCAATGTCCATGGCAAATCCAGGGTTTCTCATCCTTCACCAGCACATTGCAGCTCACTTGCTTTTCCCTCAAGGCACAAATGGGTTAACTACGAGACTCATGTAAGTTTTTTAATAATCAGCCATAGAACTGGGGTTCAATACCTGTGATGCTGGCTCCTCTGTCTGATTTTTAGAAGTAGATGTGTTTGTAAGTATTTGATAGAGTCAATATTCAATGGAAAATTGGGAACAAAGCAACATTTTCTTGGCTGGAATGTGTTTGCTCTGGTTAAACTTCTGACAAGAAAGTTTTGCTTTAAATCCATTTTGAAAGACTATCTCTGGCCATGGTGGGGTGGTATCAAACCCAATGTAAAGAATGGAGATGTGCAACCTGCGGAATTTGTTTGCAATGAAGGGGGAGCCTTGCTCCAGAGCAGCCCAGTGTTCATTCACTGGGTGGAAAAATCATCAGATCAAATGTCTCTGTTCCCCAWAAAGTCTCCAAAGCAGAAAAAAAGTGAAAAAAGTGATCTCACTGGCAATTATGGGAAGTTTGTGACAAGTTTTCTTAAAATTGGTTTCCTTYGGGATAGACTTTGAGGAAAACTACATGTAAGTTGCCCTTGAATAGAAAGGGGAAGTTTTTTTCTGTGAAACTCAGCAACCAAATAAGAAAAAAAATGAAATTAAATGAAAGAAATGAGAATGAAAGCCCCTAAAAGTTTTTATAGTTAGTAAGTTTAAGAGGGCTTAGAAGACTGAAAAAAACCTTCTCCCTTTCCTTCCTTGACAATTGCATGTAGAGCATTTCCTCTTTCATTTTTCCTCATATATTCTGAAAATATTTAGGAAGATAAATTTGAAAACTAAATCATAGGTGGACTAATCAGAGAGAGAGGTTGAAGGATTGAATTTTGTGGATGAACACTAGAAGCCATCAAGGACGCCTTAATTGTCTCAATAAGGCATAGCCAAACCCAAACTGTGCTGGACTAAGATTTTCCATTAAGTGATGTTTTAAAAGTAGACTTTTTTCTCTTAAAAAAAAAAAATAATTCCCATTTTACATGTGCTGATCTGACTGCTGCTGCAGAGAGCTGGAATAATTTCTGCCAACACTCACTGCCAGGTTTGGTTTGGGCAAGTCACACCTATAACAAGTGTTTTGGGGCTTGTGTGTAACCTGCTGGCTCTTGTTAAAGTACATTTCAGCCTTTGATGTATGTGAAACAATATTGTCAGTCCCCCTTACCACACAAATCACAAGTCTGACTAATAAAAACACAAAGATTGTGTATGTAATAATGAGCTCCCGGAGGGTGGAAAGAGGGTTCTTTCACACTGAGCTGCACACAGGCACGTATTAATGYAGTTTGATTTGATCACTGGAAAATTTTGTCCTGTAATTACTAAGCAAACATGAGGTGGAATGACAGGGAAATGCAATGAAACAGGGCTTTGAGGTGGAAGATGGATTTTCAGAAAGTGCAGTTGGGAGGGAACACATACGAATCCTGTACAACCGCCTTGTATTACAAGGAACCCATTGGTTAAAAAGATTAATTGTAGGCTTACTTAGTCCAGCAGGACCTGTATGGGGCAGTATAGACCAAGAATTATTGTCAAAGAAGTGGATTTGGGGCATGTGGGTTCTCATACAGTAGGCACCACTTTTGGAAAACATCAGTTTTTCTGAATGGTTMCTGTTTTCCTTCCAAAATTATTGATTTTTTTAATATAAAATTCAGTTTTAATTTTAATACTTTTTAGCAGGATTGTAACATATCCCTTTATTGGATGTTATCACAACATGCAAACTAAATTTACTCAAAGTTCTTCAATATATTCACAAATATCACTCTCCTATAYAATTATAACAATCACTATACTTTAATTTTCAATTTTTTTTTTAATTCATCAGCATTAAAGGTTTTTTTACCATGCCAAAGATTTTACAAATGCACATTTTTCTCTTAGGAAGCTACCAAAATTTGGATTTTTCTGCAGACTTCCTTGGTGCTGCTCACAAAAATCCAACCTACCTTGTGGAAACTATGAGTAAGAAATGGAAGGATTTGTTCAAGCACCCATAAATCTTGGTTTTCCTGCCTTGCCTGAYATCTATACTGCCAGATGGAAGGACATCATGACAAAGATGATGCTTGCACCATTCTTTCACTTCCTTTGTGCGCTTTAAGGTGGAAATAGCTGGGCAGAATCTCTCAGTTTAACAAAAAGAGCGTGTAGCACATATTCTGGTGGTGACTGAGAGTGAGCAGTGAGCACTGGGCATCTCACCCACTCCAACCCCACTCTGAAGGCCAATTCTGTCTGCTTGCAAGAGGGTTCTCAAATTTGGCATTAACTTGGAGAATGGTGTACTCATACCCAGTGCTGTGGGCTTGGACCAGTGTCCTGACCCAGCACGTTCACTGTCTTCTCAATTATACAGGAATTGCCTGTGCTCACMGCATTTCAGTGGCACTTACAGCCTGGCACATGCCGTAAAACCTCCAGAAGTTACAGAGTTGCAGTAAATCTTCTTGGGAAGATAAACAATTAATTTCCACCAAACAATAAAAATATAAGTATTAAAGGTCCTAATAACAATGGTGAGGACTGGGGAAGCATTTATTACTCTCCTTTGTGTTCTCACGTGAAACATTYATCACCACTGAACTAGCTGGTTATCCTCTTTTAATTATTTCATATGGAATAATTAAATAAAATGAAGACAATAAACTTTCATAGATGGTTATGAGGAGGAACAATTTTTCTCAGGAAACTGAAYATGGATTTTTATCCCTCCCCTATACCTCCCAAGACTTTAGAGATCTAATGTATTCAGTGCTGCTGCATAAAGAGAGCTCCTGAATTCTCTGAATTATTTATTTTTAATAGTTAACCATCATTTGAAAGTCTCACCTGGATGACCTATGATTGAAGATAAAGCCTCATTGAGCACAGTGTTTTGTTCTGATGACAGATTTCCAGACAATTTCCCGTCTGTTATATGAGAAGCTGAAAATCTTGCATGCTGCCTGTATTTAAAAGGGCCATATAGCCCTGCTGAGGTTTCCCAGGCACCCAGAGCTGTGATCCTTCCCTCTCTGCTGGATGCTGCCTTGTTCTGGAGGCGCAGGACAAGAATAGAAAATCTGAGATGGCAATTTCCATTGCTGCAGCCCTTCAGACCTTCAGGCCCTCTCTGTGGCCACAGCTCACACTCCAAATCTGCATGAGGATATAGATCTGGAGATGCATCTGGGCAGGTGAATGGGGCTCTGATCCATCCAGTCTGGCTCAAGATGTCCCTGCTCATGGCAGGGTGGTTGGGCATGGMGGCATTTAAAGGTGCTTCCCAACCAACACTGTCCTATGGCTCTGTGGTTCCATGGGTTAGAGAGACWAAGAGGCCAAGGCACTTTGATGAAATGTTCCAGAGCAGCACAAAATGGAGAAGAAGAAGCACAAAACTGGCTGCCAAYTTATCTTTGTTAGATAAAGACTACTTTTGACTCTATCTTCTTGCTTTTTGACWGGTAAGGTCCCTTGCACAGGCAGAAGTTAGGAAAAAATAGATGGACATGGCCTCTGAGCAAATGACAGATGGGTACACTCAGGTTTCACATCACTGGAGAAAGTTTCTGTGGAGTGTAAAATATTTCTATTTTATACTCAACTTAWGTTGCAATTAATCTGAGTATAAAATAAGGGCAGGTAATCTAGTCCACAGTGCAAGCTGAGGCTTGTGGCAATGTGCAGGGAAGAGAGAAGGAAGTGTCAGTGAGGGTGGAACTCATTGCTGGGCCTCACAGACRTTTGAGCGTGTTTCTACCTAGGGCCAGTGAAGAAAGATGACTATTCCAAAGCAAGGAGGGACAGCACCTGGCACAGGGCGTATGAATCATCCTCCTGTGCTCTGGAGCTGCTRCAGCTCAGCCCACATCCTGCAGGAGGCCTTACAGGAGGTGATGGTGGAGTCAGCAGGCAGATGGGCCGAGAATGGCAACCTACATTCCGTGCTGCACAGATCTCACCAGCTAGCAGYGCTTTTGCCTCTTTGATCCTGCTGAGTTGCCAAAGAGCAGCAGAATAGCTGGTCCTCCTGCTGACTACAGTAGGCCAAATCCTTTTGCAGCAAGTTCTCCAAGGGCCCGGTTGGAGGGGGAGGATAGCTGCTTCCATGGAGGATGTTYCTTCCAGCAGGCAGAGAAGAGGGCCTGCAGCAAACTGTGGCTTTTCTCAACAGTCTTTTCCTCTGTGTATTCACAATACCAAATTCAATCCTGATATTAACTGAATTAAGAAAAGTACATTATAAATGGAAGTTTTTGAAAGGAAAGGTGATCCTCTAGTTTAGGTGCTTTTGACTTAAGGGTATTCCTAAGAAGACCCTTAAGTTCTGAATCTGGAAAGGTAATMATTATTAACAGCACAGTTCTTATAATATTTTCCTGTTTAAGATTTGCTTGCCTATCACCATTGTTTGATCATAAATATACCCATTCTATAGCTTAATGAAAAGAACTCTTTTTACAGCTTCAGCTGAGCAGATCTGRGGAATTCTGTGGGTGGTGGTTTTCTGTTTGTTTGATTTATTTTTTTTGGGGAGTGGGGAGGGGTCTATGCTATTGAATGTCTAATCTGGGCTGTGTCAGCCTGCACATCTGAACACACACGGACTCTCAGCATCAGAGTCAATGTTGTCGTTGTTTCTTAAATTAGTTCATGTCCACACGGAAACATTTAACCCACCAATGCTTCCCTCCAGCCACCTGCCCTAATTCCAGGACAACACTGCTGTCCTGTGGTCTGATTCTTGGCTCRTTCTCAGTCCAGTTGAACAGCAAACCCTCTTAGAAAATTTGTTTCTCACAGGGCTTCCAGCATCATAACTTACTACAGGAAAAGGCTATAATTTTGACTTGCTTTACAGATGTCAAATCCTTCATGGAACTCAGTTTAAACTTTAGGCTCAATGTCAAAAATAATACAAAAAACTGGCTGTAATTACCTCCTGGAGTTAGCTTGCAATAAATTAAAACAAAATTAAAAAAAAATCCATCCCACATTTTAAAAGAATTTTGACTTTCTGCCTAGATATATATTTTTTCACTCCTTGCTTGGAAACTTTAAGAAGGGAACAATTAATGGAAACCAATTGCTCAAAAAGACATGGTTTTCAGATCATGTTTGTTTTCATATCTTAAACTAGCTCACTGTGCCTTAACATAGTTTTAATTCATAAGAAAACCCCAAGACAGATTAGAAATGTAGATTAGAGAAGGAAAKATATAATTTTTTTTATTTCACTTTGACCCCATGTTATTCATTCCTTCCTGGAAACCTATTTTTTTTTACTTTTTGGCTGCTCTAGTGCTTTTTTATTTTTATAGTATGCATTATTGTAATTAAAAGGGTGTATATTTTTATGGACCAACCCCTCTTTTTGCTTCCATTGCCAGAAACTGTTAGTAACATGCAAATTAAATGCAGGCCTTTGGAATGGCAAAAAATTTTGGTTTGTGCCCCTCCTCCAGCACACTATAATTTTTACTAGTGCACCTTTTCCTTTCTTGGGTGTAATAGGAAACAAAAGGTCTGTACTGCTTTGAGGAGAATAGATTATGCAGGGTTTAGGACCTGAACAGGAGTTGGAAATATGAGCCCAGATATCCTGACTAATAATTTTAAACTAGAGGAAAAAACACTGTTTGGGAAAATACCACTATATTTAGGTGTTTATCCATCACAAAACCTGGACTTCCAGGCTATTAGCAGGTAGAGCCCTTGATACAATACTGATCCAGAGCTGGGCATTTGCCCACTGATGGGGTTGGACTGGGCAGTACACCCAAGCAACAACATCAAAAGCACTGTTCCTTCTTAAATTGCCTGTTTTGAAATGAAATATTATCTGTTTTGTCCCAAATTCATGCTTTGCCATCCTGTTTTACCACCTGGGCTGAGAAGGCTCTGCTGCTTTAACATGCACAATGGGAGCATGAGGTATTCCAGCTCTGGAGTCTCTCCTAGGAAGCAAACTTGGAGCTCTGCCTTCTGCAAATAGACCCTGTTACCCTCTGAAAATAATCATCTTTCCCTGCAGCATGGACTTTTCCCCTCCTCTCACTCCTGGCTGGCTGTTCTACATGGGTTTGAATCCCTCTTGACTCTGTTTCCTGAAGTTTGACTTGACCCTGGGCCATAAGTCTTGCCCAGATGTTAAGTTTGATCCAAGCCTTGGTTGTTCTGGCTTTTGCTGCCTGGGTTTGAGCACAGTACATAATTTATCAGGTGAGTCTAAAGCCTGTGAAACTAAGTCTAACTCAGTCTAAATCGAGTCTAAAGCCTGTGAAACTACTCTGCAGTTTTTATGTGTGTGTATATTTATATACATACATCTCCCAACACCAACCCCAAAATATTTTGCATGACTTTCGATTTAAAAGGAAAAAAAAATCTAACTGTAAGTCAGAATATCTGTATGGTCAAATCAGTCAGTTCCTGTTAGGGGATTACCATTTGAAATTCAAGATAGCAGCTTTTCAGAGTAAATGGTGAATTAGCTACTCTATATTTAAACCTAAAAAAATAATGTGCTAATTTCTAAGTCAAAGACCTTGGATTCCTGACTAAAATTGCTTGTGTTTTTCAAGTTCTATATAAGAAGCATGAAGCACAGTGTGTAAAATACTGCAAGTTTTGCCAAAATTTTTTTGCATTCATCAGTGTGTAAAACTAACTGTCTGAACTAATTGCTGCCAGAAACTCACTTTATAGAAGTGATCATAATGAGTAATTCTTTGAGCCTAATGGATTTGCTTCAAGGGGGAAGTAAAATGAGCCAACAAAGAAGTATGCAGAGTTTTCCAAGGATTTAAGGTCAAATAAGACACCAACTTTCAGAAGTGCAATGAATGACAAGTAGGAAATCAGGACTTTCAGACATGGGAAAAGGTCACCCTTCTACTGTAAGTGAGGATGCTTCCATAAATCAAAATCTTTTTATTGCATATGACAGAGTAATTCTGTTATCCCAACACACAGAAATCTAAAAAATCAGCATAATTACTTGAGAAATTAAGCTGACAATTTGGAGTGATTTTCATATAGTTTCTCAGTTTTCTAGTTTTAGAATTATCTTTAGTAACCTTATAAATGGTGAAACAAATGGTGTCACATTTTACAATGCTGATTGTTGCAGGGTGACAGGAGACACAGGTATATTTAATCATCCATCCTATGGGCTCCCCTTCCCCATTCATTACACTGACAACCTCAGCCCTGCCCAGTGGCTGATCTCACACAGACCATTAGTGTGCTCAAAAGGGGATGTAGAGTGCCTGCCTTGCCTATCATCCTAAAGCATGGCCTAAGATGAGAAGAAAGTTCCTTTTCATGTGGCTGAAAACAGGGAGTCAAGGAAAAAGRAGAGGAAAAAGGGTAAAATCAGTATTTTTCCCATTGTTGAGAGAAGAGAGATACAGTTCAGCATGTTTGGGGCAAAGAAATAATCTCTACACACAACACAGTTGACTTAGTCAACTGGGCAGATTGTTCCCATACCCATTGTTCCCATATTTCCTGACTCCATCTTCCTCAAATTTTAAGTCTCCTAAACCCCCACAAAATTATAATAAATATGCATCTGTAGTAAATKTTACTCAACCTAATAACTCTATCACTGAGCTTGGGAATGCCTAAATTATGGATTTCACTTTCTTGAATAATACAGGTGTTTGTTTTAACTAACCTTAAAAAGTCACAAAAATCCCACTMTCAGACATTTGGGCATTCTGACAATCTAGTACCAAATGTTGATGCCAAAAGAGAAACAATTCAAATAATAAAAAAAAAGCAGCACTCAAGAACACATGTTTAAAAAACGTCTTGCCAAGTGATGAAGTAAAAGGTAAAGGAKAACCACAATCACAGCTTTTATATCTCTTCTGATCATCTGTGCCTTTTATTCCTTTCCCCTGCAGGAACCAGGGTGTCTTTTCGATCTGCAGAATCCATACAAGATGTGACAAGAAATTCCAGCCTATCAACATGGGGAAAGAGAGAGAGAGATGCTGATTTCCATTTCTGAAACAGGTATAATGTTCAGAGGCTTTACAARGATGAATTTAGAGGAGACACACTTYCTCCTGCAGCACTGCCTTTTGTATCCTGCACACTCTCACTTCACCAGACACACCCAGGCATCACTCTGCAGAATTTCCAATCCAGGAATTTCCAATCATATAGGTATCTTGCTTCTGTGTTGAGATTTTAGTGGCTATGTGTCTAGCATTTTCACATTTTCCTTTACTGGATCACCTTAAAGAGTCACTTGAATGTTGTAAAAAATGAATTGTTAATTTTTGTAGCTGTGGATGTTAATGGTGCTTTAGTCTTGAGATCTCTGCTCACCACTCATGGTGATTTTGCCTTTGGTTGGCTGAAATGTGCTATGTCTAGGCCAAATTAATTGGAATCAGCTAAGAAATATTGAGGGAAAATAAAATGGTTTTAGATACACTGAAGGGAAGACAGAGTGAATAATCTTGTTTGGGTTTCAGGGCAGCAAAACTAGCAGAACAAAACAGATAACTTCATTTCTATCAGCTAGGACAGTTCTATCTATTCACCTGTGAAAATCTGTTCTTGCCTGACAGAGCAATCCTATTTCTGCATAGCTGCAATTTTGTTGGCACTAATCAAGCTTTTTTTTGTTGAAATATTTGAACACAAATGAAATTTAAAGATACTGTAATGTCTCTTTTCAGGATGGAATTTTATGATTAGAAGCATAAATTTTCCCAAGTATTCCCACATGCTGCAACTTTGCCATGTCTGTTTAAGATGTCTGAATAGGTTTCAAAGTGCAAATATTTTGTACTTTCTCTGTTCATCGCAAAAAAGAAACTATTAAATATGCTCATATTCCTGCCATCTGATTGCTTCTGATGGGGAATTGATTTTTCACCAAGAATTTAGAATTTTAGTGGCAATGAGATTTCCTAAACTGAAGCAGAACTAAACTAAAACAAAATCTAAGCAGGAGACTCATCAGGGACATTAAAGCAGAGTGTGAAATGGTTGATGAAATCACAGATTTGTTAAGACTTGCAGCCAAAAGTGGAGGTCACCCCTAACAGAGAAGAAAAAAAAAAATCAGATTATCCTCTTCACTCCTCAGTCTTTAGGGAGGTGCTGTGCTGGACTTTGCTCTCACCAGCAAGGAGGGGCTGGTGGGGAATGTGGAGGTCAAGGGCAGGCTGGGCTGCAGTGACCATGGAATGATAAAGTTCCAGATTCCTGGGGAAACGAGGATGCCATTAATCAACCTTCCTGCMCTGGACTTCAGGAGAGCACACTTTGGCCTCCTCAGGGGGCTGCTTGCTAGAGTGCTGTGGGACGGAGACATGGAGGGAAGAGGGGCACAGGAAATCAAGGATTGCCTCCTCCAAGCTCAGGAGCCATGGAATCCAATGAGTAGGACGCCACGTAAAATTACCAGGAGTCCTGTGTGGATGAAGAAGGAGCTTCAGGGTGGGCTCAAACACAAGAGGAAGGTCTACAGAGGATGAAGGTAAGGACAGCCTGGGAGGAACACAAGAGACATTGTCCAGGCAACCAGGGAAGATAATGGAAAAGATAAAGGAAAGATAATGCCCTGATAGAATTATAGAATTAAATCTGGCCAGGGAGGACAAGGGCAACAAGAAACACTTCTATAGGTATGCCAGCGGTAAAGGGAAGGACAGGCAAGATGTGAACCCTCTCTGGAAGGAGAGGAGAGACCTGGTTACCCAGGATACGTGCAAGACTGAAATACTCAACAATTTTTTGCTCAGTCCTCACCAGCCAGCGGCCCAGCCACACTGCCTGGCTCACAGCAGGCAAAGATGGGGACTGGCAGAATGAAGAACCTGGCTTTGACAGGGCTTCTAAAACCAGCATCATTTGTGCACCTGTGAGCACAGGACTTTCATCATGCCCTCTAAATGTTAAATTTTMTCACCTGGTTTAAAATCCATCCTCAAGTCTAATGCTGCAGAGCAATGAGTTCCACAGGCAGGCTGTGCTGTAGGGTATTTCCTCTATTTGTTTTAAATTTACCTACCATTTATTTTAACATATGAGCCCCAGTTCTCGTATTACTGTGGAGTGTAAAGAGAAGGAATGATCAGCTTTTCTTACACTATTCATCATCTTAAATAGGCCAATTAAGCCCATGTAATTATCCTTCTTTCCAAGTTAAATAATCCAAGTCTTTGCAGCTTCTCATATGGAAAGTCCATCATGCCTCTAAACCATTGAAAATTGTATGGTGCTAATTTAAAACACGGCCACTTGTAACATGTGTATCTATGTCTATTTCTACTGACACTGTGATTGTCAGCTAACTGAACACGTGTAACACAGAAAATACAGCTCCAACTGCCTGCTCCCACACTGACTAATGGAGGGATGCTGGGTCCTGGCATGAAGTGGTGATTTGTGTGTGCTGAACATGGCCTGTCATGTTTCAGGGGGGCTGGGAGCCACGGACACTTAAAATTGTTGAATATATTTTTATTCCCTGATCTCTAGAGACARGGGGCTCTTTGAATATGTCCACACCACCCCATTCCCCCACTGGAGTTTCCCATCGGACTGGTGCAGCCCCAGAGAGAGGAAAATTCAGTTATTGCTGGAGTCCAAATAGTGTCGAGGGTCCCCAGCTGAGATCAAGGCTTCATTGTGCTCTCAATGGCATAAACTTGTACTTAGAGACAACCCCTGCCCTAAAGGGCTTGCAGTCTAAATAGGAGAGACAAATAAAGGGTGGGAGAGAAAATAAATGTGGAGTGACTTGTGCAGCTGCTAGAACAGCTGCTCTCAGAGGGAGATGGGAACAGGACCCAGTTTGGAGGGTCTTGGGACAGCATGTTAGCTACTGGGCTGTCCTGCTTCACATTTTCCTGTGGAAAATGACATTTTAACCACCACATCTTGAAAACACCTGGTCAGGGAGAGCCCAGGGGACAGAGAAGTTAAAATGCAAACAGATACTTGGCAGCTCAGCACCCTTGGGCTGTGTCTGCTGCTGCTGAGGACAGAGCCAGCACAACAGAGAGGACCTGATGTGGGAAAGGGCACCCTGAAGGAAATGGGGTGTCTCCTTGTGGTCGCAGGTCACTGGTTGATGTTAAGCACTCAGGATTCAGGCCACATGAAAGCTTTGGCAGAATTCTGAGCAAATGAGGACTGCTAACTCATTTACAAGTAAAAGAGGCCTTTGACCCAAAAATCTCAGGAACATTTAGGTTTGGAACCAGATTTTAGTGCGTCTTTGCACTCCAGTGTGGGGAGCTGTCTGGCCCTGTGTGCGTGGAATCAGCTGCTGCAGCATCTTGCAGTTCACATGCAATGCTGACTAATGAAAGGAAAGAGATGAAAGCCTGTTACTGAAGGGCTTTTTCTGCCAGAGACATGCACAGCTGCAGTCCCTGCAGTCTTTCCTTGGCAGAACAATGTCTCTGCCAAGAGCTGGTGAAAGCTCTGGGAGCCTGTGCTCTTGTCCWCACTGTATACCCAGGTAGTGAACCATTTTTGTCACTCTGAGCTGGGCCTCCCATGCAGTTTTATGAGCAGTAGTAAAATCTTACTCTTTCAGGCTGCTGAATTTGACTAGATTTCCTACTTGTGAATGTATTTGCCATCCATGCAAGCAGCATTTCACTTTCTCTGCCTGCCACAGAATGCCAGCCCAGAATTTAAGAAATKTCATGGTGTCTCAGGAGGACCTCCTAACACGGGGATCCCTGCTGAGCAGACAAGACCTGCCAGGRTGTTTCCTAGGATTACCTGATGCTCTTCAGTCACTCCTCATTTGAGGTATTTTCCCTGTCTGACTGAATTTCCAAGGGACAGAGCAGTGCAAAAGCCGTAGGGTTTGCTGTGATCTCTGCAGAAGGTTCCCTCTTCTGAGACTCTTTTTCCACCCTCTTGCTTGCAGCTACTTCAAGAGACAGACTGCTCCCTCCCACCCCCTTTGAGATGGAAATGACTGATCCAGCTCATTCTTGTATTTTTTTTTCTCCCCATAGGTAGTATGCTCTTCTGCTTGTGTGCACTGCCTGTGTCTCTGCCTCATGCTCTGCTCCCCACACCCCTGCCAGCAAGCCTGGTAGCCTCACAGCTTTAGCACTAGCCAACTCACTGCCATGGCACAGGAGGGACATCTTCCATGCACATCAGCACTTATGAGCAGGTACACAGCCCATTAATACAGTGCATTTACAATTACACACACATTTTACAACTCTCAATGCCTATAGGTGGCCACATGGTATATTTGGGACTTAATTTTCCTCRGGACTCTTGTTACAATATTCCAACTACAACCTTCAATTTTCTCACAGKGTATTCCCTTCCCCCTCTCTGAATCACTGAGAAAAAGTCTCTTATAAATCCTAAATTTTAAATCTAGGCAAAACCTTTCTACCACTGGCTGCTGGCAAAAGGGATGAGCAGCTCATGGAGATATCCCTGACGTAATTGTGTGATTTTTGGGATGCTCTCAAATTATATTAACTTGTGTGAGGCTCTGGCACAGGTCTCCCACAGAGGCTGTGGCTGCCCCATCCCTGGAAGYGTCCAAGGCCAGGCTGGACAGGGCTGGCAGTGACCTGCTCTAGGGGAAGCTGTCCCTGCCCATGAGAGGTGTGTGGAATGAAGTTTAAGGTCCATTCCAACACAAAGCACTCTGTGATTCTGTGATTCTTAGTAGCTGAAATTGACTAAAATTGTGAAATATCCTCCTAGGGTTGCTTTGTTTCATTGCTGCCATAGTACAGGGCCCTCTCCTAGCAGGGACAATGTGACAGCCCTCAGAGGCCAGTATCCTGCCAACTTAGTTGTGAAAACCTCATCGAGCAGCATAGCTGTGTCTACAGCAAGATTTTATTGGCAAAGACACATTGGCTGGGTACATTTGAATTTTTTTTCACATTCTTAGCCAAAGAAGCTCTGCCAGGAACATCTCCTAGCAAAGACTTCACGGCAAGTAGCCCACTATGAATGCACTCACAGAGGCACGCAGAATGGTCATTAAAAAAGATGTTCCACAGCTCTCTGCTAAGTTCCTGTTAGACTCAGATATGTAGCAAAGATTTAAAAAAAAATTAAAAAAAATAAAAAAGAGGAACCAATCTGCCAGCCACTTAATGCGAGTCAACAGCTGTCTCCTTGTGCTAGTAGGAACTCCAATCAGAGGTCATGTTCTAAATTAATTCTAGCAGCACCCAGTGTTTTCCCCGATGACTATGATTCTTTTGGGTCAATCCTAGGTCATGTAAGACTGAAGAAAAACTGCTTTCATTAACTTCTTTCCTTGGGACCAACTCACTCCAGAGATATTCCTTGCCAGAGTTATGCGACTGTTTCACAGAACAAGATATTTTCCCCGAGTTAATCACTTAAAGATTTAATTCTCAGCTTTTAAAAATAGTTCACACCATAACAGAGAGTATTTTCAGGGTTTATCCTCTTCCTCTTTTTAAACTGATTTTCAATTCACTGTTACTCAATGTCTCTTCTGCTATTCATGGAGCACAGCCAAGTGAAACCAGGACCCGCTATGCTGCTGATTTACACTATAGAACCATTATTAGCTGAGTTCTGCATTGGCATTCCAGACATTCCAGCGTGCAGCTAGCCTCCTGTGTATTTATTCATTCAAAATAATGACAGGGCTGGCRAAAGAAGCTGGAATGACAGCCCTGTGCAGTGGAGAGGTCCTTCACTGGGCCAGAGTGCAGGACTGGCAGGGCCAGCGTGTGCCACCCCCTCCTCCTACCTCCCACACCCTCCTTCACCCTCCTCCTAAGCCTGTCTGCACCTTGCAGAGCTAAAATCCAGGGCAGAGAACTCACAGGGCCYAGTCAGGCTTTGGTGCAATCTCTGCCCCTGCTGCTGGTGGTTTTCCATMATTCCCAGTCTTTTAAAAGGTTTTGCAGCACAGCTAGGCTCACCAAATGACCCCATTTCTTGAATCACCGGGGCAAACACACCAACACACACAACCCCAAACTATTTAGGATCCTGAAAGTAGTTCTGAGGAGTGACTTGGCTGCGTAAATCACAGTTCTGGACACCTATTAGGGTAGATCTGAGGTCTCTAAATGGTGCAGCATCCTGGTTTCAGTTATTTGGCCCAGCACCAGAGCACATTGCTCACTCCTCTCCCTCCCATTCTTTTGTGAGAAGGAAGCTTCATGATAGTTCATTAACGTTATGAAAAATGCACTCTTGGAGACAAGCGGGTGTATGGGGAGGCAATTAAAATGTTCCATTGTGCTGAGCGCTGTGCAAACACTGAAACAATGGTCCCCAGAGTGGGGATCTCACCACTGAGACAGACAATAGCAGCCATTCACACTACCTATTATAGATTATTTGGGGTATCTATTTTAGGTGTGAGTCACAGCCTAAATTTTCTGTACAGGCCAAGAAATAGTTGCTTCCAGGGAGTGACTCAGAGCACCTAAGTTAGATAGCAAAAAGTCATATGGTAGTAATATCCCCAACCAGTACGTGGAGCAAATTAGGGAGAATAACCACCTTTTGCCTAATGGACAGCTCTCCCTAGGCTCCCTCCATTGCCAGCAAGAGGAAAAAGACTTCACAAGATGGTTCACAGCATCCAAATCAAGTTCTCCTTCCTCCTGATGGAAACCATTTCTCTTTACTGACAACAGAGGGGGAGTCTGGGGATAGTAAGTTCATTAGGCTAAAATAACCTCTTGTAACACCCTTGTAGCTAGCAGGAAAAACAGCATGCAGCTGCCTAACTTTGTCAGGCTGCCCACTAAATCTATTAATGGATATAAATTGGCAAAAAAAAAAAGATTGGGAAAAAGGCAGAGAATCCATTTGCAGGAAAACGGACATCTTTCCACATCTCAGTAAACACACTCAGCAGCCATAATGAAAAACATGCGGCATTTCCATAAATTTGACATCTCCTCCCAGACACCTCTGCGATTTGCATTCAGAGCAGGGCACTGTGAAGCCCAGACACCGCAGTACTGGGATGTTTAAGCCCTGAGGTTTAAGCCTGTGCCTTTGGGCTGCCTGTGGGGAGCATGTCCATGCAGAGGGCTTCCCAGTCTGTGTGCTGAGTGCCTGCTATCCCAGGTCACACACCCTGGAGGAAGGCAGTGCCTTTTGCCTGCCRGGGTGAGAATCAGTTAGCCAAGAAGGGGTTGGGGCTGCAGCAGCCATCTCTCAAMTCTCAAGGGCAGCTTGCACCCCACAGTGGGGATTCCTGCCATGCTGTCCCCAGCAGTACCTACATATTTGCCACCAGCTTTTGCCAACTGGTGCCTGTGAAGCACTGGAGGCCCTCAGATGAGAGGTGCTGATGGCAGAGCAGGGCGGTTCAAAGGCGCCGCCGTGCCTGGGTGCTGCTGCACCATGACCTTCTACGGTGATGCTGTGGCAGCCTGCTTCTTCACGGGGGCATTTGGGCTGACAATGCGAAGCTCCTTTTCCCACATAATTGAAAGGAATTTCTGATTATGCACAGGGATGTCAGCAGTGCGAGGAGCTTGGACGCCTTCCAGCCGCAGCCGGATCCAATGATAGCGCTGCGATTTCTCCTTTTTTGGCACTCTACTTGTGAACTTTCTGCTCCCTTCTGGGAGTGATTTCTCAAGATAATATGCTGCTGCTCCAGCTTCTCTCTGATGGCCTAGATTTATAGCTTCTGCAAGGCAAGAGAGGGGAAGGGGTGTGGGAGAGACAGGGAGGATGAAAGCAGAAAGGGAAATTATTTTTTGGTTGAGGTTTTTATTATTTTGGTCCCACTCTGCTACAGCGACTGTCTCCAGGCTTTGCACAAAAATAGTCTGTCCTTTCCATCTCTGTAATGCTCTTTACTGCCTGCAGAGAAAGGTTGAAAGTACACACGAGTTTTTCTGGCCTCTCTTTAGTCCAGCCCCTGTGAATATGTGGCATGAGGTGAGCACTACATTTATCTCTGACCTTTTCACCATCTCCTGCATCTGTTAACTGAAAAGAGAGGAAGATGTCCCCAGCCTCCTCTCCCACAGAGCAGATGGTACTGGTGACTTGATTTACTTTATCTCTATCCATCCCAACTTGCCTCAAATCTCTCTGAATGTCTAATTTATATACTAAAGCCTTCATTGCTCTAACTACACTGGGGAAAAACAAAACAACGGCCCCAAAAACCCCAGCCACTGATTTTCAGGGAGAAATATTTCAAAATTCCAGATGCTGTGCTCAGAAATTTAGTAACACCATAATTAACTAGGACAAAAATTTCTCTCTTTGGATGTGCTAATCAGCTGAACATCCTCTTTCCCCAGTGACTTCAGACTGTTGGAGATGTTTCCATAACATCAGAACTGTATTATCCAAGTATTTTAACCCTCTCTCACAGCATTTCCAGGAAGGTGGGGCGGTGCTGCCATCCCTGTTTTACAGGTGGGAAATGAGGAACTGAGGCACAGAACTTATCTAAGACAGACCAGGTGAGTTTTGAATATACCTGTTCCTCTCTACTGTTTATAAAGGTAGATGGCTGATGTTTTATAGGATTACATCCATAATACTGCGTGGCTGCAGATGACTGAGATGAATGCCACTTTTTGAGACTCAGCAAGGTCACCCAGGAAGAGTGGAGAAAAGCTGTGAAATGAGCCTTTGCATTTTACAAATGACCTGGTGAATAATACATGCTCCTCCTTATGAGGGGCTAGCTCGAGAAATCGCAGCCCTTGGGTTGAGAGGGACATTAAATATGTTGAAACAGCATTGCCAGCAGAGGCAGGGGCATGCTGAGCACCTCCTGGGGTTTGTCTTGGACTGTGTTTCACCTTTGAGGTCTTCCTGACTGCCCTGGGGATACCAGGGCAGTCCTGTGGTGGTCATTGGGGCTTTAGCTACTGAAGTTTTCCAGTTCTTCAAGTGGCATCTAAAAATGGGAAATACTGCTGACAGAGCTGCCTGTGCTCAGCTCCACATTTCCCATCATCTTGGATAGCCAAATTGCCACTGTTGAGAACCCTGTCCCAGAGGTTGTGGCTCAAATCTTCCCTCTCTGAAGAGAATACATCAGGAGAATGGCAATTGCAACTTAACTTGTTCCTGTTTATCTCTTGCTGGTTGGCTCTCCAGGAGTCTCAAACTACCCCTCACGATGAGATTTCTAAATSTCAGGAAACCTGATTGCAGGTGCAACCTAAGAAGAAACTCTTTCACACAGAGAATTGTTATATCAAGTGGTGATGGGGATGAAGACACAAGGCTTTCTCATAAGGACCACAGGAAATCATCCTGAAGGTCAGGRCCAGAGAACGTTTGCACAATTCTTTCTTGATGCCTAGAGTATTTCAGCATAAAACCACATGTCCTGGCAGTGATACACCCTAATTAAGCACCACCGAGAATCAAATTGGACTTGCATTCAAAGCAGAATTGAAATTGAGGCCACTTGGTGCTCCCTGAGCCTGTGTCCTTGGGCAGGGGCTGTGATTGAAATGACCTTACAGACAATCAGGCASAGGAGTCAAACTCCTCCTCAGCGAGGATTGGTCTGGCTTGATGGGAAGCATTTTGCTTCCTCTCAGAAATCAGAGTCACAAAGACATACTGAGTGGCTGAGGAAATTATATTTTATTCAACTTATCAGCATGTGAAAGATAAGGGGAATGAGCTGCAGTCACAATCTCTTCTGTGATGGCAGCTGCACGGGGGGAGCAGGAATGATGCAGCAGGGAGGGAACTCGGGGGKGCTGGCAGGTCGTGAGCTGGCACARAGCTCCTGCTTTGGCCTGGAAAGGATCTCAGAGCTGTGTGCAGGGGACACAGCAGCTCCTGTGGCAAACACAGACAGCAAAGCGCCATTCAGACCAAGCACCACTCACCRCTGCCAGGCAGCCCAGTGAGTGTAGCAGCCACAATGCTGGGGTCAGACCAATCACAGAGAGTGCATGGCTCGCATTGAGCCTTGTGATGGCTTGGCTGTGCTGTGGAGCAGGAGKCAAGGCAGGCTGCAAAGCTCTCACTTCTAGTTTCCTATTATTTTCTTTAGCTGGGAAGCCGTAGAAGTCAAAGAATCATCACAGAATGGTTTGGGTTAGAAGGGACTTTAARGAGCATCTGATTTCACCTCCACTGCCATGGGCAGGGACACCTTGCACTATCCCAGGGTGCTCCAAGCCCTGTCCAACCTGGCCTTGGACACTGCCAGGGATCCAGGGGCAGCCACAGCTGCTCTGGAAACCATGTGCCAGGGTCTCACCACCCCCACAAGGAAGAATTTTTTCCCAATATCTGATCTAACCCTGCCCTCTGTCAATGTGAAACTATCTCCCCTTGTCCTATAACTACACATCCTTGTCAGAGGTCCGCCTCCAGGGGAACTTGTCCTTAAGTCTGATTTGTTTTGTGCTCAAGGTGCTTTTGTGCATGAATGCAGGCAGGAAAGCTGACTTGGCTGTGGACAGCATACAACATTTCCAGCTGCAACAATCCCTTTGCCATCCAGTGGGATATTCCCACTTCCCCCCGTGRGTGAGAAAGTGAGACCACCCACCTAAAGTGGTAAAACCAAGGGTTAGGCTCAAACTTAGTGTGGTCTGAGACAAAATATTTAYTAGCTTGGTAGTAACTTCGTACTGGCAAGTAATACTAATAAAATGTGTGTTTGATGTATTCAAAACTTATTGGTGTACACATTAAAACGTGGTGGAATCTGGGGGCATAATAAAACAGCTGCTTTAGTTAAAGCCAGAAGAAGAGTGTCTGGTGGTCATGCTGGAGAAAAGGATGGGAAAAGAGCAAGTACCCACTTTAACTCCTTCACTGCTGAGGCACAACCCCAAAAAGCATGTTTCTGTGTAAAGCTGCAAGGCCCCTGAGCTAAATGGGCTTCCCAATAACACAGTTTTCCTCCACTGCCCTGCAGACATGAACACCCCCTCTCCCCTCACCCCCCCTCCCCTCACAACATTTTCACTGCTCTTTTATCATCAGGCCTAATTTGATTTAACAAGCCTGGCCCAGATAAATCAAGTGGTTACAGATTAGGAAGTCCTTGTGCTTACAAGGCCAGTGCTCATAAAATTGAATGCATCATGCAACTTATAAACAGGAAAAGATAAGCACAGTTTTATGTACTCCACTCTGCTGCAGATTTCATGCCAGTCCATCTCCCTGGAAAAAGGAAGATGAAGGCTGTATCCTCTTTGCAGTCTGTGCAGGGCATTGATGATGTTCGTGCTCYTTCTGTTCCACTTTTAACAGCTTTTTTTCCTCCTTGGCACTTTGGTACACCTCTGGGACATCACTGAAAGATGTGCTCAAGTATTTTTTTTTATTTCCCCATATTTAAGGGACCCCTCCAGTTATTTGTATGTTTGAAAGGAAAAACTTCTTGATGTACAGACTAAGAGGAAAAGATTAAAGTTTTTTCTTATTTGTATATTCTTTATGGATTTGGAGTAAATAACATTAATAACCAGGAATTTGTTCAGAGTTGTCCTATAGAAAGGTGATGRAAGAGAGAATAAATAAAATTTTTCTTGCTTCGAAATGAGCAAGTCCCTCATTAAAATAATACAAAATAGAATCATAGAATAATTGAGATTGGAGAAGACTCCCTAAGACCATTGAGTCCAACCATCAGCACAGCACTTCCAGATCCAGTACTAAACCATGCTCCCTAAGCACCACRCCTACATGTTTCTTGAACACTTTCAGGGATGATGATCCCACCAAATAGAAACTGTGCTTCTCCATTTAATATGCTTTTGTAGAAATGAAATGCGCTCATTTTCCCACATGCAAAGCTGATTGAAGTCCTTAGGTATTCTGGGGCTGGATTTGGTTCATGAGCCCTTGGATGGTGCCTTCTTTCATTTAGGAGCTTGTTCAGCTGTCTGATAAACATCACCTCCCCAGATCAGGCTAAATACAGCACCCTGCCTTCCCTAGCATGAGTCCTCTCTAACAAGCCAGTACTAGATGGAGTAGCCCGGGGGTTCTTTATATTTAACATCAAAGCAGGGCAAAACAAATGCAATTACAGCCCAATAATGAAATTTGTATTTGCTCTAAATGTCCTTAGTTACGTAGCAGAAACTCCAGATACAGATGAGCTAAAGGCRGATCCAAGGCGAGTGGTGGGGGAAAGTTGAAATTTCTCTTCAAAGACATAGCAAACAGTATATAAACCTCACAGAATGTTTACTTCTTTTGTTTAAGCTGTTGAGTAAAAGTAACTTTCCATTTATCCAGTGAGTGACTGTGCAGGATGAGATGCTGCTCTAAGCCTCCAGCAATGTGATGTTTTTGAGTTCAGAGCAGGGAAAGGAGACCTTCAGGGCTGTGCCTTGGATCAATGGCCAGTGAACACTCCTTGTAGACACTCCCTGAATGCAAGACTACTCTTCATTTTACCAAAATAAGGTTTATCCAACCTCTGAAGAGCAATACAAGGTGGTGAAGTGACTTTACTCCTTCTTAGACAGCAGCATGCATTAGTTGGCATTTCCTGTCCCAGATTTGGAAATCAACTCTCAGCCTTTTGCCAGGGTCTCAGAGCAAGAGTGCAAGAAGCTAGGAACAGGTTATCCTGTTTCCTAATTGGTAATGTGAAGTGGGAAACCAGAAAATTTACAATAAATTTAGTAAGAACTGCAAGCAAATTAGTTCCCTTTTGATGTTTCCTGAATCTCCTATTGTTGGGAACAGAACAGGTGATGTTTCCTTAAGGGATTTCATGCACCATCCACATTTTTGTATCTTAATGACACTAATTTWAATGTACTCTCTCTGCTGTGCAGTGGGAAATATTTTTGTTTAATGACCAGGCTTCTGTTCCTTTGCTTGTACTGAGTAATGCTGCAAGGAGTTTCATGGTTCCTTGCAGCAGGATGCATGAATATAAGTGAAGAGATTAATAKGAATAACCAGTACCAGACTGCCAGACTGAATATACATCTTTTGCTAGCTRAAAAAATATAAAAGGCCCTTGAACAAAACTCATCTGAGATGCAATCCTATTCAAGACTCTGAAGTTTTCCCTGGATGAGACACAACGTGAAGGAAGACTGCTGAGTCCCCTGGTGAGAAAATGTCGAGGGTCTTTATTCTGGTCCTGTGGTTCTGCAGACTGCCTGAATCACAAGGTCATGGCATGGCAAGATAGCTCGTTATGTCTCCTTTAAACTGGCTAAACACATTTTAAATAACGCACTCCACAAATGAGAAAGTATTTTCCACTGAGGTGGCTAGCATCATCTCAGCTCTCCGAAGATTAAAGTTTACTGCTTCCTAATGCCTCTTGCCAAGGACACATTTTATTGCCTTTGTGTTACTGTATGTCAGTCAGGAGTAAATCTCTGTAGAGCTTCTATCTCGCTCTTCAGCCACACGTAGCCTCATTTATATTCAACAAACTTTTCTTCCCTTCTCTCTCCCGTGCCTCCCGCCCCCTCTTCCTTCAGAGAARGCATTTCAATGAGTCTGTGCAGGCACAATTTAGGACTGAAATGAAGATCTCTATTCAGAGGCTGAACAAATTCTCACCAGCTTCCTTAGACCTAGGGCTAAGCTCTTCAGCTCCCTTCACCCCTTTTGTCTGCAGGTTTTTTGGGGCCAGACTGCCAAGTTCAAGCAAGGCTCCGATCTCTCCTCTTTCACAGGCCTCCTGATTAGTGGCTTTCTTTTTCCAAGACTATAGATACAATTATTAGAAATTCCTTTTTTTGTGAACACATTGAATGAAGGTATGAATGGAGATGGTAAGACGAAGAAAGTGAGAAGCTTAATATAACTTTGGCTTCTGTAGTTAATTAGATTTGGATGGCTTCAGAGGAGCAGCTGTAATTTTTTTTTTAATTGAAGTTACATAAAGGACTATTCAGTGTATTTTGGGTGGGGAGGGGAGACTATATAAAAATAAAGAAGCTGAGAGATGGGTTTTGGAAATGCACCCTCTCCCCCTCTTCCTTTTTTGGGAAATCGTTGTGGGAAGAGAAAAAAGAGAAAAAGAAAAAAATGTTCCACCACCAAAGGGGATAACAGAATCACTGGCTCTGCTGCTAATACCCTGTGTCTGAGGCACAGTATGCAGAATGCATATTCAAACAGGAACTTTTTTTTTTTTGTTCAGAGAGAATCTGAAATGCAGAAGTCTGAAATGTATTCCTTTGCACATCCAGAACACTAGATCTCAAACTTTCAAAAGGACATTGCCAAGATAGAGATCACATTCAACATTTAAAGCATTTGACAAAGATATATCGCTTCCTATCTGCCTGAAATCTTCCTGCTGCTAACAGAAGGCATGGATTTTGAAACCCCAGTGACATGGCAGTAGTTACCCTCTGTGTTCATTCTTCACCCTGCCTGGTGAAGGAAATGAGACCAGTCAGCTCTGTCTGCTGTTCCATTTCATCCTCGCTTTCTCTTTTGTGACACACTCCRCAATCTCAGAACTTCAGTCTTAATTGAATTTTTAAATAAATGAAGGGATGGACAGCAGAATTATGGGGCCCTAATCTAGTGGGTGGCACCCCTTGGACATAGTGGGGGAGTTTGRAATTAGATGATCTTTTAGGTGTCTTTCAAACCAAACCATTCTAAGACTCTGTGATTATGTTTCGCAACCCCTTTTGTTCTTTCACCCTAATATGCACGTTAATCCCAAAGCTCTTTAGTAAAGTGTTTCTCCTTCACCAAGGGTGTTTTGGCAGCTAAACCTTCAGCTCAGTAAGTTATCCACTGACTGCAGCCGTGCTGATTTCTCCTCAGCTAAGCATGGAAGCCTGGGCTGTGGGAGAGGGTGTCTGTCACTTCAGTCACACCCACACACTGCACTGATTTTGGTCACCTTTTTAGGGGGTGACWATTATTTCATTATTTACATGGCTATATCACAGAATCCCAGAATGGTTTGGGTTAGAAGGGACCTTAAATATCTTCTCCTTTCRTCCCCCTGCCATGGGCAGGGACACCTTCCACTATCCCAGGCTGCTCCAAGCCTCATCCAACCTGGCCCTGGGCACTTCCAGGGATCCAGGGGCAGCCACAGCTGCTCTGGGCACCCTATGCCAAGGCCTCGCCTCCCTCCCAGGGGAGAATTTCTTCCCAATATCCCRTCTAAATCTGTCTGTGTATAGCCATTCCTTGTAGTCCTGCCCTTGTAAATAGTCTCTCTCCATCTCTTCTTTCAAATCTGTCAGTGAGTTGCCACYGCCATCATCCTTCTCACCAAGATTATCAATAGGGTATATCAGAAAGAAAAATTCTGGTGTTGATAAACTACTATATTATTTATATATCAATAAAAAAAAATCAACTAATTGTCATTATAACACTTTTTTCAGTTCAGAAAATAATGCCCCCTAAAAAATCCCCTTTTTCTAATTTTCTTTCTCTGATAAATAAAAGTACAGATATTCTCTGAATGATATTTTTCTCTTCAAAAGAACTTGAGTGCATGTCCTAAAAAACTGTAGCTAGCATCTCTGAGATCTTCCCTTCTTTATCAATATTCTCTATATTTTAACTAATGTGTTGGGAAAGAGGTGATTTGTCAGTATAGTCTATCATTATCAATACTTTCTCTTCTCTTTGGAAGAAAAATAGAAATTTTTATAAAATTAAAAAAAATTAAAAGACAAAAAAAAAAAGCCCAACTGAGATAACAGTTTACTAAAATGTCTGCCATTATTTGCTTAGGAAAAAAAATGGTTTTAGCATGATATGAGGTTTGAATTTTGTTTGAACTGCAAACATATTATGATAYTGTTTAAATAAAAATGCTTTAAATTGAAAAAAGGAAAACATTTAATAAAGTATTTCAGACTCCTGAGTGATTTTTGTCATATTTGTTAACACATCCTTAAAATGTTGCTAAAACAGGAAAAAAAAAGTGTGAACGTTTTTCCAGCTACTTCATATTGGATTCAACTATACTAACCTTTCCTCATCTCAGAGCATTATAAATGTCATCTTTCCTTATGACACTTAAGAAGGGAAAAAAAGAAAAAAARGGAGAAAAAGCTCGATTAGCCCAGTAGGCTTAATGTTTGGAGAAAAGGTGTCAAGGCTGACTAACAATGAACAGTGTTGTTGGGCTTGCAAAAATTCTGGCATGAACGGCTGGGCTCAAGGCTGAGTGGATGGCAGAGGAGGAAGAGCCAGAAATGAGGTGTGATATTCCTCTCAGGAGACACAGTAGCAGCACCGGGGCATGGAAAATGTGGCATTTGGTTTCTGGTTTAGAAATCATCTTGCAGTTGCTAAAGCAAGCAAACCACCTCCAGCGCAGACATGATGCAGTTGTGCTTTACTTCACTGCAAACATCACAGCCTGGTTACTAGAGGCCCCAAGCTCTATAAGGTCTGAAAGATAAAATTAATTATCCTGCCTGGAGTTCATCACTGAAATAACTCAGCTGCTTCTACCACCTGAGATAAATCTGTTTTGACTAGCTCAGTTACCTCTAACCAGCTGTGCAATTCTAACAAAAGAACCCCTGACATTCCCCATTTTGCTGTTAGCTTTTACCTTTCTATTAATTGTTTTCTTGGAATAAACACATGTGCTCATGTTAGGGGAGTATCTGCTGCTGGGAAGAGGAGGAAGGAGAGACAAAGGATGAGGTGATGGTGTCAGAGCCAGGCTGGAAAGGACTTGGAGCAACCTGGTCTAGTGGAAAGTGTCTTTGCCCATCATTGGATGGAGATGATTTTTAGGGTCCCTTCCAACCCAAACCACACTGAATAGGAACTACCTGGATCTGATGCATGCAGATCTTGGCTAAGATAATGGATGGAACCTAAAGTTTTGGTTTGTGGAACAAATCAGACCATTTGAGGGATACGGAAACACACCAGGGATGCTGTCATTAGAGTGTTCAAGAAGCTGAAAATATATGCAAAGGTCAGCAATGGCCACACAAAGGAAATAGGTGGTGCGAGCAGAATTAAGGTTTATTGATAACCTTTTGAAATGATCATGAGCAACTTTTTGCTCTGCCTTCTATAGACAATCTCAGCAGCTGTTCTACCCCAAATATCTGTGCCTTGAATTTAAATTCGCTCTTTCAATATTTGTATAGTGACTCAAAAATTCCCTTTCTGTAAATATTCCCAACAGGACAAGATGGATATTGAAATGTTTGCCCACAAAAGGTGTAGTCACTGTGAAAGCAAATCCATTTAAAAAGTGTTGAGCAAATATTCAGAGGAAATGAGAATAAAATGAATGARAAAGGCTTTAAGGGAGTTTAAAAAGGAGGCAGGTGAAGTCATTGTGATAGTGCCATGTCAGATTAGTGCTCTGAAAGAGCTATAGGGTGCAAAGTAGTTAAGACATTATTTACCCCTTCAATAAAGCAAGTATTATTTTTACTCACATTAATCAGTAGACTTGTAAACCCATTAGAGAACATAGTCCATGTATAATAGGAAGGAGAAAAATCAATGTAGAATGGCAAACTCGTAACAATGAGTGAAACTAAATGAGTTTGCTGTGATTTTCTACCTTTTCAAATTGCATTACTTTTTAGAATAAACCCTTCAGGAAGCTTGCTGTARACCTGACTGAAATACTGCAGAGCAAATTGGTAACTGAACAGGGCATCAAAATAAAAGAGTAACCCAATAACTTAACCCTTTATCTAGAAGTCCTCACTGCTATTCTGACTGTATCACTGGGCTGTCTGATTTTATATRTATTTTCTGTATATATTCAAATTGAATTACTTGGATTGGTAGGTTACATAGCACTCATCTGTAGGGAGCTCTGCTGCATTCAGGGCCCCAGAGCCTTGGGAAGGACCAGCCTCTCACCCAGACACTGAGCTGCCAAGAGCCTCTCATGGTAAGACAGCTAAGAAAGAGACTGCTGGGATTCAAAATCACCTAGGAAGAGTTCAAGCTGACTTCCAAGAAATGTTCTCCAGACCTGGGGCAGAGTTTAAAATGCAAGGAAGGTCTTGAGAGAGCATTCTTGAGACAGCTGTGGTTGTTGGGGGCTACAGCAACTGCTGCATTTTCTGGATGCAGRAAGGGATGGGTTTTGTTGATGTTCACATCCTGGATGTACAGAGGTGAGATGAGGAAAAAGGCTTCATTATCATGATTAGTGTCTCTGCTTTGAAGTATTCGTGGCCAAACCTTGACCCCTAGTATGGATCAATTGTGTTCAGCAGAAAGGTACTATTGAATCCAGAAAGGATCTTAGGTCACCCCAGTGCCTACATCTAGGCAGGGAAAAATTACAGTTAGAAGGCAGGAAAGATGTTGCTAGAAGTGCAAAATCAGAGTGCAGCTAACAAATGTAAATAAAATACATTTTTTCACAGCTGAAAACTTGTATATTGCAATAATTCAAGAGTGAATAGACCCCTACCAATATACGAAGCCTGCTGTCTTAAAGACAAAAGGAAACATTTAGCAGAAATAGAAAATGAGGAATAAATATAATCTCAACTGTGTCACATTGTTATCTTGGATTTTAAATGGTTCTGTGCAATCTGTGTCTTGCTTCTATGCAATCAGAACATTTAGCTCTGCAATCATCTTACAAGGATCTCCTYGACAAAGCAAAATGCACTTTGAGTACGTTAAGTAATAACTAAATCCAGTTATTGTGATTGCAAACATTCATCTACCGTTAAATGGATGGCTCCCTTCAAACCTGTGTTGGTTGGCTGCTCTCAGCASAGAGCTGCCTAAAGTTCTCTGCTGTTCCCTAATACTTTTCCGATGCTTTTATCTCTCTTTCACATCAAAAAGCAGTCAGATGGGAATAACTTCTGCTCTCGACACTGTAAACATGATCCATAACTCTGCAAGTGAGTCACTGTGACTCTGTATGGAGAAAAGGTTTGAGAAAGTGGATCTTTTATTCACTGACTGCCCATGACATTGGCCTGGTTGGGGAAAACTTACATAGGTTCTGCAGAACAGGAAAGAGACAGAGCATGGATAGACAGAACCAGAACACGGGATAGATAGAACCTTGCTCACATAGCTCTCTCCATAGTGTGACCCACAGCTGCACAGAGGCAGAAAAGGTAAAATAGAGGTTTTAATTCCAGGAACAGTTCATTATTGACCAACCTGAAACCCAGTCAAGTGTAACCTGATCTTCAGAGAGTTATGAGGGGAGAGAAAATTGCGGTATCCTAATGGAGGGATAATTTCAGTAATGCTTGGCCATTTGATCCAGATTTTTAAGTTCAGAGCAAATAAAAAGTTATCCAAAATATGCAGAAGACAAGTAGGCCATGCCCAAACCTGCGATACAGTCCAGATATATAATGCATAAAATTCAGTAKAATGACATGGATATCAGAAACATGGACCACCTTACAAGAACTGACTTGCACAGTGGTGGCTCAAGCCTGTGAATACRAACAGTGAAAATCCTCCCTTTACCATCTTATTCCAGAGAGCCAGGGGTGGAAAGCAAATCCTCGCCACCATCCCCACAAAAAGTGGTAACAGGAAAAGGAAAGAGGCCTTGATACCTCCCAGGGACAAAAACCCAGGAACATTTTTCTGGAGAAACCCTTATATTACTTTTGATTATGGATTTTAAATTGTGTCATATAAAATTAGTGCTCAGAGAACCTAGATATGATAATGAAGGCTCTGAACCTTAGAAAGACACTTGAAATTGTCTTCAAAGAAATTCTTTCCATTTTACCAGTATACTAAGGCAATATACATGGGATTAGATAAAATTAAAACTGAAACTCTCTTGAAGATCTTCCCATCACCTTTCCAGTGCAGAATCAGTGCATTTTCATAATTCTTCTTTTCACTCACTTTTACCAGGGAGCCAGGCTTTCTCCAACAAGCTTCCTTTGCAGTCTATGCCAGGTTTTGGATGAAGTTTTCATTAGGATATTCCTCCCTAATATTTTCCATTGCCTAATTTAATCCGATTATATCTAATTACACTCCYCTGAACAACTAGAAACTATTCTTATCCCTCCCTTCAGATGCTTCCAGACAATTATCTGTCTCTGTATCCCTATTTGCCAAGTTACAGCTATTCAGTTTTTTTAACCTTTTGTTCTATTAACTTTACTTTTGTTCTATTAACTTTACCAAAGGCTATACAGTACCTTGCCTGAGAGGAAAGAAGATTTGGAATTACTTGCATTATTTTAAGCAGATGGGCTAGACTTGCAAAATATTTGTCTCTTCCTTGCAATGATAATCACGAGTGTTCCATCTCCTTTGGAACTTCTACTTCCTGGAATCCTGTGAATGGTTATCAAATAGATTTTGTGGTTAATTTAATAATAATTTCATAATTGATGTACTTGTGTGCCGCTGCTGCTGCTGAGTATTACTGACTTCAAGAATTTATTTTCTATGTTATTCCATTAGATGAGGGGAAAAAACCCAACAAAATAGCTGTCTTGTTATTCCACACTGGTGATGTCATCTAAGGATTCTTGACCAAGAATTTGGAATATCAATCAAGGAAGAGACTATCTGAGGTTAACTGTAACACCAGACTTACTGGATGCTTTCTGTAACTAAATATTTGTGGCACAGCTTGTAGGCTGCTGGCTTTTGAGCATTTCTGAAGTTCTCCCAAAGAGAAAATCTTAGAAAATAAAGGGAATAATAGTTTGGTGAAGTTAATGTAAACTAAATCGCTGTGTTATGGGTCAATACAAATGTTGYGCTCTGTTCAGATTCATGTTTTCAGCAATAACAAAACCCTGGCCAATTAAGCCTTGACTCAGCTCACCTGAAGGCAGCCATGTAGAAGATAGGAATTTAGACTAACCTAGGCCCTCCTGGGCACCTCCAAAAAGTGATGTATTTCACCTGTCTCTGATATTGATCTTGGTGTACAAGATGTGTGTGGCTAGAGCATATTTTCATGAACTGCCAGGAAYGCGAAAACAGAAAATACCCAGGAAACATGCAGCTTTGAAAAGARCTCACCAGGCTGTAATGCCCTCAAACCCCCAAGGTACTTAATGAGCAGCAAGTGACACCAACAAAGTCTTTTTCCTAATCAGTTTGGGTGGTTTACTCCTCTAGATTCCTCTCATTTCCCCTACCCCATGTCCTTCATGATGAAAAGCTGTGATGCCTTCCAGCCCCACTTCCATTCATGGAAGTCGGAAATTTCCCCATTCCTGGGAAAAAGCAGCTTGTATGCTGCTGGGGATGTGGGAATTTCCCCACCAGCATCTGGCTACCCAGAATGGGTRAAGATCTGCTCACAGAGCATAGATTTTTCTTTGTGCGATTGTTGGATCATAGAATCACRGAATCATAGAATCATAGAATGGTTTGGGTTGGAAACAACCCAACATGCAAACCCCCTGCTTGGGCAGAAACACCTTCTACTAGATCAGGTTGCTCGGAGCCCCATACAGCCTGGGCTTGAACACTTCCAGAATCACCCCCTCTAGCCAGTTTCCAATCTTCTGTAGCTCTTAGAAATGTAGCATCACCAGGATATTACGGGAGATTTACAAATCCATCTTCAAATCTGACTGAAACGGGCCAAGACGTCACAGAGTTAAGTGGAGAAACAGGTGGAAAATCATAGTATGATTGCAGAAGCCTATTTTTACTTCAGAAATTCAGCTGAAGAAAGAATAAAACATTTTACAGAATTAAATCATAACTTTTTTTTTTTATCAGGCACTTGCTATCGTTTTCCCCCTTGCTGACATGAAAATTGAGAAACTGGGAATCCAATTACAAACACTAGATAAAAGGGAATGATAGCAAGGAATTTTAATTGGATGGAAAGGATGTTGAAGGCATGTTCACTAGATACATGCTTCAAAAGCAGCAGAACTACAAGTGTACAGGCAGAGGTCACTGCATAAAGGAATTACAGGTGACTTAGAAACTGAACCACAGCTCAGGTTTTCAATCAATAGGGCCAGTGAGAACTGTTGGACCTTCCATGCAATTCATTACTTCAAGACGTAGTAAACAGCAATATTGACATTTAGAATTCAACCAAACCCAAAATTGCTTATGTCTCTGGCAGCTTTATTTTAAAGTGTGAAAACTCTCAGCAGGAGGTACCAAGGATTCTGCAACCTTTTATTTCCAAGGCTTACTGCAAGGAAAAAACATGCTCTTTGGGTGTCTGTTCTGAACAGCTCTTATTGTGGTCCTTCTCCTTCTCCTCTTTCTTCTTCCTCCTCTTTCTTCTTCCTCCTCCTCTTCTTCTTCTTCTTCTTCTTCTTCTTCTTCTTCTTCTTCTTCGTCTTCTTCTTCTTCTTCTTCTTTTTCTCCCTCTTCATCATAATTTATTAATGTTATTATTATTCCTTCTTCAAGATGTAAGAGTAGAAAAAACAGAATGGTCTGCTCTTTCCTGTATAGCATGGTGGCCTAAAGTCCTCTTGATACCTTGAATTAGAAAAGCCTACGTTTTTTGGCTTGAAATATGACTTGAGCTTTGCAYTACTCTCCTGCTAAGCATGGCAATGAGCAGTCATATAGCCCTGCTAAGATGAGCACAAACAGTTTCCATGTAGGAAGACTCAAACCCCAAATCCTGATGAGCCTGAGCTCATTTTGATTAACTTCCTCTTGTGGTAGCCCCAGATGCAGGGGATGCTGGCATTTTGATTACAGTGCAAACCCAATGGCAAAACTCCCACTGTTTTCTAAGATGTCAGGATTTCACTCATCAGAATGAGATAATCTGTCTAAGCCCTCCTTATTGAGTCCCAGTGAAAACAGGAATGCACCAGCAGATGARTCTGGCTACAATTCAGGTTGAGGTGTGCAATTTTAATCTCTTGCTTTGAGAGAACAGCCCAGCATTTGACAAGCCTTTGGAGGTAGGATATATACCGTGAATTAAATTCCTTTGCTGCTGGGCTCTGTTTGTGGGGAAACTATTTACCTTTTAAATGATACACTTTCTCAGACCTGTCACTGGAAAGCAGACCCACACCTGGCTCCATAGCTCCTGTTAATGGACCTGGACAAGTTTTATTGGAAGGACCGCAGGGAAACAGAAACAGCCACAACAGACTTGATGGCCCATCCAGGAAAGCTGTTGATGTTAGATCTTCCAAGGAACAGATATAAACATGCCCATAATGGATACTATAAGGGTTCTGTCTGCAGAAGAAATGTTCCCCTAATCCATCTAGTGCAGGCAATGATATCTCCTTGTCTGGCACTGGAAATACAGAGCTTCCTCCTGTCCTTCCCTCTCTAACATCCTTCAGGAAAAACACACAACCCTGAGTGCACAGGATGAGAAAGGACCACATCCCTGAAGAGTGAAAGAGGCTGGGGTTTGCACTAATTAACCTCTAATTG
>JACDOX010000124.1:1421985-1539449 GCA_014549065.1 Cardinalis cardinalis | reverse complement strand
TCCAGTGCTCTCACCACTGCACATGGACCAGAGCTGCTTCTAGGGTCGTCCTTTTAAGGATGCTTGGTCCCATTCCAAAAAGAGCACAGTCTCTCATCTTTGGGACACCTGTCCCCCCCAAATTTCACCCCTGGGGCCGAGGGGTACCAACACTGAATTCTCTTGGCTCTGAGCCATTGCCTCCCCCTGGATGCAGTCTCTGTGTCACAAGGAAACATGATTCTGTCCACGGCTATACAAGAAAAGTCCAGCCAAAGCCACTCCATCATCTCTTCCTACCTAAGATTCTTCTCTCCCGACATCTTCCACTTGCCCAGACCTTCACACTTGCACATTTCCTTCTTCCATTTCATCTCTATCTCTCTTCTAGGAAAGGTTAATGTTCTGCAAAGTTTTCATTGTCCAAAAAAGGGTTATAAGCTTGGGCTCTGCCCACCCAAAACTCCCACAGCGGCTGGAAACCTTCTCGCTGCACCACCTCCCCTTCTCCTTCTCAGCCGTGCTGCTGGCACATGTTATCAAGTTTCAAGGTAGCACAGTCACAGGCACAGGCTGTATTCTCTCTCTCTCTCCTGGGGGGGCTGCCCGATGCCTCCTGGTGCTTCTCCCACCCTTCCATCCTCGGGGCCTCTTCAGCTCCCATCTCTGTCCCAGGCCCGGCCTACCTCACCCGGCCGCGTGGCTGCCCCTGCCTCGCCCAGCAGCAGCAGCTGGGCCGGGGGAGGTCTGACTGCTTCCCGCGCTGGAATTCAAGAGAACTTCTCCCGGGAGCGCTCTGCTTTTAACCCCTGTGGTGTCAGAGGCGTATCCATGTTCCTAGTGGCCACACCAGACTGCATCCAGGGGGAGGCAATGGCTCAGAGCCAAGAGAATTCAGTGCTGAGACCCCTCGGCCCTAGGGGTGAAATTTGGTGGGGGGACAGATGTCCCAAAGATGAGAGACTGTGCTCTTTTTGGAATGGGACAAAGCATCCTTAAAAGGACAACCCTAGAAGAAGCAGCTCTGATCCATGTGCAGTGGTGAGAGCACTGGACATGGAAGGAAGAGGTCACGATGGCAGATGTTCTCCGGGCAGTGCCACGAGTGACCTGGAAACACACGAGGTTTCAATGGTGTTTCCTGGGGAAGCCTAGGGCACAAGAAGGACTCTTCTCCTCTTGATGAACTGAGAATTGATTGTCTGAAGGGTGGTGATGGACTGAGAGTTGATTGTCTGAAGGGTGGTGATCTGAGGGATGGATGTGTTGGAAATTTGGTAGGGGGAGGAGGAAATGTTTTTGGAAGGTTTTCATTTTTCCTGTGTGTTCGTTTTTACATATGGTTGTAGTGTAGTTAATAAAGTTTTCTTTTCTTTATTTTTAAGTGGGGGCCTGCTTTGCTTATTCCTGGTCACATCTCACAGCAGACACCAGGGAGAATGTATTTTCAGGGGGGCAGTGGCACTGTGCCAGCATCAAATCGTGACACATCTACAATTAATGGTGACCAAGATGTACCAAGCTAAAAAACTTCACAGCAAGCAGCCACACATAGGAAGAACATGCGTTTTTTCTATATAAATACCACTTTTTGGATTTCTCAGCTTTCCAGAATTTCTCCATTTTTTTAGAATGCTTTATGTTCCTTGGTTTTGATCTCAGAAGACTCAGAACCTCACTTCCATTCCCCTCCACCACAAATTAGCTTCTCAGCATTTTGAGAGGCAGAAAAATGGGGGAGAGAGAGAAAAAAGGTGGAACTTCCCAGGATTTCCAYTGTTCCCTCAGGATATACTCTGTGCCTCTCCCCTTCTTTCCAGGCTGTGTCTGTCAGCCTGAGAATTGGTCACCTAACTGTGTGATTTCCATATAGAACGGTAAATAAAGCAGTGCAGAAGCATTGGACATTATGAGAAAAATGCCTTTTAACTACAAAAGGAAAATCCTGAGCAAGATSTAAGCCAGGACATCTCGCAGCACAAGGATTAGTTACCACAGAATGTGCTATTAAAGGTAAATTATTGTTTCTATCATTATCTTAATAGCCTGGTGGTTGTGGTAAATATTTACAGCAACCCAGGAAGGTGAGAAATTCTGTATTATTAGAAACTAAAACAGTCATTGCTTTGGTTTTGAGGAAAGCTAACTAACTCCTGTTTTCCTATTGAAAAATTGCCTGTATTTGGGCCTTCAGTGGATGATGCATTGATGCATCTTTTTATATCTCCCCTCTCTGGCTCTGGCTGGATGTGCAATCAACAGCAGCTCTGCAGGTTGAGGCCAACTCATTAAGCTGGCCCAACCCCTAAATCAAAGCAATGACCTGATGGAGCTCCAGGCCAACTCCACTCACTCCTTCCCCATTCACAGCCCTTCCTTTCACTCTCTCAGGGCCAAGCAGAGAGCCACAATGTCACAACACAGTCCCTGGTGGCAGAGCCCTGCAGCAGGGGCTGTTGTGCTCCGTGAGGCAGCAGAGGAAGCGCAGGCTGGTGAGATAACACTAATCAGCTCACAGCCCTGAATAGAACAGGGAATTAACATGGCAGCTGTCACTTATGATAGCATAGAGTGTCCAATTTCATTCAACTGGGCTACTTTAATGTTCATCTCCTCTCCTATTTAAGCATAGGTGATTCTTAATTAACTTTTCCTAACGCGTCACTCCCAATTGTACTCACTGTGGGCATTATCCAGTCTAGATGCATTTGGGAAAGGACACGTAAGAACAAAAATCTTTCAAATTATGCAGAAATGGGGCAACTAGGGACTCATGCACCTTAAAAAGTTCAGTTATTTGGTATATGCCTCTGGCATGCCTGGTTTTATTTTAGAATTTCCTTGCGTGGGAGAAGATGACTGAGACCTCAGACTGTACAGAAAAATGAAGAATTGAGTTAGTGAATTTTATTTTCCCTCCCAATTCTTTCTTAAATGGCCCTTAAGGAAGGCTCTGTATTTTTTTGCTGGTCACGTGATTGATACACATTCCTCTTCAAAGAGAAAAACCTGAGAGTCACATAATTGCTCTATTTTAGTCCCAGTTTTCTCCATTGCTACACTCTCCATTAATTTGAGGAGATTTTTTAGAGTGGTAGTTGAGCAGTTGCTCTCAAAACACAAGAAGGAAAACAACATATCAAGACTTGATCTTTTCTGAGCGATATCACAGGTACTGCACCAGGTCCTGTCTTGTCCAAGAACATCACCTCACCCTTTCTAATTTGGCTCAATTCCTTGCCATGCCTATCCCAGCCAGCAACATTCTTTAGGGTTTTTTTTTCTGTTTTGTTTTGTTTGGGTTTCTATATTATTATTATTATTATTATTATTATTATTATTATTATTATTATTATTATTATTATTATTATCTTCAATTCTATCTTCACATAGGATGCAAGATAAAATGATCTGCACAAAGCAGAGATCAGCAAGAAGTTTGAGTCCAAGAATGTTCATGTCTGTCAGAACCAAATCTGGGAACAAAGGCTTTTCCAGGTATTAAATCTTGCAGTAAACAGAGCAAGTTCCCTGCCACCCACCCTCCTCTGACTGTACTGACTCTAACTAAAGTGACACTATAAAAGCTCTTTTGCTAAAATTTGCTAAAATAAATTTTAAAAGAAAATAGTGAAAAAAATTTAAAAGGACTTCCCACTGAGAATATGGTACGACTTGGATCAGAGCTGACCTACATAAGAATCACAAAGCAAGTAAGGAAAATAAATTATAGGGGGAAAAGAATTTTAAAAAACAGGGAACCAGGTCAATCCAGCAAGAGGAAGAGGAATAGGAAAAGGAAGATCTGAAAGTTTTGAGCAGGGTGGAGAAGTCCTAAAGAACAGGGATCCCCAATTCAGCTGTGATGAGGAATAATGATATGATGATAATGATGGAGACAGTTCCTGCTCCATATTGCCCAGCTCCTACCCCTTCCTCTTCCTTCATGGAAGGAAGCAGCAGGGTTTAAAATAGGCATCTGAGACTCAGCTGGTTTGCTCCTCTTTCCTTTTTCATTGGAATCTCATCTCCACAGTGGTGTCCTGCCTGACCCATGCCCTAGCATGGGCACTATGTCAAGAAAAAAAAAAATTATGTGTCTGTTATATAAATAAATATATTATCTAGGTARGGGGATTGAGTTACCACTACTAAATTCATGGACAGCACCAGGTTGGATGGGAGTTTTGATCTGCTGGAAAGCCTGAAGGGATCTGGACAGGCTGGATGCATGGGCTGAGATCCATGGGCTGAGACCCAAATGTGTTCAAGAGAACAAAGTSCTGGGTTCTGCGCTTTAACCACAATAACCACATTTCAGGCTGGGAAGAGGGGCTGGAAAGGGCCCTTTGGGAAAGGCCCTGGGGGTGCTGGTGCCAGGGGCTGGACACGAGCCCAGGGTGCCCAGGGGGGCAGGAGGCCAATGGCCCCTGGGCTGTCGCAGCCAGGCTGTGATACAGCCCCAGGGCAGGGCCTGTCCCTGTGCCGGCACTGCTGAGGCACCTCCAGTGCTGGGGACAGCTCTGGGCCCTCAGCACAAGAGAGACACTGAGGGGCTGCAGCGTGTCCAGGGCAGGGAACGGAGCTGGGAAGGGGCTGGAGCCCCAGGAGAGGCTGAGGGAGCTGGGAAGGGGCTGAGCCTGGAGCAAAGGAGGCTCAGGGGGGCCCTTGTGGCTCTGCACAGCTCCTGCCAGGAGGGGACAGCCGGGGGGGTCGGGCTGTGCTCCAGGGAACAGGGACAGGAGAAGGACAGAGGCTGCACAGGGGAGGTTCAGGTTGGACATTGGGAGGGATTTCTTYACAGAAAGGGTGGTCAGGCAATGGAAGAGGCTGCCCAGGGCAGTGATGAACTCACCATCCCTGGAGCTGTTCAAGGGATGACTGGACATGGCACTCAGTGACCAGGTGGGGACTGGTCACGTCTTGGACCCGATGACCTCAGAGGCCTTTTCCAGCCTAAATGATTCTGAGATTCTTTGATTCTATGAGCCAGTGCCAGGAGAACCTCAATGCCACAGAAACAAAGAACAGCCCTGGAATCCCATTTCTGCCAAAAAAGCCAACAAACTGAATTCTCCTGGAAGGTTTTAGTCGACCACAGGTATATAAAAAAAAAMCAAGAAAAAAGTTTAAAAGCATTTTCTAGTGCTCTTAGCTGCAGTTTTTTGTAGCGAAGAATGTACTACCGTAGCTYGCTACTCCATTATCATGCTCTGCAAAAATAAGGTCTCATAATTAATGTCTGAAAAAATAGCAGGTGTCCAAGCCTGGATTTCGCCCCCTTCCTTCTCTTTTTTTCCCTTTGTAGCATAAAGGTGAGCTAACAGCCTTATGTGTTCTGCTGAACTCGAGCTGGATCCAGCTGAACTTCAATTCATCCCAGCAGCAAACTGTTTATTAAAGAGCTGTCAAATGCCCATATTCTGTGGATCATCACAGGAGCTGACAGTGCGACAAAGGCTTGAAATCCAGTGCATATCACTGGAGGATGCCATTAAAATGAAAGTGAGACCAAAACCTCGCAGCTGTCAGTCATTATCTAGGACATTCTCACACAGAAGATCTCACACACTTCCCTTCATCTGACGTGGGTCTCCTCTTCACACTTCTCCATTTTTTGCTGTAATGAAACAGCTTTCGAACAAAAAAGGATTTTTGAAACAAAAAAAATCCATAAATCTCTATAGAAGATGTGCATTTCTACTCCATTTGGAGTTCTCCTGCATGTCCAGTTAACCATTGTATCTCTCTTTTTGTCACCTGCTGCTTATTTTATAGGCTGTTATAATTTAGATCCTGAAAAGAAGCATAAATAGGAATGACTGAATTTCAGCCATTAAAATAGACCTTTCACAAGAAAAATTGTTCTCAGCCACTTGCCCTTATCTCAGACCAAGCCTGAACATAACTTTGTTCCAGTTCAAGTGAGACTGGGGGGGGCTCATAATGTTTCTGTCCTCATTATTTTTTGGGGTTTTCTTTTATTTTTCCAACTCTGGGTCTGCCTGGGGATGTATTGGCTGTGATAGCCAGATCAAGGCTGTGCYGGGGCTGTCAGTGACCAGCTCTTAGCCAGGAGAAATGTCTGGTCTGAGCTCTGTGGACCAAAAGTAGGAAATACCTGAAGTCTCATAAGCTTGTTCTGAAAGAGCTTGATATCCAGCCTGTCACACTGATTTTACAGCCACTTATCTCTATCAACATCAGAGACACTATGCCAGAACAAAAAATAATGGAGTGTTGACTCAGCCTTTTACAATTTTAAAGTCATACTTGATTTACTTTAGGATACAGCATATTTTATTGCCTCTTGTCTTCACTCTTGAACCCATGTCTCCTCATCACTAGACCAGTGGCTAAAGACATAYCCAAGTACATGACAAAACCAGGGTATAATTACTCAACTGCACTCTCATCACATGTCCTACATAATTATGAAATGGTTCCACTTTTTATGTCTATAATTATTACAAACTCATATCAAAAGGAAGGTCATCCATATTAGCACAGCTTTCAGATTTATTACACTACTCTGGCACTGCTTTGATGTAAAAGAGTTTGACAAATATATTTGGTGTAAAAAAATATTAAGGGTAATTATGTCATTTGCGCATGGATTTTTGTGATTAAARAATTTTTAGAGGCTTAGTGCACAACTTACCTTACACTGCAATTATTTAAAAATTTTATTTTGCTTTAATATGTACAAAACACCTACAAAAATTGTCAGAATAATTCTAATACAGCTCCAGGTTAAATTCTGTTTCATTAAGAACAGAGAGTTAATAATGCCAGTCATACATTTCAACTTAGGGGTAATTATACACGTTTAAAAATATATTCTATGTGTAATTACAGCGGAATTACAGTAAAACAGCCATGCAATGAAAAACACTCCATTACCCAGAATACCTGAGGCRCATGGAAACTTAACTAGATCAGATGACTTAGTATTTCAGCCTGGAAATTTGGAGATTTTTCAGGCATGTCAGTGAATAAGGAACAGCAAAATACAGTAAATATTAAAAAATTCTGCAGTTGAATCTAATGGCACACAGATGTAACAGATTTTCCACAACACACACAGTACAAAAAAGTATAAGAAAATGAGGATATTYGGACCACAGGTTTTGATTTTTGGCTTAATGCAAATAAAAAAACAGTTTTGGGGAGGGGTTGGACAGCAGATTTTTAGACTGGAGAAGAGCAGGATGGTGTAAGGAAAACGTTGGTAATGCTGCCCAGAAGATGAAGCTCCTGCTAGAAGGATGTCTGGAAACATGGAAACCATTCTGGGCGCCTCCTGCTCTGCTTAGGAAAATGAGTCATACTTTCACATACTCTTTATGACTAAAAAGGATGGCACTCCTGCACTGCCTGGCTGCAGCAGCAATGCTGCCTCCTGACAGARCAGCCCTGGAGGCCCCAAATCCTGATTAATTGCTCATGACATAAGGAGTCATGTTAATATCAGCAGCGGGATCCRGCTCCCAGGGAGAGAAGTGGCAGACTGGTAATTCCTCTTGATCCAGAATGGAACAAGCAATGGAAATGATYGTGTACATCAGATGAACAAAAACAAAAACCAAAACAAGGATGGAAGATGAAGCAAGAAAGCTTTAAAAGAATATCTGTAAGCATCCCTGGAAGAACTTAGCGTTGAGCTGTATTTGGATAATGTAAAATAGTTCCAAGGACAGAAGCTACAAAAAGTCTGAACCGACTCAGAATCTCTCTAAAGGTAAAGGTGCCACTACTCTAGCCTGGCATGCTAGGTCAGGATGGTGCAGGCTGTCCCCAAGCAGAGCAGAGGACATGGAGAAAGTTATGGCCTGATGTGTCCCTGCCCAAGTTTTGCTGTGGCAGGGGTTCAGGGAGCTGGAAACATCAGCTTCTGTGAGAAATGGGAGGCGTGCAGACCAGCATGTCTGGATGAGTCAGTGGAGRGAGGAACTGGGCCAGCTGGAAGATTTGGTAAGACTGGGCACATATATCTTCCACATTGTCTGTAACCAACATCATCCTGGAACAGAAACGCTGGATAATCCCAGCCTGAGTAACAGAGAAGCCAAYTATTTTTGTGCAAAAACCCCTCCTCGAGTTCTTGCTTCTGTTTAATTCCATGGTCCAAATGAAAAACTTGGAAACTAGATAAAAAAGTGTGTGAGGTAGAAAGGGAAAGGATAGGGGATATTTCCAGGCAGCCAACTGGATTAGCTCATCTTCAGTGGTACTGCAGCACAGGAAAGAAGCTGCATGACCCAAATCTGGTAGAAGCCCTTTGGTGTAGGGTAGAAGGACTCACCTCATCTTGCCAGAGCACACCCAAGAAGACCCCAGCTGAACCTGAGAAGAGCCTCTGGAGACAAATCCCCTTGGCATGCCCAAACTCCACACCCCCACAGCAGCTGAGGGTTGAGAAGGGACAGAGATCTTCTGGTGGTGGAAATTCAGGATCAGTAAAAAGTGGCCTCAGGACTGCAGCAGAGGTTCCTGACCTTACCAAAGATCCTGGGGAGTTCCTTGGTGCAGGTGAATGAAAGAAGAAGGAAATGGGTCACCACCATGCATGGCAACACTTGGACACGTGGCCTGAGGGTGTTGGGTAAGGGGATTTAATGTGGCTCATGAAAACTTTGGGATTGACAGGAAGAGCTGTGGGACTTTGGTCTATAATTGAGGGAAACAGGCAACCGGACAGAATAAAGATTGCAGGAACAAATTAATTAAATACTGACACAACCAAAAGAAACTTCAATCAATTCAAGGCTGGACAGGATAGAGCCTCACACTGCCCAGTGAGCTGCTTGTGGGAACTTGCAGATCACCAGCTGGAGATGTTCTTTTGGGGGAAAACTCTGCRAACTCTGTGTTCCAACAGGGGTGGTGCAAAACCCATCTGGGAATTTTGCTAATAAATACAAAAATCTGTGAAGGACACAGGGATAACTGAAAAAATGTTAAAGGTTGATTTTCATATGATTCTAGAGGAAACARAGCCCAAACTCATCACAGATGGAGAAGATTGAGAGGAAGGCTGGAAAAAACTCAGGAAGACTTGAATCCTGTGGTTCTTTCAGAAGGCTGTCCGTAGGAAAAAAATATACAGTTTGATTGTAATTTTGGTAGGAACTGTGATACAAAAAAAAGTGGCCAAAAAATTCAACCTTTAGAAAAGTATTTTGAAGAGGACAGTTAATTAAAGTATGGTTTCTAAGTATTTAGGAATAATAATTGTCATAATAACCATGACAACAAAAACAATAATAATAATAACAAAACCAATAATAATAACAATAATAATAATACAACAATATGTCCTAAAATAATTCTGAAGTCAGTTCCAGAGCTGTACTCTTGCTCTTAGTGAAAATACAGATGATGCTGATGAAGATGGAGGTTGGCACAACAGCACGTATTGAACTGCTACTCAATCATCTCACAGTGTGAAAAAGGATTGAACAAGTCCCTGGGGAAAGTTACCAGCATAGTGTGAATTAGCTTCAATCCATCCTAAAATCTCACCTCCTTTTTGGCTAAAATGCATAGAGGAAATAGGTCTTCTCTGGAAGACAAAGGATGAAAGGCTAGAATCTGCTTTATTCTCAGATAGGTGTTGACCAGGATGCTCTAACAGGGCCAAAGTCCTTGTGGAGATATGTGTAGGGGTGTGCAGCAGGAATGTTAAACAAGGTGAGGAGAACTGCAGAACAGGATCACATCTGAGGTCATCCTACCTAAAAGTTTAAAATGAGATTAGAGTGAAGCACACTGCAACTTCCCAAGGGCTTGTCCCWTGTCCCTAAGGTCCCTTGGTTTATTAAGACGATGATACAACTGCAGTSACTGGCTAAGAAGAGGGAATTCTTTGTGGGCTCAGTGTCATCAGGCTCAGAGTTGAATCCCAGTGACTCTTTCTGGCTTATCCCTCTCCACTTGCATCCAAACTTTAAAAAGTTTATTGCTGAATCTCAGTTAAGGATATATTTTATTTTCTTTTTTCTCCCCCAGGCTGAAAATCTAGTGCTTAATTACACTTCAAATTCTTACCAAGGTGGAGGCATCTCAGAGAGGAACAAGAGAGTTTCATTTCAGTAGCCATTTTGTTCTTACTCCCAGTTCCCAATTCCTTCCCATGAAAGATGTTTTACAACTTGGASCMCCAAATCTCAAGAATGCCTTCTGTAACGTGTTTAAATTACTGCCTTCTATTGAAGATATTTGTTCTTCCTCAAGAAAGCTTACAGACAGCAGCGCTTAGAGACCGCAGCCAGAGCCCAATGGACCTGGCASAGCAGTGCCATATGAAGAAAAGCTTCCAAAGAAAATACCTTGGGCAAAAACCCCTTTGCTGAAAAGGAAGTTCTGGTTGTGGTTAAATCTGTAAGACACTCTCACCATGGCCTGCAACGCAGAATTGCAGAATCTAGCTGTGGTTAGATCAGGCCATAGTTTCTTGCTCTAGCTCTTTAATTCTGACATCCAGGGGAAGCTTGCCAGGTGGTTGGAAAAATTGCCTTGTTTTGATTTCATGGTCATATTGAGGCCTGGGTGTGAAAGCACAGTAAGGCTGATGCTCTTCCAGATGGTGTTATTGGGAAGCTAATTGTAAACATTGTCTCACGCAGGAGTGGGAGGAACCAGTTGCTCCAGAGAAGGCTCCTGTTTGGGAAAAGCTGAATGCTTCGTTTTTTTCTCCTACTTTTTTTTTTTTTTTACTTTTCTGCCCACTTTAAGAAAAATAGAGTGAAAGTGAGAAAGTGGAGCGAGGCCGCAAAAAAGAACACTAGAAAAGATCTTCCAGAAACAAAATTTGATATCAAAACAGAGGGGCCAAAAAATAATTTGAAAAAAAAATCCTGACCACCCAGAACCAGAGTATTCCCTGCACGTTTTTTTCTCCATGTATGAGCAGTCTCTCACCCTGATCTGAAGACCCCAAAAATAAGATGTTCAAGGCACTGGGGACCATGTGTGAAAACTGGGAGAGCTTTCTGGGCTACAGGGAAGTGGCTGTCAGAGAGGTGGATGCCCTGTATCCTTTCCCAAGCCTTTCTGATCTGTCTCTAGGATASCCTGCAGTCTTCCTGCTGGTGGGTCTTGCACTGGAAGATGCTGGACGACCTCAGGCTCAGATGCCAGTGGCATTTGTGGGTGATGTGTTCTGTCTCTCTCTCTGCAGCCAGCAGACCAAGTGCAGGAATGCATATTAATGCATATTAATGATGTCACATGCTTTACACCTGGACAGGTGGAAAGAGGGAAAAATTAATTTGCTCAGGCAAAACACCCCCTGTGCATTTTGCCTCTGGGAGAGGTAYAGAGGTTCCCATCTGCAATGATGSAGGAAAAGCTCATTGCTGAATCTCAGCTATGGATATATTTTATTTTCTTTTTTTYCCCCCCCAGGTTGTAAATGTAGTGCTTAATTACTTTTAAACTTTTACCAAGGTGGAGGCATCTCAGAGAGGAACAAGAGAGTTTAATTTCAGTAGCCATTTCGGTTTTGCTCCCAGTTCCCAGTTGCTTCCCATGAAAGGTGTTTTACAACTTGRAGCACCAAATCTCAAGGATTCCTTCTGTAACATGTTTAAATTACTTCCTCATATTGAAGATATTTTTTCTTCTTTAACCTAGTTGATTTTTTCCAAACAAATGAACTATAAATTTTTTAAAATTTGTTTTCCTTACTTTATTGTTGATTTTTTTTTTGACCAAACATCATGCTTTCAGTTGCCACTTAAAATGAAGTAATTAGTTCTGGTTGTTTCAGCCCTCTTTGAATGAAAACCTCTTTATTTTTTGCTCACTGGTAGGTTTTATTTCATAATTTGAAACTTTTCCAAGTTAATGCACAGTTTTGGTGTGGGTACTAAAAATTAAGTCTCACAAACTCTTGCCTCATTCTTATGCACCAGTTCCCCAGATYCATCCACAATCTAAAGGCAGAATACAGCATTTCTCAGACCCCTTTAGTGTCCTTCAWAACACATTTCTTTAAGCTGCACAAGAATGTTTTAGAGGCTGGTGCCACAGCCAGAAGACAAACCAGCWCTGTTTTGGGCACAGAGCAGAAAGTATGCAGGCATTAAAACAATCTAGCATGACTAGCATTAATTTACTATGCTGTTTATGATTAAAACTGTCCAAACAGTYAGTCAGAGGGAGCTGAGTTTGCACAGCTTTGTCTGGATGCCTTGTCATATTTAGGATTTGGACCTCTGAGAAGCAGGAATGCAGAGGTGGAGATGCATCATGGCACAAAAACACAGAGCATATGAATTTGTTTGTGCTGGGTGGACAGTGACAAAATACTGGTAAAAACTCTCCAAGCCCTGCTGCTTTTAGCAAAAGCCATTGTATTAAATTCAAGTTTTACACTGGCCACCTCCTGCAGTTGCTCAAAGCTCTGGCCTACAGTGGGAAAAGAAATGTTCCAGTGGGCTGCAGGGGTACAGGTGGTTGAGTTTACCAGCTCTCCAAGTGTTTTTCATTTCTTTTTCCTTCCTGAGATAGTTACATGCACATTCCTCAGCTGTGTAAAAACAAATGGCCTACTACTCTCCCACTTGGGGTGRCGTGTTTCAAATGAAAGCCAGGCTTAATTAGAGCTTTTGAAGGCTTAAGAGTTAATGTGTGCCCATTAAACACTAACCCCCAGTTCTTTACTCTCTGGCCATCAGCGCTCACAGCCATGCCAGTGTGGGCTGTGGGGCTCTGCTAGTGGGGACAATCTCAGGATGGTGGCACCATGCCCAGCTTGGGACAGGCCAGGAGCAGATGTTTGACCATTGTGAAGCTTGGAGAAATGTCTCCAGGTCAGAAACACTGGGATGGCGATCGCGTCCTCCAGCTGGACTTACTGTGGGATTTGAGCTTGCAGAGAGGTGGAGAAAAGCTTGTGGGGAGATGGAGAAAAGCTTGTGGGGACGTGGCCCTGGTGGCCAGCATCACTTGTCACTCTCCTGTCCAGCTGTTGGGCTCTGTGGGTCAGTGGTGATGTGCACCTGGCCAGCGTCATGCAGAGGATGGATCCCTACACTTGCCCCTGTGTGGGAAACACTGCAAGAATTATTGCTCCAATTTTATAGGTTTGGGAAGCTGGGGATTAAATGAGTTGTCAAAGGCCACACAGAGAGCCAGGGGCAGAGCAGGCAGCGCACCACGAGCCTTCAGCTGCACTGAGGCAGCTCCAGACCACACTGCATCCTAAAGGCAGGCATTCAACAACCCTGTGGCTTGTGTAGACGCTTAAATGCAAGATAAATTCAGCATTTTTGCCTTTATTTGCACGGGTAACATCTGTCCAGACTTCTAAACCTGCACAATGACTGGTGAGTAATTCAGCAAAGATCTCTACCAGACAAAATAGACATGCAACACACAGGGATTGATATGCTGGGCTTCCCTGCAAAAATCKCACCGACAGACTTGCAATAAATATATAATTTTATGGCATATTTCTCAATCATATTCTGCTACATAATATCATGCTACGAACTGTGAGCTACCTTGCCAATGGAAATATGCAGCTGGCAAGAAGTAAAGTCTCCCCAGAGCTGTTCAAGGAGTCATAACTGTAACAATATAAGCAAATAGATCATCAGCATACTCCTTTATGCAATTTTTCTCTTCTTTTTTTTTTTCCTCCTCTCCTACTTTCTCCTCATTTTCCCCTCTCACTTTCTTCCATCTGCCCTTCTCCACCATCCCTCCCCCTCAGTCACTCCTCTATTAGTGTTTAGAAGATTTCACAGTTTTCTCCCAACCTTGGAAAGAATGTAAGTCGATGCTGCTGATTRCCTTTGAAAACATTTGGAACAAATTATGTCTACTTTTGGAATCTGAATAAAAGAATGTGAGCCTCACTGGAGAAATATGAAATACAGGGTGGGATTCACAGAAGATCTGTAGCATTTTTTCCCCTCCTTTCTTAAAAACAAAATTCAACAACACTTTTAATTTATTTTTCCTAATTTTTGTTACTTCAGGTTGGAAAATATTTCATGTGGGAAAAGTGAAGGATCTAGAAAAGTGCTTTATGTGAAGTGACATCTTCAGTTCTTTTAACAGTGACAGTGATGATTGGCATGAGCCAATTGTTAATGTGAACTCTGTGAACCCAGTAGGCTTGATGAAGAAATGAAGCAAATTGTGTTCTCTACTGAGGGACATTTTGAGTGACTGAAGTCTCTATTTTCTGGCTTATTCTGCTTTTAGGTAGTTTGCCTCAGTTTCCCTGTGATGCTGTGCAGCTGCCATCAGCAAAAGAACATAAATCTCCTGGGGAAAGGTGCTGTAGGGACATTTAGGGCAAATCACACATTTCCACATTCAGGCTTTCCTACATGTACAAGTATTTGCATCCAGGATTTTGTTTTGTCTTACTGCAGAAAATGGTGCCAACCCCAAAGTTTGGTTCCAAATCACCCTAAAAATGCCTCAAGTTTAGTGGAAGGAACAGTGAAGGAGAACTTCTTGTTTCTCCTTTTTCTTTTTTTTTTTAATTAATGTTGATTTGTTTTGGGTTCAGATTCGTGCCTAGTGTAAGTGGAAAAACCTCATAATGAAAAGATGGACAGCTTTGCACTTCTACACCAGCCTCTGTGAAATCAGGAACTAGCAGATCCACAGCCACATATCTGGGTTTGGGAACATTTCATCCTTTGCTCTTGAGGCTTAATTAAGAGAAAACGAAGACAGAAATTTGCCCTGTAGAGGGCCAGCCATCAGAACCAGGGTTGCTGAATCTCCTGGGCCACCATGGCCTGACAGTTCTGGGCTTAGCCCTTCCCTGGGGAAAATCAAAAACTGGGGAAATTTACAAACCAGGGATAAGTGTCTCACAAGGGTTTTAAGCAGATATCTACTGAGAATCTGCAGAGTGTGCAGAATAAATGGAAAGTAGCAATGACCAAGACCTTTTGCCATTTCTCTTCTGCTTTTGTGGAAGCTCTCCAAAGCAGTTGAGGCCTAGCCACACTTAAAACCTGTTGCAGCTACTGAGTTTAACAATACTCTTCTTTCCTTTTTTGGTTGGTTTTTTTTGTTGGTTTTTTTTTTTTTTTTTTTTTTGTTTTTTTTTGTTTTTTTTTTGAGCAGATGAAAACTATTTTCTAAGCTTTGGAGTTTTTGTTTTGTTTCCTTGACTCATAAAGCTTTGGTGAATCCTGCTCATAAGTGCCAGAGATGGCAATAAATGCCAAAGCCCTGGCAAGTTTGAATCTGTTCACATAAACCCTGTAGGTGTGAACTTGTTTCTTTCCGATGATTGTTTTGGAATAATTTAGTCACATTGTTTCGACCTACTTTCTCTCCTTGCAAACTTCATCTAGGCTTGGTTATTGTTTATACAAAGGGACTGAAGGCTATTTTATATGCTGGTATATTATTTCTGATAAATAAGCTAAGGGAAAAACACAACAAAAAGAAAATAGGTGAAACACCTATTGTAGAGAAAAACCAGAGTTTTTTGTCCAGACTGGAAAAGTCACAATGCAAAGAAGAAGGTTGAGAGAGTGACTCCAGCAGTTTTGTCCCTTAGCACTTTTAAAGATGAACACAAGAATATGGGAAAGCCACTGGGAGAGAATTCCTTGTGGGCTGGGGAAAAGAAGATGGCTCAGGGGGCAAAATCAATCCCTGTCACCACGTGAAGGGTGGAGAGGTGACCAGGAGAGGAAGGAAAGTCATCTAGAGGGGGAATGGAGACCATTTCCTGGTATTCCCTGATGGAACAGAGTCAGCTGGGCCATGGGGGAATTTTTGGGAGACCCTCTCCTGTTTGGTCCTGTCAGCGCCACTTTAACAGCAATAATAGGGATGACTGGATTCCTGTATCCYGGAGAGAGAATGTGCCCTATGGAGCTGGGAGAGATAGGAATCAGGAAGATCATAAAAGATGGGAAGGCAACAGTTGAGGCAGGGAGTCATTAAAAGGAAGTTAATGCTGTTAGTGGGAGGTAGTCTAAGAAAATATATTAGAAGCTGAGATGTAAACTTGAAGGGCAAATATAACCCTTTACATCTATGATTTTCAAGAAACTCCTACGGAGTGGCATGCCACAAATTTTTACTGGAAGCTTGACATCTGGTAGCTTTTTATGYCTCTGGTAATCAGCCTCCTCAAATATGACAGCTGGGCTGGGAGCAAGTACTTTTCTCCCAGTGTTTGCTGACACTTTGGAACACCACCATCACTGAGAACAGCACAAACCCTCCTCGTGCCTCCACCAGTGAGCTCAGAAATGATCATTATGGCTATTGGGTTCCCATGGAACATAGCAAGGAAAGCATCCCTCTGCTAAGTCAGTCTTGAACTGCAGCAGAGAAAAAAAGAATATTAAAAAAAAAAAGAAAAAAGAGTGTAAATATGTCTTCAACCCCAGATCTCCTGGACCTTAGGAAATCCAAGTGAGCGTGCAGTTCCACTCAGCTTAAAAGCTCACAGCGATGAAATATTACCAATAAAACACCATGAATAGACTTTCACATACAGTAATTGGAATGCAAAAGGTATTTAATTGTCAAGAAGGCCATGTATCATGTCTGAAGCCTGGAAAACCCCGAGCACAGCAGTATTTATAGCCCTTTGCATTTTCTGCATTTCAGTTCTGTGCAAGACAAAGAAATCATCTGCAGGGAAAGTGTCAATCCTGTGGCAAAGGTTACAGATTAAACTGCTGCTCTGTAAATATGTATATACATCCACAATGCATGCATTATTCTGAAAGGAAGCCAGTCATCCAGACATTGATTTTCCTGCAAGAAGTATAATTCACTGAAACACAGTGGCTGCTGCAGTTTAACAAGCACTATTTCCTTCCCTCATGCATGGATTTTTGCATTCAAAGGACACGGTTTGCTTATAAGTTTGTGTGTGTGCAGAAGAGGGAAATCTTTACCTAGAAATCTTTATCTTCACTGAATGCTACTTTTCAGCTAATGAGATTTCTGTCACCTAAATTTTCATTGTTTTAAGAGCAAGTGGCTGCCGACAGTTTCCTTTCAAGCTTGAATGATGAAAGGAAAACACCACGCTGCCTCATCTGGCTAGCTTGCTGTGAGCTAATGAGCCTGAGGCTGCACCCATCTTTGCTATACTAGTGTGACCTTATGTCTGCTAATGCACAGGGAAGGAGTGAAAAATGTGCTGCTGGTTCCCTCCAACAGTTCCCTGGGGACATGCTGAATGTGCCAAACAATTTAGTAAATATATATCAGGTTACTGTGTTGAAACATACTCCAAAGTATTGCAACCTCAGGTATCTCAATCAAAAGATCACATTTTATTTTTGCTTATCTTCCCCCTCTGTGTTCGAGATTTGGTAATTTCTCTCTGAAAGGGATATATTTACCTTGTAATTTTTATACCTTTCAGAGTAACTTCCAATTAGTGATAAGTTTTGTAATAGGCTATCTGAAATTTTTAACTGTATTTTTGATTGGGTGATTTTTGGGGTTTTGCTTTTTGTTTGCTTGGTTTTGGTTTTTTTTTTCTTTTCTACTACCAGGTAAATAGAAGTTGATTTTAAAAACAATTCCTGACTGTGGGTGCACAAACGTGTGCTATCAAATCTCTCACAGAATGGTTTGTGTTGGAAGGGACCTTGGAGATTACCTCATGGTAATCTCTAATTACCCTGCCATGGGCAGGGACACCTTCTGCTGTCCCAGGCTGCTCCAAGCCCTGTCCAGCCTGGCTTGGACATTTCCAGGGATGGGGCAGCCACAGCTGCTCTGGGCACCCTGTGCCAGGGCTTTACCCTTCTCACAACCAAGGTGTTACTCACTCCAGTAGAAGTGATTTATCAGCTGTTGGCAGCAGTACCCTCTGTAGTTTGTTGATTTATGAAGTTTACAGACCTCTATGCAAAGAGGCAGAATGTTTTTTAGCTGTTCCACCCACCCCACAGCTCCCATCTGACTGTTCTTCAGTCAAACCTCTGCGTTCTCAAAAAATAATTTCCACCATTTCCCTCTAGAACGGACTTGGCAATGGAAGAAGTGCTTGTCTYTTGGGAAGTCACTCCCTACAGTGGAAAAAAGGTACTTTTCCAAAGGCAGTCCTGACCCCAGGCAAGCAAAAAATGGGGATAASACTGAGCTTTCCCCATTCTGAGGGCAGGGGATGCCAGGAGGGATGATAAGGTTCTTGGCCCTGTGTGGCACAGGACTGTGTTTGCCTCCAGCACTKCAGTGCCTGCCAGGGTTGTCTCTGCCTGCTGCAAAGAAGCAGATCTGAGCACAGACCTCCTGCCCTGTGCCTTTTTAATGGGCTGTTTTGTTTTATTTTGTCTGCGGCTGCCAACCAGCATTTTCTCCTCTGCTGTTGGAACAGCAGAAGTGCTGGCTCGTTGGCACGGAAGCTGCTTTTCCCTCTCACTAAGCCTGTCTGAGTTATTRTTGCACTGCAGTCACCTCGTCCTTTTTTGCTTTCTGTGGCATCAGCATTTCCCTGCAATAGCAGTTGCAGTGTGCTGAAACCCTGCGGATGTGCTCCATGAGCCTCAAATCACAGGAGCAATGTTTTCCCCTCCTCTGTGATCCCTGCCTTCATTTTAAATAAGTATTGGGTCTGAGGCACAGAATCCTGTGTTTGATTTCCTTTATTTGCCTCCATCCACACCTTCCTGAACTGCTGTGGTAAATCCTTCATGCTAATTATGATCCTTTAAGACTCACAAGAACAGCAAATGCTTATACACTGCTTAAAATACAGAGATAGAGCGTGGCACTTATCCAAAAGCTACAATCCAACCAGGACAGGATTAAGTATATTCAAGGCTAACACACCCACAATCTAATCAAGACAAAAGAAGAAATCTTGGCTCAGTTTGAGTCAATGGGAGTTTTGCCACTGACTTCAGTGAGGTTAGGATTGCACCCAAGATAAACAAGTACGAGACAAGACAAAATAAAATAATTTAGAAGTGGGAAGGTTTGTGAATGAGTCATGGGAGAATAAGGCAAGGGATATTTACTTTCTGGGGGGAATGAAGATGAGGCAAAAATGAAATATGTTTATTTATCCGTGCCTGAGTGCAGTGAGGGAGGAGTGAGGGGTCCCCATGTGCAGAGCCCACAGCTCTGACAGCTGCAGGATGGTCACAAGTGAGGTTCCCCGGGGCTCAGAATTGGAGCCAGCCYTGTTTAACACCTCTAGGGATGATCTGGGTGACAGGATTGAGTGCACCCTCTGCAAATGGACAGATAAGACAAATTTGGTTGGGAGTGTCAGCCTGCTGGAAGCTCTGCAGAGGGCACTGAGATGTGGCCGTGTGTCTCGTCCTGCTGGCACTCTGCTGATGAGAGGCTGACACTGCAGGATGGGCAGCAAGACAGATGTCTTCACCAAAACCTCACAAATTATATTTTTTTCCTCATTGTGGTTTTTCCCTACTGCAAAAATCCTGGAGGGTTCTTTACCAGGCTTTATTTTTCATTTTTTTGTCTGAGAGAGCAATAAAAAATGTCCTAAATCTAAAAAAACCAAAGAATCACCTTTAATTAAAAACCAATAGAAATATAATATTTTTTTAATTTTTTTTTCTTTTCCTAGTGTATATAGCTTAGCATGTAAAGCTTACATAAAATTTATTTTATTTTAAATAAATTGCTTTTTTGGAGGAAGGTGCTTCTTCATGACAGTATGACTGTATGTTTTATAACTGGGAGAGAACAGGATCTTTCACTCTTGGTCTTGCTCTCAATGGAAAGCAAAGAGGTGACGGGTCTTGTGTTAGAAAATCCTGCCTGCCCTCAGCCTCTGGTCCCTGCCACTCTTAGGACCTGTTGCTGGGGACAGGAGCTACCCCTGCTTCATAAGTGAGCATATGCCTACCTTCACCCTTTGGGATTTCCCTTTGCTGGGGTGAAGTGGTGCCTAAAGTGGGCACAAAGCCGTGGCAATCTCATCAGGAGCCTTGCTGAGAGGCTGACATCTCTCTGCAAGGAAAGCTGCGCTGCTCCAGATAGTGCTACTCAGAGGTGCCAGCTCTGGATCATCTCCTATGAGAATCAGCTGCTGCTGCCTGCTGCTGCCATCAGCAGCACAAAGAGAGCAGGCACCCCTGAGATGCAAGGGTGACAATTTTGGGGCCAGCATTATCTAATACCTGCCCTGAGGCACGGGCGATAGCACCAGAGAGTCTGGAGAAGGTGCCAAACTGGGAGGCAGAGAGGCTGGGTGAGGCTGTGGCACTGCTGGGAGGACAGGGGTGACTGGGAGGGATGGGTCTGCAGGAATCCAGAAAAGGGAAGCGATAATTCTCTCCCCAGGGAGGAACAGCCCCTGGCGCTGCACCCCTGGAGACGTTCCAAACCTGTCTGGACACAGCCCTGGACATCCTGCTCAGACCAGGGAYGAGCAGGAGTTGTACCAGAAGATCTCCAGAGATCCTTTCCAGCCTCAGGTGTTCCTCAGGACAGACAGAAGGTTTTTACCCAAMTAGGCTGAAATTTGTCTGTGGATGTACCTGACATGAACATGATATCCATGTCTATGTCCTGTGTGTTTGGATGAAGGACAAATTCCTCTTCCTAACCCTTTCCCTTCCTGTGGAGGGAATTGGATGTCTGCAGGTTACTCAGGGGTGTCACTTCTCTGGTATCCCATGCACACACACAAACAGGAGCATGGGCATGACCAGCCTGGGCCAGCCAGGTACAACTGGTAGGACCCTACCCTTGCTGCATTTAACAGATGTTTCTTCACACCCTTGACTGGGAATGAGATTGAGAAATAGTAAATTGGACTGAATCCCCTTACGAAGCTAAAGATACTGTCAAGATAAGACACCTATAATGATCGTGGCTTCCATTAAAATGTCATTCATGAAACAGCTCTTACCACCTCAGCTTATCATTCCAAATGCATGGGAACTGCCTGGCATCCCAAATACTGAAGAGTGGTGGCTTATTAAACTCTCTCAATCACAGCTTCTTGCGAGACCTGGATGCAGCAAAGAGGAAGGYAGGACATTTTGTCTCAGTCTTTGTTGCAGTGACTTGTCCTCAGGGCTGCTCCACTGCTGCTCTGCTCTGTGTTGAGTCCCCGCTAAAGGGGGAACAAAAACAAAATCCACTTTGCTAAAAGGGGCCAGTCAAGGGACTGCATAACAACAGAGCATAGGTGGTGCAATTTTTTCTGCTAATAGTACTATTCAGACAAGGATAAGCACGAGGGACCCCTTCTGGAATTTTGGCCGAATTTTTTCAACGTCCATAGTTTCTTGTGACTACTTGCTCTCCTGGAACCTGCAGGTGAGCAGGGGAGGAGCCAAGTGGAGCCTTGAAGTGCCTCTCTGTCTCTTACCTGGCTTTGCAACAACCCCCAGGGGTATAAATAAGATGAGCTTCAAAGCTGCAAGAGGATGAAGAGGGATCTACACCAGATCCAGTGGAGAAAGTGTGATTTGTGATGAGTGCCTGAAAATAGCAGAGCTAAATCTGTCCTTGCAACAAAGATACAGAAAAAACCAAAACCAGCAGTCCAAGAAAGGGTCCAAAGATGACAGAAAGCTCAATAAATGTGGAAAATATTTTCTGTGCTTTTCTGTTTTTTCAAGCTGCCTTTCTTTAAAATGTCCCTGTATGGTCACACCCGCTGCCTTGTAGTGAAGGGGAAAAAAGTTTGTGGTCAGACCTTACTTCMAAAAGTTCTTGAAAAATTCTTGTTTTCATGTAAAATTCATCCTGCTTCCCCCTGCCCGCCCCAAAAAAATCACATTCCAGACTATATCTTGTTATCTGTTGCTGAAACCATAACATGGTCATGAAATCCAAACTCACCTTCATCCTGGAGTCATGCCAACATCTCCAAAACTTTTACAACCAGAGTTTCAATCGAGTTATTCATCCACCTAATCAAAAAAGCTAATAACATATACAATTTCAGGACTTCAAATATTTTGCCTTCCATGGCGGAATAAAAATGAAACCACAGTTTTCTTAACACTGGTGATAGCTGACAGGAACTATTTGATAAAATAACCTCTGCCTGCCTCAAACAGAACATGCCTTCTGGAAGGAAGAACCACGAGAAAAAAACTAGGTTAAATGGTGTGAATGAAGCAAGATTCAAAGCCCAAATAGTAAGGGTATGCATAACTGTTGCTGTCATAAAAAACAAACCCCAAGGGGTTAACCCAGAAAGATATCTGTATTCTGGGCTGAAAACATAGTGCTTGGGGCAAAAACTAAAAAAAGCTAAGAAAGCTGATGAAAAGGTCCCTCAACACCCTAATTAAGCCATATTCCATATTCAGTTCCAGGACTACCTAGGCTGTTTTTTTTAAGCAAATGATTCATTCAGATAAAATGAAATCAAGCAAGAGTTGATGTTCCTAAACTAATTTGGAAATGTTATGCTAATTAATTGGTATTTCACATTGGGATGGAAATTGAGGAGGATTCTATGAAGCCAGCAATGTTTTCCCCTGTTATGTGAAAGAGCAAGGAACAAAACCTGAATGCAAATTCCAGTCTTTACTTATTAGACTTTTGGGTTTTAAGGTATGGTGAATATTTTCAGCAACAACAGTCTGCAGTGTCCTGAATGACAAAATAAGATAGTCTGCTTAATGTGGTGGGAGATTCAAGAAAAGGGTGAGATGGATGATCCATTTCTGGATGAGATCCATGAGGAATGGAATTAAAAAACGTCCTAAAGTACTGGAGGTCATTTTGGAAAGTGCAAATTGACAAAACAATCTGGTTGCATCATTGCTGCTGAGTCTGAAAGCAGGAGAWATAAGAACAATCAAGAATGATAACWAACAAGGGGTGAAAATAAAAAGGTCTAAGCAGAGCACAGAAGAATTAAACATCCCCCGCTCCTATTCAAATGGACTTGAAGAAGTTATTGAAATGGACCAGCTGCTTGGAAACAGAAGGAAAACATCTTGTGAACAGGGAGGCATATTATTACCTGAATTACAGATGCAAACAGCTGATATTGGAGAGCATTCATAGTTCACTCTTCTACTAACAACTTTTCTGGTAACAATCTTTTCCCAACAGTTTAGTTAGGCTGAGCAGGATTATATACACATTTGCAGAAAAGATCCAAACTGAGCAACACATTTCTGCCTTTCTCCCCACACTGAAGCCTGACATCAGTTTGTCAAGGAACCTTTCAGGGAACTGTTTGGAGGAAAATGTCTCCTTCTGGCAGAGCTTATAATTTGAAAAGAAAGAATTCCCTCCAATGGATGGAACCCTCATTTGTGAGGTTAGGACAATTACAAGTTTACGAGTTTTGTAGGCACATGGCAATGATCAGGAGATCTTTTTCAGTATAATCYCTCCTTAACCAGCCTGGAGCTGTCTCTACTGAACATAGGTTCAACATGGGTTGAAGTGAACAGGTATATTTTTCTTACAGTAGATGATACAAAAAGCTGGCATAGCAGATGAAAACATTTCAGATGGGAAAGGCATTAAGAGTTCTGTGTCCTYACATGTCAGACATTGGGAAAGACGGGATAGGTTAGCATAACAGAGAATTGCAAAATTACACAAGATTATCCCCCTGKAATTAAGCAGCATTGCTCTGCCTTTAAAAAGGGTTTTCCCTATGGTTAATCACATTTATTGTTGCATACCTCTTCCTTCTCAGCTTCCAAAGTCCCACTGTGATGAAATCTAGTCAGTGCAGACAAGCACAGGGACCACGATGTGAGATTCATAATTAACCTCCTGGACTGCCACCAGATCAAGGCAGCATCTGCTAAGACACCATGTGGTGTGGGATCCCCAGAAAGGGAGAACATCAACCTGTTGGAGTGACTCCAGAGGAGGAACACCAAGTAGATCAGAGGGATGGAGCAGCTCTGCTGTGAGGAAAGGTTGAGAGAACTGGGATTGCTCAGCCTGCAGAAGAGAAGGCTTTGGTGTGACCTAATTGTGGCCGTCAAGTAGCTAAAGGGAACCAACAAGATGGAAAGACACTATTTAAAAATGTCTGGGGTGACAGGACAGGGGAGAATGCCTTCAGACTGGGAGAGAATAGGTTAAGTTTAGAAATTAGGAAAAAAAATCATACCTGTGAAGGTGGTGGGGCTCTGTCACAGATTTCCCAGATAAATTTGGYTCCCCTACCCCTGAAAGTTTTCAAGGCTGGTTTAGGGACATTGTCCCTACCCGTGGAAGGAGGYTGGAACTGGAAAARCTTTAAAGTCTCTTCCAACYCAAACCATTCTGTGGCTCTGTGAATCTCTGATGAGTTTGCTTGGCCCATTCATCTTGGCATGCAAAATGAAAGCAAAGCCACTGGGTTTGTTGTTCAGTAGCTGCCTGTAGAATGGAATGGAATGGAGCAGAATGGAATGGAGTGGAATGGAATGGAGCAGAATGGAACAGAGTGGAATGGAATGGAATGGAATGGAATGGAATGGAATGGAATGGAATGGAATGGAATGGCGTGGAATGGAGTGGAATGGAATGGAGTGGAATGGAACTGGATTGAGTAGAATAGAATAGAATAGAATAGAATAGAATAGAATAGAATAGAATAGAATAGAATATTTCAGCTGAAAGTGACAAACAATAATCATCTTGTCCAACTGTTCATGGTGTGCTTAACTTGCAGATTTTGGAATTTCTTGTGGCAGTTTTGCAGTCATGTGTACAGATACAGAAGCCTGTGTACTCTCAAAACAGACCTTTATGAAGCAGAGCAGAGCTTAGAGTCTAACAAATCGAAACATCCTGTTTCATGCTGTCCTGGCATTTTCCTTTAGGAGGCCACTCAAACACAYGCCAGCCTCTATCCTGCTTGCTGTCCAAAGAGGGGCCAACAGACCAGTCCCTGGTACCTTGTACAACCATTCACACTTGTGAAAGGTCACTGTAAAAGCACAGCACATCAGAGCTGTGCTGCTAAACACCCACTGTGTACAGATGTAGATGGCTCACCACTGTGGAAAGCAGCTGAGAGCAGATCCAATATGCTGCACTAATTAAATGTCTGACTGGGCACAACTAGAGGAAAACCAGATGAGAAAGAGAACTCCGGTTTTTATTTTGTTAACACAAACATTTGGACAACTTTTGTGGCCACAAAGCATATTTGCACATTCTATGAAATTTGAAATAAACACAACAACAACAAAAAGTTACTGGAATTCCAATGACTTCAGCAGTTATATCAGAATTACAGTCTCCTTAGAATCACAGTTTGGGTTGGAAGGGACTTTAAAGATCATCCTTTTCCCTGCCACAGACAGGAACAATTTCTAATCGACCTGCTTGCTCCTAGCTCCATCCAACAAACCCTCTTCCTGATGTCTTGTAAAAAGCAAGCACTTTTGACATTGTTTCCATCAGGATCTTAAATAAATTATGTTTCCCTTTAGTGCCAAACTCCCAGTTTTCAGATGGTTTAGGAACTTGGTAAAGATGTGTTCACAAAACAGATTGTGCCAGACTGTTCCAGTAAATGCCTGGTTTTCTAGAAAAACACAACTGATTTTCTAGTTAAAAGAGATGTGAAAATCCTCATTTGTTAGGCTATTTTTACAACTTTTGATAAAGTGTTACCTAAGACATGAAGAACAGACAGCAAGGGGTAGCACTGAAAGTTGATTTATTATTTGAGAGGGAAACAGTGCTGTTGGACTACATTTTGTTTTTCTGCTCCTGTTGTCATAGGGCAACATCTTTTGAGTGGCAGTACAGAGGAACATCAGAAAGTGTCACAGYTATGGCATGAGCTTGGAAACTTGATTGAGAAGAATTTAATACCATATCATATATCATATCTATCATATCATATCACATCATATTGAAGTTGTGGGTGGCTCATCCCTGGAAGTGTTCCAGACCAGGCTGGAAGGAATCCTGAGCCAGCTGGTCTGGTGGGAAGTGTCACTGCCCATGGCAGAGGGTTCGGAAYGAGATGATTTGTAAGATCCCTTCCAGCGCAAACCATTCCATGATTCCATGATTCTATATCATTCAACAGCATGGTGCAAAATCACAAACCCTGAGGGCAAGTATCTCGAAGTTTTGATGTAATGATATTTTGAGAATTTATCCCTTGGAATGACAAAGGAAGAGATGGCCCAGAGGTGGTTGCTGACCACAAACGGAAGTTGTACAATGACAAGTATGATCTAATAGTTTGCAAAATAGACTGAAATTTCTAGTGGAGAAAATGAGGTGTTACTGGAGAGAAGTCCTCTTGAAGATATGTTCAAGTGCTCAAGAACTTGAAGTATAATAAGATAAAAGGAATTCTTGCAAATATCAGGTAAAACCCAATTGCTTTTAAGATATTTCTTTTCGAAGTTTATTAAGTTTATGGAGGGAACTATATGAGACATTTGTAGTGGTCAAGGCTAAATTCAGTGGTCCAGATCTACAAACACAYAACAATCWGTTTCCAAGTTACCTGTAGCTCCTYACAACTGTTATTGACATRAATGCCAYTTTTTACTTAGATGCCCTACTCTTTTTTCCATTAATGCATGTCCCTAGTCTCTTTTGCTTCAGTAGATGAAAAAAATGATACACTTCTTTATAACGTTCACCTGGTGAGATGGGGAAAAAGTGAAATGCCTTTTTGCACAGGTGGATATTGCACAGCTCCATTTAAAAGTCTCCTCATGGCAGAGCTCTGCCAGCCCCAGCACAATTGATTCCTGTACCACCATCTGTTAAAACAACATGTTGGCTTCTAGACCAGGGCTGGCTCATTCTGGGATGCTTGAAACACATTCCCATTGAGTTTGACCCTCTCCAAAAGCTGTGCCTTTTATTTAGGGGCCAAAGAGTGGGTTAATTGAAGACACCACTGAAGCAGGGGCTCTGCAAACACCTGGCCAAACCAAATGTGGTAAAAAATCAATGAACCTTAAAYGTTTGCATCTGGGAAAAGTCATATTTTCTTGGGAAGTTGCTCATCAAGTCTAGGGAATTAGTGACATGCACACTTATATCATTTATAAGTTGCAGAGTCTTCATYGTAATGTGCTGGGCATGTGTCTGAATTTCTTCTTCTTAAATATCAAACCAGAAAGTACCAGTGGTACAGGCAGAGGGAAATTACTCAGAGAGAAAATTACTAGAGAGGTTGGCAAGAAAGGAATTCTACAGTTCAGCAATTCAGCCCATTAGGCAGTCTATGATTTTGCAGATTCTACCTGACCCAGTTCTGCTCTAATTTTTCTTTGATTATCTTGCATACAATATGTCTGTATTCCTATTAGTCTAGCAAATGTTGGTGTAAGCTGAAAACTTCACTTGTATTTTGGAATATCAAAGTGTATTTCTTAATTGCAGCATTTTTTTCCACCTTAGAATTTCAGTTTATTTCAAAAACTGCCTGTCTACASTCAATTTCTCAACTGCTCTTCAAACCAACCTGGTTATACACGGAGAGAGACAGCTAAAAGGAAAAAAGAGAAAAAAAGAAAAAAAGAAACACTGGGTGCTAAATATTCTCATAATTTCAGACTCTCTTCAGACAAAGTAGTTTCGAATTCATTCCTTATTTTCCAGCTCATCAGCTTTAATTGTAAACTCTTCATCATGACAGACTATGGCCAGCATGAAATCTTAACCACTGCAGAAGCTTTTTAAGCTCAACACACAAACCTYCTATGGGGGTTCTGAAGGGAAGATTTTTAACTGTTTGCTTCCCCYTTGGTAACCAGCTCCTGGGACAGGGCTGTGCAAAGGTCTTTGAGATCTCTGGATGGAAAGAAAATCAGCTTGTAAATGTACCAAACCCATAGTTTATTTAAACACACTTCATCTGCTGTTTTCTGTAAAGAAAAGCTCTGTGGCTTGAGAAGCAAAGACATTTTGCTGCTCAGATAATTGCTGTCACTGCTAATGAACATGTCAAAACCTGATGACATAAACACAGAAAAGGTGAGAAATTTTCTTGTTTCATTTGAATCCATCAGCCTTGAAATTGAGATGTTGGTTCATCAGGACAAAATGGACAATTCCTCCAGATTATTGAGAAGTTCCTATGACCACTCAGCCTACTTGCAAGAAAACATCTCTACATGAAACCTGTCAGCTTTAGGAACCTATCAACTACGTTTTGTCTGACTGTTCTACAAGAGTAACCTTCATGAGAAATCTGCTGGCAACCACAAGGCTGTTAATTTCTGTAGGCTTGTTTGCAGCAATTATGTCCAGGAGTGTAATCAGCTGAAACAATTATTTTATTATTGCTAAGAAATACCAGCTTCAGGGTAGATTGAAACATGGTGTACAAATCCTGACTAGAATAAAAGTTTTGGATCAGGGCTCAAGAAATGTATAGCGAGGCAATGCTTTTTTTTTACAGCCTTTCAGAATTAAGATTTTTTTTTGTCCTAATCCGTGGGTTTGYTGGATAGGGCAAGGATAAGGTTAACTTCACCAAGCACAGCTGTAGGCAACAGGAGTGTTCTTCCATCAGTTTGTGGCCAGGGGCTGGGATATTTACCTACGCTGTGAAAAGTCCGGTGCAATTTCCTTCTCTGCTGCTGACGATWGGAGCTGGCATATCCCAGGCCAGTGAATTAATGATGATGCTCTGTGGGTTGCCCAATGGTGGCACACTGGGCCTCTCCTCCCCACTGCCCAGATCTCAGTCATGGGTGCTGTTTTATTTTGTTAATAAACAATTAATCATGGGCACTGGGACAGGCTTGCACGCGGCACTGAGCTGCCAGATCATGGAGTCATTCAGCATCTCCCTGGTTCCACTTCTCCRTTGAAACACAGCACAGAGGTTCCAGCAGATGAGATGATGAAAGGTCAGCCCTCCCCACAGCCCATAACCTCAGATTTGGACATTCACTGCAAACAGGARTCATTCATCCAAATCCTTGCTTTGAACTTTCCCCCCGTCTTTTCCTAAGTCTCTCACAGCCACTTTCCCTTAGTTTTTCTCTTGTGGGAAAACGAGGTGGCCRTAACCCAAAATTCTTTAGGTTTTAGATACAGGTGTAGGGATAACACAGAAAGCAAAATGAGTTCAGGGAGTAGTTTGTTATGTCCTACCACAAGGTGAACTCCCCTGGGGCTGCCCAGGCAATCATTGCATGGTCATGCAAACCAGTGGTACAAAATGCGGTGTCACAAATTATCATTTGTGAAGTTTCATGTGGCGAGTGCTCTGCAAATAAGTTCTGAAAAGAAGAGTAATAATAACACATTATCCTCTAGACCATCTAGTCTTTCCTGCCAAAAATATCTTAATCAGCTATTACAGATATTTAATGTGTGTCATGGCAGGGATTACTTGTGGGTATCAAAGAGTGGCTGAAACCAAATGCAGAAGAAGATCCTGCCCTCATGGTCCTGGTGATGCCTTAAGTTTTAACTTTTATATTTTTTCAGATCCTGCGCTGCATAACTCTGAATAATAGAATGTTGGTAAGTTCTCTTCACAGTTTGGTCAGACAAAACAATCCTTTTCCAGATGGGAAAGGTCATCATCTAAAGGTCATCATCTCATCTTCAGCTGAGGAAAAGTATAAACACAAGTGAACTGGGAGGAGCAAACTAAGGCGATGTGACTTCATTACCTAAAGCCATAATTGGAMAATTAACCCCTGAYATGCAAATAGACTAAACTTATATCTGCCCAAAAAACCTGTGACTGTTGTCCAGGTTGGGTGTAGCCTCTGCGAGGYTCCTGCACTGCCCRAGGTGTAGCCTTTGAAGCCTTTCAAATAAATATAGTTATTTTATACCTCTGTCTAGCATCTGTTCTAGATAGCCTCTCCAAGGMACCACTGGCTGCTGTGGGGTGCTGTGGCASAGTGACTCGGGCTGTGCTGACTTGTGCTGCTTGAGATTACAGCCCATCATATTTAGAAACACGGTATTAAGAGTGGTTATGCTCTTAAACTTAATGAAATTACAAATTGGAATATCTCTACTGAAATTAATGATCCAGAATATTACACTTGAGCAGAAGTCAGCCTTGTCTTGAATTTTGAAGGTCATTTGGAAACATTAAAATTCAGTTTTATGCTTTAGAGCTTTGTAACAATAATAAGGTAAAGGGGACGTTTGACAATGATGGGGGGAGAAGTATCTCTTTCGCTTCTATTACAACCAATTTGCTGAAAAAATTGTGGAGAACTGCAGCCCCAAAAAAACCCCACCATACCCACAAAACCAYGGTGACATTCAGAACAAGCTGGTGRTCACTATTGCTTTAAACTCGTGCTCCTGACAGGGCAGAGGAGGGTTCCAAGACAAAGACCACATGGAGAAGGTGCCTCAGCACAGACATTTTCCCCTGTTGCCAACCTGGCATACTTTTTCTTCCTACTACAAACCCACGTTAAGAAGCAGACAAATTATGCATTTAGGAAAAACTGGGATGAAAAATAAAATAGCTTGAGTCAAGCCAAGCAAAATAATTAGGTTTATTAAGTGGAATGAATAAAAACCACCCAAAGCCTAACTCAGACCCAAAAAGCCTCCCAGGAAAGCAWAAGGTTTTTTAGGGGAAAAAAAATATTTATTCAGGTTCAAGGCAGTTTTTCTGGTTTTAGTGAAAAAAATGGTTTAGATTATTTTTCCTTTCCCTAACTTTGTCAACACCTCAATTTCTCTTATTTTTGATTAAAAAAAAAGAAAAAAAAAAGAAAGAAAAAAGAATGTTGCTTTTGAATTGACTGATTTTAAGAAAAAATCTTTCTGTTTTTTTAAAACCTAATTTCTCATTTTGCAGCTTTAGGAATTTTTTTTAACATAAAGAAGATCCCTGCAAAGTCATAAATTAAATTTAAGCTAATTTTCAGATAATTACTTATCTCACAGTAGTATTTGCTCTAGCTCTACCCAAGACCAACAGAGGGTGCACATTATTAATAAGTCCTAAGAGAGAAAAAAGGCAAATGAGGAATGGACTACCGAAAAAAAGACATTACCCCATAAGAGAGAGAAAATTTGTTGTGAGCAGGGGGAAGAGAGAAGTGCATTAAAATGAAATAGCTGATCCTACTGCTCATGGCCAAAAATATTTGAACAATTTTGGCATGCAAGTCAAAGAATAAAAGTGCCTGCAGTAGGAATGCCTCATTCCTTGATCCAAGTCATACATGGTAGGGACTGAACATGTTCCTCAYGTGCCTCATTTTTCATGTGTAATGTGGGAGTAATAAATATGCTACCTTGACGTCTTGAGAGTTCAGAGGTGTGTATGGAATACAGGGTGAACTCTAAGCTGACTGAAATCCACAGCAGAACTTCTTTTGGCCTTGGCTTCTTCTTTTCTATTTCTGCTATTGTTCCTTTAGTTTCAGCCAAAAACCCCACAATTTTGAAAAAGCCAGAGGATGTCTCTGTTTGTGCCCATCAGACCTCGTGCACATATGGGGAGAAATCTTTGCCCCAGATTCCTCACAGCTCCCACCAAAGCAGTGACTAGGGAAAAAGAGATATTTGCTCTTCGGCTTTCAAACACTGTGGTTGACCTGCTCCCTTCTGGAAGTGAGTTCAGGCTTAGGAATTTGCCAGGAAAGCTTTTTCCCTGGCCCACACAAGTCTGAGTTCCATCTAGAGGCAGCAATATATTTTCAGGCTTTTTTTTTTTTTTTCTCACTCTCATAGAAAGAACATTAGTATAGTTAAATTTTTAGAAAGGGCAATATTAACAAAAATGGAAAAGATAAAACTAAATCAATACAAGGTAATGTTCAAGATGACCTGTGCTGAAATATCATTTTGAAATTTTCAGCCCATGAAAATATCCCTAGATTGACATTTTGTCTTCATTTTTGCAGGAAAAAGTGCTTTTATATTCCCATTTTCATGGGAGGGGAAAATTGTTTTCCATGCAGCTGTATGCTTCAACTTGACAGCTGCATTTTTCATGGATATGAACACTCAGGCTGAGGCTGTCACTCAAGTAGCTTGGGCTGATCCCATGCAGGGCTTTGAAAATGACCAGAACTACCCWGAAATTGTCCTGGAGAGAGAAGAGACCCAGGGCTACAAATGCTTCAGGGCCGTGTTGCCATGCAGACCATTCGCTCTGTTCTGACCYCAAAAGAGCTTTGCATCACTAATTGTGGATTTCCTACATGTGACAAGACAGAATTCATGAACCCAAATCATTGACAGAAACCCAAATYGTTGGTACATGACAGGAGACAGGACTGGGCCCTGTTTCTCCTGTGGGGTGTGGTTGAACACTGCCCCAAATCTAACAAATGCCAAAGTCAGAATGAGAATGCCTTAGAGCTCTGAAAAGACGAGCTAAAATCTCATGCCAAACCAAGTGTGAAGGCAGGACTGGCACAAGAACTTCCATCCTTAAGGGTTGTGGATTTATTTCACAAATGTCCAGTTTTGAGAGCTCAGTTTTCACAGAATCCCAGAATAGATAAGGTTGGAAGGGACCACAATGGGTCATTTGCCCAACGCCCTGCTCCAGCAGGGTCATCCCAGAGCACATGGCACAGGATTTTGTCTAGATTAATATCTCCAGTGAGGAAAACTCCACACCTTTCTGGGCAACATGTTTCTGTGCAGAGTCATTGAATGCTAAAGAAGTTCTTCCTTTGTTCAGCTGAAACTCCCTGTGCATCAATTTCTGCCCGTCGCCTCTTTAATCTGCTCAGACTACTTTAATCTCATGGGGACTCATGGTTTTTGGTTGTTTTCCTAACTTTAAAATMAAAATTAATTTAATTTAAGAAAAAAAGCAAAAGAAACAAACCAACCAACCTTGCCTAATTGAGTCAAGGACACCTAGAAGTCAGTCGATAACATTTGCATTGACAGCAAATTGAGGCAGGGACTATCTGGGGAAAAGGGGAACTTGCACTCTCCCTTGATATGTTCTTATAGAGGCCAAGCTTACCTCCCTGCATCACCACATGTGTATAATGAACCCCCTTCATTCTGGGGGTTTGCAAAATGGAGAAGMAACCTTCCAGATCTTGTGCACCCTGCTAAGCTGAAGGCATGAAATGTGAGTTGGCCACAGGGTTGCAAGGCATTATGAGTAACCTACACGTGTAACCTGCTCTCTCTCAAATACCTCATCAATCTGGAAGCTACACTCCCCATATGCCTCTTCTGCCAATTCGTTTTAACTGTCAAAGAGGCTGTTTTCAAAGGACTCCAGTGACAGCTCAGAAATCCATCTTGGTGGATTGGCAGGGCCTGGAAACTGTGTATCTGAACTGTATAGAGGTCAGATGTTTAATTTCATGCGGGTTCCCATGATTTATAAATGCCCCAGCTCTCGATAGAGAACAGTCTGTGCTTCCTCTGTTTGTCAGGATGTAATGCCCGCCTAGGGACTGCTCCCTTCTGCACAGCCTGCRCAGTTGCAAAGCACAGTGTCAGTTCTAAAAGAGATAAATACACTAATATTAATATTGMATCAAAAGGGGAAGCAGGCAGGTGTCCTGTGAACAAAAAATCTGATAAAAAGACGTGTCTTGTCAGATTTTTTCTGGGCACCSCTCTGGATGGCAGCTTGAGAAGCATTAATGGGCAGAGGTGAAATCAGCCCTTGGTATGGGCAAAGGAACTTGTCTGGTAAGATGCACAAGGGAGAAGGAAAGAATTCACAAAGCAGTCATTGTGAGACAGAGCAGAGCCTTACAACACTGTAATTCTGGTATGTTTATTTTCTGTACAAACAAGGGCAATTTTAGAAAGACACAGAGAGGTGGTTTGCCCAGGTTATGCAGCAAAGGAGGAAGGAAGTTTCCAAAGGAAAGTTCCTTTAAAGGAAGGAACCAAGCCCATGAGAGATGGGCTAGAATTAGGTGACCTTAAATTCCCTTGTAACCCAAACCATTCTATGATTYCTGAGTTMCCAGCTTTGCCTCACTCCATGGAGTGGAGTCATTCCTATGTTTCTTCCCCCATACACTTCACTCAGCCATAGGAACAGTCAGGAGAACTCAAAGCTGGCTGCCAAACTTGGCCTGGAAACACCAAAAGACCAAAAAAAAGCCAGGACGTGGTTTTGATTACTTTTGCTAGCAGCAGAATTATTCCATCCCAGAAATGCTCAGACACTTTGGAAATTATAGGAGAAGGGGAAAAGGTGTTAATTATTTTTTTGTCTCTCCATTTCATTTTTGCTTAATCTTATTCTCTRTGATCTTGTATGCTGGGCTATAACATCATTCTCATATGGGGAGCAGCCTGAACTGAATCTTGCAGAATGAAAAAGCACCAGAAAAGGCTTTACCAGCACCATCTCTGAAAGGCTCATACATCTCCTGTCTCTCCGTGCCTCACGGAACTGCAGCTCTGGTGGCATCAGCAGCTGCCTCCTGGTGCAGATCCATGCATTGAGTGATTATTCTCTCCAGCCCAGACTGATGGAAGGCTTCTTGCCTTGGCAAAACGACTAAGCAATCCATATATTCCTGCTCTTTTTATGTCTTGGAAAGTTAAACTGCTTTCTGCCTTGATGATTTGTCTTTGAGTAACTTGTAAAAGAAAAGACAATAACAAAAATGGAACCAATGTGTTTAATTTTAACTCTACTTGGTTTCAAATTTATTATTTATATAATTATTATATATTATTAACTCTACTTGGTTTCACAATGATTATTTCCCTATTATTAGCAAATTCTCTTTTTTTGGCATTTTTTGGGGGTTTTTTGGTTTGTTTGTTTGTTTGTTTTTGTTTGTTTGTTTGGTGGTTTTTTCTTTGTTTGTTTTTTGTGGGTTTTTTTTTGTTTGTTTTGTTTTGTTTTTTTACTTGCCTAGCTTGCCCCATTGCTTGGGTGTGATGGAAGAGGAGGATCCACAAATACAAAATACATTCTTTTGCATTTCTTTAAAGACTTGCTGGTCCTTGTAGCAGATGAAGGAGAAATGAGCCAGCCCAGACAATATTTGCTTTTCAGGGCAGGTAAGTCATGTGTGCACTCTAAAGCCAAACCTTCCCTTGGCTTTCCCTTAAGCTCKCAGTGATTCAGAGGCTCCGGATGAATTTTCTGCTAGCCAAAGCAACCCAGCCAGCAGAAGGGCAAACATCTCACAGCAAGTGTTTGCACAGGCTGGTTGATGGATCACAAACAGTCTCATCAATCTCAAGTGTCCTTCTGCACCGTTCCTTGGCCCATGGATGTCTTTGTCCTGTGACTTCTCAGGACATTGGGATACTTGGCTCTTTGGGAGCTCTCTCTATTCACGCCCATCAGTAACTTGACACCRGCGCAGGATGAGGAGACCACTAGACCACTTTTAATTTCTCTTGTGGTGTCTTAAACATCACTATCTGGTAAGGACTAAGCAGCAGTGAGCCCAGATCCGCAGAAATATGGGTGCACTCATCTTTGTCACCTGCTCTGCACAGCTGAGTGCTGTGACACTGCAGAAAGAGGGAAGAATTCAGCCTCTGTCTCCTGCTCCATCTCTCTCACGGGGATTGCCGTGTGGATTGCAAACAGCACCTGCACCAAAAGGTGGTGCTCTGGGTAAATGGTTGTTCCTGTTATGGTTCTGGTTGGGATGTTGTGGAGTGAGCCCTGACTTCGTGGATTTGCCCTGCACTTGTGCACCCCCTCAAGTCATTAACTCCAGCAGTGTCAGCASTCAGCAAATGCCACAAAAGGTGTATGTCTGGGAAGATCCATGGCCATTTTCAGCCCCTTCAGCTCCAAGCACTTCCTTTTCTCCTTTGTAGGTGGTCCCAGTACAGCTTTATATGTGTTTTAACAATCCAAGAACATCTGTAAAATGTTTATGCCATGCTTGGAAACAGAGGAAGGRAGAAGCCTTAAAAAGAATGAGTTCTCAATACCATTTCAGGATATACTGTAAAGACTTGTTGATATCCTTTCAGGATACCCTGTATTTCATCAGAGGCTCCTGAGCTTTCTTTGGAAAGGTTTAGCAGATCAACCATCCCACACCAGAGCATATTCCAGCACAGAGGAATATTCCTGAAAACCAGACTTACTCCTGTGGCTGGTGTCAGATTCAAAGTGATGGACAGGCAACTTCCTTCCCCTGTGCTCTTGGTGCAGATACAGGTCATAGCTCTTCAAAGAAATTAAGTCCAAGGCAAAGAACAAAGTTGATCAAGGCAGTGTCCCATTTTACCCTGAGAGCTCACCCTGTGCAAGGCAGATTGATTCCTTGCTGTCTTGGGAGATGTGATTGTAAACCAAAAGAATAAACGAGGGATTGAAGCCTAATATGCCTTTTAATAYAGTGCTTCACCAGAGTGATCACTAAAATAAAGAATGAGCTACCTTCGCCTTAGCTCACATATTCTCTGTGTAGGGGTGCACTATATAGGTGCAATGGCTGCACAGATTTACATAAAGATTCCACACAGTTTGCCATTTCAAAATAGGGTACGCTGCATTTTCCCCGCACTGAACTCTGTATTTCCATTCCAGCTGGACAGGCAGCTCTCAGACTCCACTCTCCACCTGTGTGACTTTCCTGCATTCCCCGGGTGGCATGGCACATTGCAGGCACACAGGCAGCACGCAATCCTCTCCCCAGAGYGCCACGGGCTGTAAAATCCTCCTCTCAAGAGAAATAAAAGAGGCCTCCATGGGCTTTTGTAAATGGCAGGCTCCCAGCAAAAGCAGCGGCTCAGGCCTGGCCAGAAGATGTTTCCCACCTTGTTCTTCTCAACATAGGTAAAATGAAATCAGTGGAGCCAGTTTGCTCCTTTTGACCATTCGGAACATAAAGCAGCAAGAGGCAAATGCCAGACTATGTTCAATACAAACTTACGGGTTTATTCACACTGAGAGGCATTTTAATGCTCCAAATTTGAGAAAGTAATCTACAGCTAACAGCCACAAAGCAGAATGAAATATATAGACCAGGATTACTCAGCAGCTGGAAATTTGACTTTTGTTTATGGAAAAAACATCTTATAGGAATTACCCAAATCCACAGAGTTCACAATTATTATTAATGGCATTAAGCAATACATTCTGTTACATTGTAGATTGTAAAACTGGCCCTTTGCCAACCAGTTACCTACTGGAACACTCATTATAACACAGAATTAATTCAGTTCTTTGGAAAAGTGCTCAGGCAAGTGAGTTTTCAGACAGCAGGATAAAAAAAATAAATGGATTGCATTAAGCAAAATGTTTCTGTTTGTACAAAGCCAGCAATTTTTTTATTCCTTTGGATTCCTACAACTGAAAAGTAAGGGAAAATGTGGTTTAGGGTTCAGCCTAATTTGGGAGGAAGTCCACAAACTGTCAAGAAAAAACACTACATCACAGCAAAGCTCCTAAGTCTTTYTTCCTTTCTTTCTCTGTTTAAATTGTATTATAGATTTTGTGTTTACGAAAGGAGATTAAAGATAAAGGCAAAAGGCTGTCCTAAAACCCCCAGTCCCATAAAATAAAACCCCATGCTATTTTTCTCTCAAAAATTATGGAGATGGGCTCATGACCCTTAAGTGTTTGGCCTCGGTGGAACTGTGGAAGGGCAGAAACTGGGTCCCCACAGAACAGAAGGAGCCCAAAACCAAGGGCCAGCCTTGTCAGAGCCTCAGGGTGCTGCTGTCCCTGAGGCCATCCCCTCCCCTGCTCAGCAGTGCCAGCCTCCAGTTGTTTTCCAGTAAGACCAGACAATCCATTCCATGAAATGATAATAACGGCATGATGTGGTCTGTCCGCCCCTTCCAGCTGGGATCACTCTCCTTGTAACACCACTGCCGACAAGRGCTGAACCTCCCCAAGGAGAGTTTCAGTACAACAACGTGGCAGAGTGGCTTAAATTCCCCTCTCAGTGAGAGAATGTCTCAAGTGGTGACATTTGAGTGGTGGCTTTCACAGGGGACCTCAGTTTAATTGCTTTTTGTCCTTCCCACATCCCTTTGCCTCTGATGGCTGCCCCTGTCCACCTCACCTGGTGGGAATCATATTTTCCTGTGTGTCCCTACAAAGCACCTCACTCTCTGCTGGTGACTCAATTTGTAATCCACAGTGACCTTTAGACCACCAGAATCATCAGCACAATCCTATTTACATTAATGTTAAATAATGTGTACAAAAGCAAAAGGAACACTGCATATAGCATCTCTCTCTCTTTTTTTTTTTTCCCTTTTCACAAAAGGTTAAATTAGTGTACATGCCACGGAATCTCCACTGTTTTCGCTTTATCTGCTACAGAGCCTGAACTTTAGTCTTTGGGTCCAAAGGGGGAAAAATCAATAGCATCATACTGATACACAGGAAACTTTATTAAAGCAGCCATGGGCATCTCCACAACCTTACCCTATCAAGCTGGCTTGCTAATTGGTCTGCAATAGTGTGGCAGCCATGAAAATTATCCMGGTCTGTCTTGTGAAAATCTGGCTCTATCAGCATCAAGAACACAAACAGCCAGGGAAGTGGGCAAAGGTCACTTCCTTGTTGTAGGGAATAGAAAATGAAGCTTGTTAACATTCTGCTGCTGCTTCTTCTAGGGAGGAAAAAAAAAAACCCAACCCACATCAGTGCTGCAGGGACCTTTCCTCTGGAGGATTGAACAAAGATGATCAAGCTTCTCTCTGCTCACTTCCACTCACCCATCAGGTTTTCACTGACGGGGAAGCCTGAAAAAACCTGCCAGACATGTCATTTCATACCTGCCTGAAGTCTTTAGTTTGGAGTGCTTCTCTTATTTGTCCATCACAACACAGTCTCTCTCCCTTTTTACATGTTGTCTCCTCTCTTTGCTGAGCCCTGGCTTGTTGCTGTGCTAAGCCCAAGTCAAACCCAAAATGGCCTGAGAGACAGCAGAGTTATCAGCAAGAGAGRATTAAAATGTTGTAAAGCTTTTGCAAGAAATGCTAATTATAAATGGAAGAGGAGAGATGCAGTCTCAAAAATCACCCCTGCCACCAAGCTCCAATTAAGAAAAAACTTTGGCTGGCTTCAGGAGTTTGCAGTTGTGGCAGTGAGGTAAAAATGTGATTTTAAGGGTGGTGTTGCCTCATTGAGTCTGTGCCAGCAAGAACCTGAAGGAGATCCCAATGCACCTGTGTAAGGAGCAACAAGTGCTGATTAACCTCAATTCACATCAGGTGTGTTAGCCACAAAGAAAAATCAGCACTGAGTTGCTCTCTGTTTTGCACCAGAGTTTCTCCACRGGATTCTGTGATAGAAAAAGTCCTCTGACATCTCTCTCAATCCATCTGAGAGGCCAGATAAACAGTAGAAGGTGTTCAAACCTGGTTTTTTTGGTTTTTTCCCTTGCAAAACTTTAATTCAGAATGTGGCCCCCAAAATAAATGAATCAGTTTTACCCCTTGATGATGAGGAGCTTCACCATTGGGCTGAAGCAGTGAATAAGGGGCCCTCCTTGTCTCCATGAAACTGAGGCCTAAGTAGGTTTTTYGACAGATGCAAACCTCTGTAAACACAACTCTTTTGGGGCCTGCCACAACTCAGAAATAAACCATTAATCYATGTCCTAAAGCTTATCCATTGCAATTTCAAACACATGGAAGTTAAATATGGTTTGCAGCCAGTTTTGGTCCCTCTTCAATGCCCTGATCCTCTTATCCTAGTGATGGATTCTCGACCCTTGGAAGCATTCTCTGTGTGAACTGGCAGGATCTCTCTCCCAGGGAAGTGGTTGAGGAGCCTGGATGTTCACAGCAGCTCTCTGTGAACCACATATCCCCACACAGATMTCAAGGTTAAACAGCCTGTAGGACTCATGTGTGGCCATCCTGTGTGTAAAGACTTAGCTCATGATCTTAAATCCATCTAACTGCTTATACTTGGATGAGACCCTGGAGGCTAACTCAAAAATTTCTATCTGTGTTGTTGTTGTTGTTGTTGTGTTTGCTGTTAAAGAAAAATAATGTAGAGAACTTTTTTCACAAAACATATGGAGGAATCATAAAATGACTAATGCCAAAATTGAATGTTTTTTTTTGTTTTAATCACAGTTTACTATGAAGATATTTTTAATTTCTCCAGCCAGCTCTCTGGGGATGATACCAGYATTCCCATATTGAAATGGAAGAAAGTTAATTAAGGGATCTGCTATGCAAAATCTTCTGTCCTGGCTGGTCCAAAATATTAAAACCCTAAGAGGTCAGTGAATAAGGAATAAAAAATCAACTAAGAATATGTGGGTTCAGGAATTAGGTTTGAAAGAAATGGAAGATTTCAGTATGAAGCTTGATGAACAATTTTTTTTCTTTATATGGAGTTGTTGTGTCAAAGTACAAGACTCTCATCTTCTTGTCCTATTCACTTTTCCATTAGCCTACCAACACCAATAGATCATGAATTTTCAGAAAAAAGATGAATTTTTTGTCATCATTAAAAGAATTAATACCTCTTTCCAAGGGGAAAAGCAGGTTTGTTTTTTTTTTTTCAGGTGGAGCAGGAGACATTGGATAGGAAAACAAATTGATTCAGAAGGCCATTCAACTCTGTGAATAGCTCAAATCTCTTCAAACTAGTAAGGACTTGAAATAGTTTGTTATTATGCTACCAGGAATCTGCTGAAATGTCTCCTCCAGTACCTCACATGCAGAAGAACATACTTTAAATACAATATTAAAGATACCCTTGACTAGTAAAGATCCTGTCATAGTATGCTAATCAAATCCAGCTTTGATTTCATGCTTACTTTTCTGCTCATCCCAATTGTAAAGTTAAGCTGTAATTAATACATAAGAGGCTGGTGATTATACAGTATTAGGCTGAACATATAGAGTGAACATACAGCATTAGATTGCATTTCAATAGATCAGACACTGTAAAGAAATAAGATCAACTCATGAGGTCTGGTATTAGCAGGCTGCTAACTTATCTGGGTGAAAATCTTGAGCTCTTGCATTGATCTCCTGCCATGGGTGACATCTTCTGCATCTGTGTGTGTGTGTGTGCCTGCTTACATGTGCTCATGCAAACTAAACAAGTRCTCCCTCCCCATTATTATTATTATTATTTTTAAATTTGTAGATTCACAGAGTTGTAGAATATGCATAGAGTTGAAGGGCACCCACAAATATTACTGAGTCCCACTGCTGGCCCTGCACRGGGCTAAAGAATCCCACCATATGGCTGAGGGCATTGTCCAAAATATTTCTGAAACTCTGAYAGGCTTGGAGCTGTGATCACTTCCCTGGGCAGCCTGTTCCAGTTCCTGACCATCCTCTGGGGATCTGCCACCCAGAGAACCATTATTATTTATTTGGGAATGGGTCTGACAGGTGACTGCCATGGCAGAGGTTGTGTCCCTCCAGCAAGCAGAGGGTGGAAGCTGTGTTCCCTCCCTGCCTGCCTGCTCAGAAGAAGGGGCAGAACACATTAAGGAATAAACCCAGCATTAACCAGCACCCTACTGACAAAGGGTGCATGAGAACTAGAGGAGTCCCTTCAGACATCTTGTCAAAGACCTGCTAAGATCTTCTTTGCATCCTACTGCCAGCAGGAAAAAAAGAGAGCTTTCTATAGTCTGAAACACTTAAAACTAGAAGAAAGGACACATGACTCCAAGAAAAGCCCTGGGATTCATCATTCAGCTTTATAGCATAGGAAATCACACTAACTGTAATAAATAGTGAATAGCAGAGATGAGGAAAAAGTAGCCCCCTATGATCCTGAGCCCACTTGTGCTTTCTCTGGAGTACATCCGGAGCAATTGCAGTAAAAAGAAACAACAGAGGTCCAGACGCTCAAAGTCAACTTGGCACCATAAAAGTTTAAGGAGTTCATCCTTTGAAGAGCCCTGTGGCTCAAAACATTTTCATTAAAAGAAAAAAAAAAAAAAAGCAAGAAAAAAAAAAGCAAAAGAGAGGCAGGGAAAGGAAGGTTCTGTTACAGAGCGAGGTTTATTGTGCATGCAGGGACTGACTGCCTTTGGCTGCAGCACCACACCAGAGCCCCGCTGCCACTGCTGTGGCATCCCATCTCCCCACACCGTAACGAGATCGCATGTGAAAGCCTAAATTATGCAAATGAAAAGGCTCCACTAATACTGTTGAAATATTCCTGGAGTGTACACTTGACAACCTCAAAGTACATTTCACACCACTAATGACTTCATCACTAACACAATTGTCATGAGTCAAGCAGTTTCCATAGCAACGCCCTAGTACAGCTGTTTACCCATATAAAGTACTGCACCTACTTAGTTCCATATACAGACAGATCACTAGATTCCTAGGTACTGAAATTGAAATAATTCAATTTTCAGTGTCTCTCTTTATGAAGTGATTCTGCCAGCTATAGGTATTAGCATATCAATGTGACTTTGACAGGGTCTGCTGCAAAAGACATATTTTGCAGGCACTTCATGTCAATTAGAGCCCTAACTGTTTCATGGAATAATCATTCCTGCCAGATTAAGGTCAGGCTGCAAGGTAATTTAATTGGTGCCATTATATCTAGGGGGAAAAATGCTCTAATAAAGTGCACACACTGTAGCTGCCAGTTAGGATGTGCTCTGCGACATGAAAGGGATTGCCTTCCTAAAATGTGTGGGCAAACCATTTAGAGAGAAGGAAATAAGATGGAAACAACTTCAGATGCTTTGTTTCCAACAAAATTCCAGTGTGTTTGACCAAAGGGGGAATTTTATTTTTACTTGAAGTGGTGCTATTCATAAGGGAGGAAGCACTGAAGAAAAATAAATAAGAAAACGAAAAGGATCCCCTCACTCTGTGTGCTTCTTATCTCCTGTGGAATGACAAACACTGTAATTAAAAATCTGAAAAAAATCAAAACAAAGTCTGTTTTTCCCAGGGCTGGGATGTAGCAAGCAAGGCAGGAACCTCCCTCGCCTCTCCATGGGGAGCAGGACTGTGGGGTTACTCTTTCCCACTGCAGAAACTTTGAGCCAACAACCTGTTCCATGAGCAGCACGAGTCCAGTTTCTTATGGAGTCAGGTCGATTACCCCCTAGATTTTCCCTACCTATCTATAATTCCATTTCCCACACTTTTCCCAAAGGATCCCTCATCCCTGCAAGAGCCAGGTCCAGGGGCACCCAGTGAAGGAGTCAGGACATGACTTTCTGTCAATATGGGTTGGGAAAGTCATCTGYGTAGTTGTTGCTATCTGCTTTTTTGTAACCTGAAAGGGACAATAATTCAGATATTTTTTAGTTCTCCAGGTCTTGATTTTCACCAAATTCTACTTATTTTCCCCAGAAATTTGATTTTCCTTGAAGCACATGTTTTGTTTTTCTCTTTTTGTCTACATCCAGCCTAAGCCTTSAGTGGACTGACAGATGGGTGGAGCAGAGGGCTCTCCAAAAGGACAAGTTTATAAGGTAGGAAGGTGATGAGAGAATAAGATTTTTAGTTCTGTATCCACATCCCATGATGATTTATCTAATGTCAACAAACGGGGCTGTCCTGGGCAGGGCCAGGAGTTGAATTTTGATGATCCTAGTGGGTCCCTTCCAACTGAGGATATTCTGGTCATAGCCACACTTTAAATACCAATATATCAAAGATAAAGCCAACTGAAGGATGTATAGTATTCATCAAAGGCTCAAGGCCCATTTTTCAGTTATCCCAACTACCTCATTTTCACAGACTTCATCTAGGCTGCAATGACTTAAACTTGGGGAAATTCATAGAATATTGTGACAGGGTCAAGAACAGAGAAAAGTTTAGCTTGATTCTTTATAACACAAAAAGTTTACAAGTCTTTGTCAGGAAACTGCAATCCAAAGCTTTTATGTAGCACTATTTTATTTTTTTTTTCCAAAATAAAAGGCATATTTCTAAAGTGCAATTTCAGACTGGTACATTTTACATCCCTAAAATACTTGTTTTTATGGCTTAGAGTTGTGCCTAAGATGTTATGCTGTGAAAACTGATCRTGATGAGCTTAAGCTCAAAAAACAAAGATGAGGATGTGAGAATGAAAGTTTCCTTATTTTCTGACTGACAAAAAAAAAAAGAATTTCATATATATATAGATATATGTTCATATATCTATCTATATAAATATATATATATATATGTATATCTGGAAATTCTACCAAAACAGAATAATTTTGCAAAATTGAAGCAATGGAGAAAGATCAGATTCTGAACCCTTTGAATTTCCCTATGAATATTTCAAAACTCTCTATTCATTATTACTATTTCCTTTTCGCATCCACTCAAGCTTACAGTGGAACTATTTAAGAAAGATATAGGAAGGATTTTTTTCTGCTATGAATATTGTATAAACTAACTGATTAAGATCAAGCAAAGGTAGATTATAAATGGAAATGAAAGTTTTTGTCATTATTATTTTCCTTTAAATGTCTGCTAGAACATTTTGGTTTGGCATCTGATTTAAATGCATTTGATCAGCCATAAATTATCCATTAAAATCTCCATTAATCCCATTGCAGATGTAGTCTATCTTCCTCCATTTGGTTCACCCTTGGTCCTCAATGCAGGAATATGGATAATGGGGTGAAAGATGGCTCTGGATTTGAGGGCTCAGCAGCCCAAAGAACTTCAAAGCTCTTAGACCATCTTTTTTTATCAAAGTAAGGAACTTGATTTCTTGGGGTGATATTGTAGCCACAAAATAACAAATTATAGAATAATTTAATTTGGAAAAGACCTTCATGATCATCATCTCCCACCATAAATTTCACACTGTCAAGMCCACCACTAACCCATGTCCCCAGGTGCCACCTCCACATGGCTTTTAAATCCCTGCAGGGATGGGGACTCCACCATTGCTCTRGGCAGCCTGTTCTTATGCTTAATAAAGCTTCTTGGTGAAGAAATTTTCCCCAATTTTCAATATAAACCTYCCCATGCCCAGCCTGAGGCCATTCCCTCTGCTCCTGTCCCTGTTCCCTGGAGCACAGCCCGACTGYCCCGGCTGTCCCCTCCTGTCAGGAGCTGTGCAGAGCCACAAGGTCCCCCCTGAGCCTCCTTTTCTTGAAAGAGTAATGTTTACTGACAGCTAGATATTTAGAAACTTGAACCTACTTTAACTTTATGAGGGAACGCCCTTACCGTCTTTCCCTCTCTACTTATCAAAAAGAATAGAAGAGAGTACAAATAAGCGCAGACGGAAAATCAGGATAYCTTCCATGTTTTCCACGTTCTTCTCAACACAGTCCAGTCCACACTGTGGACTATGCTTAATAAAGTTCTGCACACAAAGTCTAGATGCAAAATCCACACTAGATAACCAGTCACACTGTCAAAAATCTGAAACTCGAAGATGCTTTCTCGTCGAAACTTAAGTTTTACGCTCAAGAAAATATAAGAACACTCAAAACTCTGTATGGGGGTTGCTGTGTCAGTGTTGTCATCAATCTTTCTGTTGTAACTGAGGAGGGAAGAAAAGACACGGCCTAATCTATAAGAAACTTTGATTTGAGCTCATGGGACTGACCTGTAGCTTTTCTCTCACCTGCAAGAAGGAGGGATTCACTGTTGAAGCATCAGACGTTGCTTCAAAGATATTGCAGCAGTGAAATGAGCTGTCTGCTGTGGTCTGGATGTTGAGCCTCTGCTCTTTTCATGGACAATTTGCCCACATTTATAACATAATCACCTTCACCACTGGACCATGTTCATACGAACATGGCTTGTGGAAAACATCCTTCTCTCCGCCTCATCTTCACGAGGGGCTCTGTATGACCGTGCAGATCACCTGCAGCTCTGCTGTGGCTATGGCTCCCATTTGCAATATTATATTGCTATGCTGCCTACAGCTTCCAGGTACACCCATGCACCTGCCTGGGGCTGTAGGACATGAGCACAGTTCATCAGTGAATTTTTAGACTTGTACATATTTTTGCTTGCAAGGCCAGCTGCATCCTGCAGGAGCCTTTGTGTTCTGGGCAGTGGCTGGCCAAGGATGTGGGAGGTAAAAGTGTACAAACAGATTGATTTTCTGCTTGCTTTATGAAGTGTTACAGTTCCTCTCTCTCCTTTTTCTGTCTTTTTCATTAATAATRCCTCCTTATTCTGCTCCTGCCGTAGCAATGGACTTGTTTCCTGAGTCCAAGAACGCYGTGTTCAATGTAAAGATTTAAGGACTATGAAAACCTCTAGATCACATAGCTCCTTCTTTCTTTTCTTTTTTAATAATTTTTGAATGACATGGAAAACAGGCAATGGAAAGTTTTCACATTTGTGCAAACATCTTATTTCAAAGGTTGTCAGACAACAAATAAACTAAACAGATGACAAAAGCTGACGAAAACTGGGAAAATATTGCCATAAACAGAATTTATTCAAAAACACATTTCCATCTGGATGAAATCCCCTTTCATTCTTTTCTTCTAATCTTATTTTGAATGAAATATTTTTTTTAAAAAAACTCTCAGCAGAACTGGAGGTATCCCCCTGATGCTAAGATCTGACTTGTTAACAGCCATTGGCTTTCTCTTCGCCAGGTGAAGCAAACCAGATGAGTTTGGCCAGGGATATCTCATCTGCCATGAGAAGACCCTTTAAGAAGCAGGCAACATTGTTTTGTCTGTGCTGTGTTTACAGACTGCAACACCCTTATTTAACCAGCAAATAAATCCATTATCAGAAAAAGATTCTTCAGATTTTGACTGCATACTTACAGCTGCCATGATGCTTAAAGCAGAGAAAGCAGCTCAGAACACGTGCAAAGGAGGCATATATTAAGTTGTAAATTAAGGGAATAAACCTGAAAAAGCCTTTCATGCCTGATTTATTTTTTATTTTTTACAAAAGGGAGACAACTTGCAAATGTATATCTGTGGAAAGAGGAGGCGGCAGTGAACAAGGACAGTGCATTTCCCAGTAGGAGATGAGTAAGCTGAGGGATAGCTGCAGGATGTCAAGATGTACTCTGCTGTCACAAAGATTTTACACATAGGCTGGACAACCTGTTAAATAAATCAACATGTATCTATCTCTCTCTTTTTTTTTTTTTCCCCCTCCAGATATCTACGTGGAAACTCACAGCTGCATTTTAATGTGTGCAGAGTGTTTGTTAACTTGGCACAGCCTTTTCATCATTTCCAACCCAATGCTACCTCTGGGGGGTGAATCATCATTATGTAACACAGCATACATGGTACCATGTGATGATCCTTGTCCTTGCTGAGGAACGAACAAAAAGAAACTGGAAAACCACAGAGCAATATTAATACAGAGGTACACACACATCCTAGTTATCATGAATAGGATAGACTGGCTGCTGGGTATGTTTTTCTCACCTCTCAAAAACACTTATTGATTTGAGTGGGAAATGTTCTTTCCTAGCTAGTACAGACTCTGGTCTCTGGAGTAATTAAAGGTGAAATTTATTTTTTTTAATCAGCTTTTGCATTGAGAGGAGGAATTTCAGCTAACTCCAGTAGTCAGAGCAGACTTACAATAACCTGTAGCTCATCCTTGCCTTAACCTCTTACACACTGCACTGATCCAGAACACAAARTGAAGTGAATTTTTGAGATCAGAAATCTGTTGTAAAGCTGAAGAAGATCAGCTTTGTGGTCACAATATAAAAGGAAAGAGTGAGATTTTTACATAGGAAGTTATAAACAAAACAGAACAAGACCAAACCRAAAAAGTGATAAACAAGAACTGAACATAAAACTGGCTGAAACAGAGACAAAGCAACTTTGGCTATTGCCCTGCACTGGTAATGGAAAACATCAAGGGAATGCYTAGTTATGAGCAGAAGTTTCCACTGTATCTCAAACAAATCCAAGAGTGGGCACCTCTGCTGTCCCTGTGAAATGCAGCCAACAGCAAAAGTKTGTTGGAAACCCTCTGGCTGGGAGAGAAGGATCAGGGAATTTCCCAYCTATAACTGAGTGGTTTGTTCTCTTGCAAAGACAGACTCAGGCACSATGAACTGGGCATTGAATTCTTGTGGGAATTAGTAAAGGTAAGAAGATTTTTAGAAAGTTGGCTTYAGAAACAGAAAGAACAGAAAATTTAGAGTTAGCTGCAGCTGTAAAGTCTGAAAGTAGAAAAAGTTACAATAGTATAGTAAGCAAGGAAATGAAATGATAGTTTGAGTCTGGCTGCTGCTGGCTGCATGTGAGCTTTGCCATCTTCCTATTGTCTCAACCATGTAATAAGGCTGATGCTGCTAACAAGGCTCAAGGAATGCACCCCAACAGTCCTGTCCTGTTCGTGAAAAAGAAAAACACCAACACAAATTCATATTTCAAGAAATAGTGTCATTTACAGTGGAAACTACRTGGACCACCTCTGCCACAGACAGCTCTGACAGCATAAAATTCCTGCCTCAGAAAGGGTCTAAGTAGATTCTAAGATGGAATCAGTGGAAGATAACAGATTTTGCACTACAGGCGCGAAAGGGCTTCATATGTCATAAAACAGTCTCTCCCAGGTTTGGGAAGAAAAAGAAGAAAAACATCCTATCAAGTCCTGCTCTTAATATTCCAACTTCCCCAAGAGCTTTCAGAAGGTTTAATATTTTCAGTAGATGTTTTAGRAACCTTTCATATTCAACAGCTTGCCTCTGTCTTGCTGTTCCACGTTTTGTTCTGCAGGTGGACTACCCAAGCTGCTAACAACCAAAGAACAACATAAAGTGCCTTGAGAAAGGAAGAACTGGAAATAGCTAATATGGAATAGCTAATATGGAATCACAGAATGGTTTGGGCTGGAAGGAGCCTTAAAGATCATCCAGTTGCCATGGGGTGATGCCACCTYCCACTTGACCAGGTTTCTTCAAGCCCCATCCAACCCGGCCTTGGACACCTTGAGGGATGGGGCATTCACTACCTCTCTAAGCAATCTACTATAAACATAATTTTTGAAAAAGGGTATGGATTTTCACCAAAACCCTGTATTGTATCTGACGGTATGAAAACCGGGGTAGGGCTCCTCTGCTTGCTCCTCTGGTTTACTAAGCCAACATGGGATTAGATAGATATTTTTATCTACACTGAATTAAGGTTTGAGTGATTGTCATTTGAATTTTGTCTGCTGTTTACAGTCAAATATTCTATGACACAGACTCTTTCTTTAAATAATTGTACCAAAATATCACTGAATAATACGAATGAATGAATGAATACAAGGCATGGACTCTGATGGGATTCTTTTCTGTCAAAATTGTCATCCTCCAAGTCCACAACTCACCATGTATACAACAGGGAAAAGGAGGAAAAAAGTACCTGCCAAGTATTCACAACATATTTTCAGACAGTAGCAGTATCACTTAGTTTTGAAATCATATCAAAATAGGGTATTTCAACCTGTCCAAATACTTCTGCATTGCAATGCTTCATATTTAAAGAAACAGAAAGAAAAAAAATGACTTGACATGTTTCAGTGGATCAGTTGCTGAGTTATGGAGCTAGTAAATTAATTAATTATGTCAAAACATAAGAGAGTGTGACGTCATGAGCCACATAGAAACAGAGATTCATGGAATGGTTTTGGTTGAAAGCCATCCTGGAGATCATCTCATTCCAACCCCACTGGCATGGCCAGGTACACCTTCCACTGGGCTGGGATGCTCCCTGGCCCTTCTGCCCACACTGCTGCCAKGGGCATGCAGCCAGGACTCAGAGACTTTCTGGTCTGCAAGGGCACATGGCTGGCTCGTGCTCAGCTCCACATCAACCAGCATCCTCTGCTGTCCTTCTCAACCCATTCCCTGCTCAGCCTCTGTCTGTGCTGGGGGCTGCCCCAAACCAGGCACACTTTTCAGCCTTGCTGAACTTCCTGAGGTTTGCACATTCTCACCTCTCCATGCCACCCATGTCCCTCTGGATGGCATCCTTTCTCTCCAGTGTGTGGCCTCCCCACACAGCTCAGTGCTGTTGGCAGTTTTGCTGAGGGTGCATTGACGCCACTGCCCAGCACTGCCATTGTGCCYGTGCCACCAAGAGAGCTGTTAAATGGCACCAGTCCCAATTCCAGCCCTTGGGAATGCCACTGACTACTGGCCTCCAGCCAGCCCCTTATCCACTTGAGTCATCTGTTAAATCCACGTCTCTCAGGTTTGGAGACCAGGATTTCATGTGGGACAGAGTCAAATGCTCTGCAGAAGTCCAAGTTGATGAAATCAGATGCTCTTCCATCATCCCCTAACACTGCAACCCCAACAGAGAAGGCCTCTGAATGTGCCAGGCACAATCTGCCCTCAGTGGGTCCATGCTGGCTGTCACCAGTCACCTCCTTATGTTCCACATGCCTTAGCAGAGTTTCCACAAAAAAACTGCTCCACAGTCCTGACAGACCCCTAGGTGAGACTGACTGGTCTGTAGTTCCTTGTGTCTTCCCAACACCCTTGGGTCTTTTTCCTGTTTAATAAAGAGGGTTATGTTCTCCCTTCTCCAGTCAGCGCAGATTTCATCACATCACTTCTACAACTACTCAAATATGATGTGCAATGGCTTAGTAACTCATTACTCTCCATATCCAGTCTAAACCTACTCCCTGTCAGTTTGAAGCCATTCCCCTTTGTCCTGTCACACCAGGCCTTTGCAAATAATCTCTCTCCACCTTCCTTGCAGGCTTACTTCAGGTACTGGAAAGCCACATTTATGTCACCCCAAAGCCACCTCTTTTTCAGGTGGAACAATCCCAATTCTCTCAGCCTTTCCCCACAACAGAGCTGCTCAACTCTGTGGCCTCCTCTGGATTCCCTCCAGCAGCTCCAGGTCCTTGYGCTGTTGGAGCCAGGGCTGGGGCAGCYCTGCAGCTGGGCTCTCACCTGAGCYCAGGGGCACAGGGGCAGAATTCCCCCTTTCCTGCTTCTCACACTGGGTGATGCCAGCTCAGGATGTCACCCAGCCTGTTTTTGGGCTTTGTATTCCTCACAGGCATATCCTTGCTGGGATCCGGATTAAATGAAATGTATATAATGCAGGCATGAGTAATAAGATGACCAAGTTGGATGCATATGCTCAGGGGTACCTTCAGAAAAAATGACTTAGAATTAAACATAGACAGTGTCCAGAAATGAAACAATTACAAAAGAGTGTTCCAAGGCTGGAGGGAACCATGTGGCATTAGACCAGAACTTACAGGGGGAGGTCAGAGCATTTACAGGCAGAAAGAGGGATTTTAYCCCAGCTGCAGGTATCTGAACATCACTGATGCTCTAGAGAGAGTTTCAAAGGTTGAGCCAGGAGTTACTCTACTTTTTTCTTTTAGAAGAAGTCTAAAGCATTCTAAATTATCTGAGCATGACCTTAGAGTATAATTATGAAAGTTTAAATTCAAACCTTTTTACAAAAGGTCCATTCGTTCTGAGAGGGTATTTTTTTAAATACAATTTTCTTTATTTTTTTAGGGGGAGATTTTTTTAGCTTGATTTGACTTCATTTTCAAGCTTCTGTGCACTAATAGACAGATAACGATGGCCTATTGTATGTAAGGTATGTTGTCTGAATTTCATTTTCCTGTGGGTAGATTAAACCAAACCATTTTTAGAGAGAAACCTTAAAGATTCCAAATAACAGGAAATCTGCCATGTTGCCTGATGAAAAGATACAGTATGCTGCAACTGCCAGTGGTAGGAAATTTGGCGTAATTTCAAGTGCGAATTTCTCTTACTTTTAAATCTTGAGCATTCTTATAAATTGAGTCTTGAAAATTAAAATACCCATTTCTGCCTCTTCTACTGCARTGTAATTTCCCCACATGTGACAAGCCCCAGACACTACTAAAATCACATGGAAAGACTTTTTTCCCCAAACAGAAATAGATAATACTTGTTCTCCATCTGCTTTCTTTTTCTTACTCCATTTTATTTGAAAAAGCCACAAGAAATTTCATAGCTTTTCTAACAATGCTGAGTAATGATCAGAGATGAATGTTTTTTGAACTGATACATTCATTAGGACAAAAATTCCCAACAAACCCATCAAGAARATATGGTTCCAGAGGGATGTGAGTTATTCATGAAGTGTGGTCAAAATCAACATAAATTTTGTGGCCAAGGGAGCTGAAAGAACATTTGGAAATATATAATATTTTGTATTGACATTTTTGAAGAAGAAATTGCCAATTTTCTTTCCAAGTGTCATTTTGTCTGAAAAGTTGGAAAACATTTCCTTTTAAAACAATCCTATAATTATAACAGTGACAATATTGCATATTTTCCATGATATTTCCTACTTGGTATTTTATGAAACCATATTTATTCAAATATCAATCCTAAATCCCATATTGAGCCAGTCATTGTCTTATATTTCCTACCTTTGAGATTAATTTCCACTAGCTTTTCTTTTGCAGTGTTTTCTATCTTATAAATTTGATCCATAGWTTCTGTTGATAGTGCTGGACATTTTGTTTTACTTATGAACTTGCTCTAATAAATGTTGGACCTCTGGTTAGGCATTTTCACTCATTACTGCCCTCATTACTGGTCTACTTAAAACCATTGTGGCATTTTCAGATTTTATTGGTAAAGATTTATCTCATTGATAGAAATGCTGAAGCGAGCTGGATTAAGACCCTAATCCCTTGAAGACTGCATTAGCAGCAACTCAACTCATGGATTTCTACACATTAAAAACTCTGTTTCAAGACCTGTCAGACACGGAGTTTTAATCCATCTAATGCGTGCCCTGTTAATTCAATATAAAGTGCCAGTTTTTAATCTAAAAGTCATGTGGTACTAAATCAAATTCATTGGTGAAATTCAAGTATATTATGTCAACACCATTTTTTTATTAACCAGACCTGCACCATTGTCAGAAAAAGAGATGTTTGTTTGACTATACCTACTTCCATGCAAACGTGTTGACCAGAATCAGTTATATTTTCAGCCTGTAGTTATTTTTTGAYTGAGTCCTGAATTAAATGTCTTTGTAGTTTCATCAGACTGACATCTAACCAATGAGTTTAACGAGTCATCTCTTCASTTCTGCTCAAATGCAGGGCTTTCACTAGCAGCCCTCCAATCATCAGGAAATATCCTCAACTTTTCAGAAACTTGTCAAAATCTGTTTTRGACAGCTACATCTTTTTGGGTCATCATAACACATATACATCTCTGATTATTTAACATTGTATTTCCCTCTATACCAGATGGCCTCCACTCTACTGCTGCTTTGTCTGTCAAATTCATTCTCCTGCTTCGCATCACTCACGGGACAGAACTACACGTCTTATTATGAATTTTTGTGCTTTAAACATTTTTTAATATATGATAAAAAAACATTTTATGGCATTGCTGTATGCACATTTATAATTGAGCAGCAAACACAGAGGTTTTTTTTTCCCCTTATTCGTTATATAATTGCACTTTTATATTTTTTTATGTGTTRACTTCTCCACATTATGCTATTTTGTTTTTATTTTTCAGATGTCCTATRACTTATTTCACCTCTTTTAATACATATATCAAACCCATATTTTAGATATCACCAGATTATGAAAAGTATTCCTCAAAATAGAAGACATGAATCTATCCATCAGCAAGGTGGAGAACAGGTTTCTTCTCCTTGCTTCCCGATTTGTACCTTTTGTTAAATTTCATTGCATCTTCATCAAACATGAGCAATTTAACTGGAATGGTACTTCTTTTCTCACAAATGAAACAGATTTCTCAGGCAATGRTAYCCAACTTGCAACRTTTCAGGACCTCTTTATYATTACTATTATTATTCAAAAAACCCTAAATCCCAAATCCTATCTGTAACACAGCAAGGCATTGTAATTCCATGCCAAATTATTTCAATCACTTCACCARCGCTTCTCAATAACTTTTTTAAATTCTCTCTTGGTAAGCATGCCAAGAATTTGTGTTTCACCATCATTGMTAGTAAGATTTCTGTACTTGGGGAAAAAAATAATGAAAATTGTATTGTGAGAAAACAGAGAATATGCTGCCATCAAGGTCACAGCTCACATACTCAAGAGAAAGAAGTTGCCAAGGGCCAATTTGCACATTATTGTTTAAGTTCTTAAGGAAGGGGAGGATTTGGCCCTAGACTAGCATTTTGTGATCAAACCAATATGCTCAAGTTTGGATGGGTAGTTTAAGAAAAAAAAAGTGTCCCATTTCTATAAAATTAATTCTGTAAGGTTAAAGAGCCTTTCTAGAGTAAGTCAGGTCTCTGAGATTTGGTGAGTCAGAGTACACCAGTTGAAGGAAAAACACAGAGTGATACAGGTCTTCTACTTTCTGATTCTGATCTTGGGGCATTATCTGTGGAGCCATCACAGCTCTTGCACTCCCTGGTCTTGGAAATGTTTTGCTCCCAGTTGCTTAAGAGGACTGAAGGGTGATTGTGCCTTTGAAAAACTGTCCCTGCCCTTTCCTACCTAGAGCATTTCATTCTCCCAATCCTTGTTTTAGAGGTTTAAAAATAAAAAAGCAGGAGAACACGGTTTCAATTTGAGGTGATGCATGAATTGTATGATTTAATTAATAAAATTATACTCCTTTGTGTCGTGTGTCCTAGGGAGTTTTGTTTTCGCACACCATGGTGAAATGACAAGCCCCGAAATATCTCAAAACTGAGGGGTGACATGGATCACTTGTTGGACATAACAGAAGAAAAACCAGAAGAAGCCAACACCAATGCCCAAGGCAGGTACGGACTAAATCTTGGCAGCTGAACTCAACCCAAGCCACTGAGTACAAAAAYACTGATTCTCCTCTAACACCCTGCAAAAGTAATTCTGAACTCAACACTTTTGTGAAGTTTTAAACCATTTAATCTCAAGACCAAGAAACTGCCAGTTTTATCTCTCTGTCATCCTGCAAAGATCTGTTCAAGATGTACACTTATAATAAATATAGAAATAATAAATCTTCTCTCTGAAATACACTCTGTCTAGCGTTTCATTACTGCCTTCAACAACCTTTATATTGCCTTTCACAATGGTGTCTTATCTAGAAAAGAGGTTAAAGTGCCCAGAGCCTGGTTAGAGAAAATGAAGGTAGGAGACATGTTCTTACATGCCTCTTATTTTCATTTCCCCTTTCCTACGGTTATGAGCAAACTTCTCTTCAGTCCATTTCTGTAGATTACTTCCATTTAATCTTTTGTTCCTCTTTGCAAGAATACATCTTCAGAGTCAATTCAAGCTCTAATACATGGCAATTACTAAGGAAATAAAATACTATTACCCCACACCTTCAAGGATTTTGGACATATTCTTCTTGGCTTTTCTATTTCCAATATCTAAAGTGCAGCACTCCTTCAGTGCCCTTGAAGAATCACTTGTTACATTGTGCATTATTTCTTAGCAGCAGAAGGGATAAAAATATCATCTTCAATTTATGAATCATTCTTATCTTTACTCTTCACCTTTAGTTCTCTTTGTGCTTCCTTCTCTCATAGTCTTCTAAATTATTTCTGGAAAACTAGGGTGCCTAAATTGGAACATTTTATTTTGCTACTGCTTTTATCAATGTTTTTACTCCTGCCATCTTAGGAAGTTCAGCCTCACTCTTTTGGCACTCAATAACCTTACACCAGAAACCTATTTTTTCTTTTTTTTTCCTTGCTCACTRCAGGGTTCTATATTTACTTTTTAAATTTTTTTCCCCCTATGCCATTGCTTTGTCCTAAACACATTTCTGACCTAAGGTACATTGGCCTTTTACTAGAAGCACACAGTTCTCTGGCTCTGATTTCCTCAAAAGCTGTACTTCATGGAAATGAAACCAAAGGACACCATGCACAAGAAACTCTTATCTACATAAGAAATGATTGCCAGGGATACTTGTAGAACGAAATAATAGGGTGGCATTTTAATGTGCTCCAGAGAAGGCAAAGAACCATTGATACATTAATTTTGCATGTTACTGAACACGAGCAATGTCCAGGCACCCAGYGTGGCCTCAGTGGAAAAATTAAAAGGCAATTGGATATTTTGCCAATGGACATTACTAACTAACAAACATAGCCCAGACTTATGAGGCAAGGGGATTAATACTGTGAGACTAATATCAAAATACATAGAGATATGAAGGTTACGAACCAGGACAAGAGGCAAGGGCTGACACACCGGACTTCATGAGCTGGGTGGGCAAACAGTTTCTTCAAAACACACCTGAGAAACCTTTGCAAAGACTAGATGTGTTKCAGCTCCCTATCCAGCAGCAGATAYGAAATGTGCAGGCTGACTTCCCCAAGGAAAGATGTGCACACCAAAACAATAAGAAATAGGCCCCCAGAGCAGTCACACAGACAAGATAGAATAGCTGGGCACATTTTCAGTAACATTCTCTGTTTTTATAGCATTTTTCCACTTTGGACAGCTCTCCAAAATGCTAACCACAACCACATGGCTGTCAAGTCACAGATATGTGAGCCACAGGAGCCCCCACAAAAGCCCCACCACCTCTATTGTGCTCCTTTGCAGTATGATAAGATTTCTCAGCATGGCCCCAAGCTGTGTTGGCTCCAAACTGAGTTTCAGAAGGACTTTGCAGGAGGCAGGTAAATTACACAACAGTTGTGACTTGGTATTTCTCTTTGAGCATTTTGCTGCTACCATGCAAAATCAGAGTCAGCTTTTAAGTCTGATACATTTATTTCAAAAGTTAGAACATACTTAAGACATTTTTGAACTCTACAGAGCTTCAGCAGAAGAAGCACATTGTTCCTCTCTACCTTTATTCCAACACAGTGTCTGCTGAAGTCAGATGTAATAAGGACCCTACACATGGGAAATGGCCTCAAGTTTCACCAGGGAGGAATCAGGTGAGGCATTAGAAAACAGGTCCAGGGCAATGGTTAAGCCACCATACCTTGAAGAGTTGAAAATTATGTGAATACACCACTTGAGGACATGCTTACTGCTGAAAATGATGCTGGGTTGGTGCCTGAACTTGGTGATCTAAGAGTTCTCTTACAATCTTAATGATTTTTTGATACCGTAGACTAGGGTGATGGTCTGCAGCATTACAGCTGCTGACTCTGGTCTGTAWGAGAACTTATATATCAGTACAAATTAGCCCTATTCATAAACCCCATTCAYTATAAATCAGTACAGATTAACCCTATTCAAACCCCTATTCAACCCTATTCTCCATAACCAATGATGTGGAGCTCCTGGTGCAGCCTTACAACAGTGTAAGTTTTGGAAGGTCCAGTTGCAAGGAAGGACAATAACAGCAATTCCCATTTTAGCACAACAATCCTGATCTTCATACAGCAATTCCCATTTTACATGGAAAACTGGGACACAAAGAGGCCAACAACTGGAAGGTTGACTGTAAGAGAGAAGGTTGACTTTACATCTGAAAGTCTTTGAGGATCCAAGTTGACCTGGTTTGCCCATGATCACTCCTAARTGTTGTGGTAACAAATTCCCCCAAGCCTGGGAAAATGAAGCACCAGGACATGGAAACAGGCTGTCACAATTAATTTTCTCAGTTTTTCAACCTTTTTTCTCATTTGGTTTCAAATGTACATTTTAACAGCTTTTTGGCAGTTTTAGGAAGGGAAGAAATTGAGAATCCTGGAAGAGCAAAGAAACAAGAACAAAATAAATGAAATGGTGAGTGCTGACTCACATATTTTTAAGACTTAGATCCTTGTTCATTCAAGGCCAGGTTGGGTGGGGCATTGAGTAACCTGATGTGCTGAAAGGTGTCCCTGTCCGTGGCAGAGAGCTGGAAAGAAATGAGTGTTAAGATCCGTTCCAAACCAAACTGGTCTAGGATACAACAATCCCTGCTGAAGYTGATTCTCTAACATGTGAAATGAATGGCTTGGGATGTTGCTAGAWTTCCGGTGAATATTATCGTATTTCTGTTGGTATAAACAAACATTTTCTGGCTTGTGGATTGACAAAATCCTCAGAAAAGAAGGGAGCTGGAAAGCTCTCTGGCAAACCACCTTGAGGAATACTTTGTGGCAAGACACCACAAACGTGTCCCTCAGTTTTAACACCTAAGTTCTTACAATGTGTTGCCCAGCGCTGCACATATATATATGTGTGTGTGTGTATGGCAGATGCAACAAGTATTTGAAATATTCTTGGGAGAAGACAGCCTCAGAGCTGTTGGATGTCTGCTGTGGAAATGAAATGACCCAGAAGATAGGTCTGGGATAAGAAGCAAGCTGTAAAAATGACATGGCTACGAAATGAAAAATGTAGATATTTAAGGATATCAGCTCTGTGTAAGTGGGTGGTTGGGATGAACAGGTTGGAAAATTAAGAATCAGGGCTAGGCATCCTTAAGGTTTGCAACTATGTGCTGTCAGCGCAATTCTCATCCTATCTGGATTCACACAGAGAAGAGTCCTGAYGGTGGAGTTACTTCTAATTTACACCATCAGGGTGGTGCTTGCAGTCTCCTGCCTGTAAATGACAAAGCTGTCAGCACAGATTTGTCTGGTGCCATTTCCAGGTGAAGCTAGTGAGGACTTTGTGCTAATGAGGAGTGCAGTTGTGTGTTAAAGCAGTTAGAGAAAAATCAGATCATTTTGTTAAAAAAAAAAGGCGGGGGGAGGAAGAAATGAAAGAAGATAATCAAGGTTTGTGTAAATATGTGTATGTGAGAGAAAGCACTGYGAGACAAGAGAGAGATGTGCAAGGGGAGACCATTTGCTCAAATCTGATAGCATTACTAATACATAACGACCCTGCCAGCGAGGCACTGCACAGCTGGAATTAATCTGAGAGAATGTGTGCTGCTGCACAGACAGGCACAGAGAACTCTCCCCGTGTGAAGGCAGCGTGAAGCCCTGCCCTGTGGCTTGGAAGCAGTTCATCAGGCCCTGACAGCACAGACATCTTCTTTAGGCCATCGCTTTGGGAAGGGGGGAGGAAAGCTCCCCGCCCTGCTCAGAACAACACCCAAGAGGAGATTTTTGCTTTGTGTCGTGGTATTATGCAGTCCACCACTGTGTCTCCCYTCCCTGTTTTCTTTAAATTTAATTTTTTTTTAATTACCTGGTTATTTTTGCTCTCCTCTTCCCTTATTGCATTGGCTCTGAACCCAGCTGAAAATCTGCCACGGCTTATTTACACCAAGCATCCATTCAGGCCATAAGCAGCTGCTCCATTTGGCCAAGCACCTCTGTGCTATGCAGTTTCTCTCCTTGTTATAATAAGGTGCTTTCTTTTAAGTCCATGCTGTGAGGAGGTAGTAGTGAAATGTATGCAGCAGATGACTGTTCTCTCTGAAAGAGGGTTTTTGAAAGCTCGGTGAGCCCAGGGTCATTATTAATAAACAATTCCCCTGTAAAAGACAACTCTATCCAGAAATGCACTACAACCACAGCTGGTTTTAAGCAGATTCATACATATGTGTGGTTTCTTGCCTCCAAGCACCTCTTTACTCCAATCTGGACCTGGGAGGTTTCTGATTTGCATCAGTAAGTGATTTACCCCGAAGATTTCAGCTTGCTAGTGTGACCCAGTCTCCCTTTGTCATGTAGCAGAGCTCCCTTCCTACAGAAATATAGCCAYGAGGACTTGAGGGAAGTAAGAAAAGTGCTTTGAAAGGGAAATAATATGGGTTTAGTGCAGAAAATGAGACAAAATGGGGCTTCTGCAAGGAAAAAAAGTGACTTTGAGGGGAAAGTTTTGTCCTGTTTTTGGTGAAAGCAAAAGCAGACATGCTTGTTCATATACACACATAGAGCTTAGCTTGCAAACATTGATTTAATGTTCATTTCACCCCTAATTATCCTCGTAATAGCTATCGAAAGTCTCGCATAGTCACCAAATTGAAAATAACTTCCTGCGCACCACTTCCAGTTACTGCAGGAATTATGGCTTTATTGCCATTATTAACTTCCCCCAGCTATAATATAGGCCTGGCCCTGACCTACCCCACAGTAGGGGCCAGTGACTCCAGCATAGTTTGTGAAATTATTTTACTTCYCTCCAGTCTGACCCTCCAGCATCACCCCTAAGTATTGTTCCTACATTTAACACCACTCCTCTTCCAACTTTCACTTTTTCTTGATTTCTGTAGAATTTCCCTGCCTTTCTTTTAGAATTCCCCCCCTGCCACTCCCAGGATTTTTGACCTAATCCTTCGGTTCTGCAATTTCTGGTCAAAGATTTCCCAAGTCTCAGAAGATTCTCACAGGTACTATATATCCAGCTTATCTACCTCTAAAAACACTTGCTCCRATTCATGGGATTGGGATCTTGGCAGGGCCATCCCAGACAGAAGAGGGCTGCTAGAAAAGCCAGAGGTTGGCGGCAGGAGCCAGCAGAAAGTCACAGACCTGCACCAGGCACTTCCACAGGTCTCACCATGCCCTTCTGAGAGACAGCTGAGCCAAGCTGTGGAAGTGGTGCTTGGCTTAGGGAATAATTTGTGCTTGAGGAACATGTCTGCCTGTAGTTTAAGCTGAGCTGATGGTGGAGTCAGTGCTAGATTGGCTTTCCCGGCTGAAAAAACCACAGGAAACAAACAAGCAAATGAGTTAAAGCCCCCTACTCACCCCCTCAATAAACACAGAAAACCCCTGCCAAGCTCAAATTCTGTGCCTAATTTCTCATTTGGTTTTGCCAGACTTCAGCTCCTAGGCTTGTTAAATCTTTCTCGTTGCTTTTTAAGAGTTTTGATTTTTCTTTTTTTTCAGTGGTACTCATCTCCACATAGTATCTTTGAAAATTTAAACAGTTTGTCTGCCCAAAGTTCCTGAGTAGGAGGCATTTCTGCCATTTCTCTTAAGTAATTGAGTGACTTTCTTCTRTTAATTCCAGCATTTCAACGTGCAGTTTTTCAAACAGAAACTGTCTGATCTAGATATGGGATCTCAGTTTTACTATAAAAATACATAAATCATGAGGCAAAGGGGAAAGAATAAGACCTACAGTCCCTTTCCCACCAAGGTTTCCCACACCTGCATTGATCACCCATCTTTATGACTCATCCTCATGTTTCCTACTACTGATCTCATGGCCTGTTTGGCGACTTCTGTGATTCCCATACATTGACAACAAATCCAGGATTAATTTTGCCTTGCCTTTGGTGCAAAAAACCAAGGGGGTTTGGCCTCTTTGATAGCAAGGGGCACACCCTGATAAGGACATTCAGCRTTTATTGGGTATCCACTTCTTTTGCCAATGATCACAGCTTTAGGTAGCTATTTTTCCCCCTGGCTGTACCCACTAGATATCACATATTGGACTGTTTATTCTGGTCTAAATGTGTTTCTGGGCTGGGAACCAGGTTCCTCATCCTGCTATTGAGGGAAATATCAAGCACTTGATAGTGCAATGTCAAACAAATATTTCTTAATTATGAGAAGATTAAGGAGAATGAGCTGATTAAAGCTTTGCTTCAAAGGATGTTGAATCTCAAGGTCAGAAAGCACAGGGCTTCAAGGTCAGGTTGGATGGGACTCTGAGCAACCTYRTCTAGTGTAAGGTGTCCCTGCCCTTGGCAGTGAGTTGGACTAGATGGCCTTTAAGAGGTCCATTCTAACTGTTCTGGGTTGTAAGATTTGGTTTGGGGGTGTTTATTCTCTTTGCCATCTGTCAGAGCTGGGGCAGTTCTGCYGTTCATGGGTCAGTTTTCTTTATCTCTCTCACAACCCATCTCCCCTCCAGGAGATCTTCTGTGTCCACGGCCACTGAGGGTCCCTGCAGGGCTGATCCAATTCCAGCATCCCATGGGAGATGCTGCGCCCAGGGGAGGAGCCAAGCATTCCTACCTGGATCCAATCTGAGCACAGCAGCCTTTGCCCCCTGCATTGCCAGAGGAGCAGCTTTCTGCTGCCCTGCATTGCCAGAGGGAGCCCAGGCCCATCTCCAGCAGCCCTGGAGCTGCAGAGGAAAACTCCCCCCTTGTGCAGGATCCCTGCTGCAGCAGAGCCACAGCTGGCACTGCAGGAGGGCTGAGCCCCCATGGGATGGGGCTGGGACACCACCCTGACACACAGGGGACAGGGCATGGTCTGACTCTGGCAGTGTTGTTTTATACTATTGAAWTTTTTATTTTATTTTTATTTTCTTCCCTAATAAAGAACTGCTATTCCTACTCCCACATCTTTACCTGAGAGCCCCTTAATTTCAAAATTATGATAATTTGTGGGGAAAGTGTTTGCATTTTCCATTTCGGGGGTGGTGCTTCCTCAGCAGACACCTGTCCTCAAACCAAGAGACTAACCCAAACAGTATGCTTTATGATTTCAATGTACAGCCACTGCCAGTGTGCGATTGGAGTGTGTGGTTTTACTGCAGAGGTGTCAGAGTCTCCTGGCTGGTTTTTGTAGGACAGGGAGATTCCAGGACATGATGGACACGTGGCTGCATGGCTGCAAYGCCTCTCCAGAGGAGAGCTACTGCWGYGYACAGCCCTTCATGCTGAGATTCTGAGTAATGGTTCTCTGCCCACAAGGGTTTTAAAGGCCATGGGATGGAAGAGGAATGATTAATAACAGTAATTTGTAAAGGTTATGTTTGCATATCATCATTTATTTGAAGGCTCCAAATGGCAGCTGATCTCTCTAAATGGGAACCGAAATGGGGAGACTTAAAAGGGTTTTAGSCAAAAGTTTCATCATGGACTTGAGGGCTTGTGGGATTTCACTGCCAGTAGCATGACCAAAAGTTCCAGAGATTTTTCCAGCAATACAAAGCACCATGCATTTCTGGAGGTCCCATACTGATCCTTTTTTGCCCATAAATAGCACAGCATATCACCACACCCGCCAGTTCTCCTGGGAAGACAAGACTGAATTTCAGAGATGCCTGAAGGTTTCTYTCTATGCTTTTTTGTGTATTTTGTGTTCCCTTTGCAATGAATGCAGAAGAARAACTCCAGACGTTTCTTAAAAAGCATTTATATATTTATAAGGACATAAGCAAATAAGAGAGCTTGTAGAGGGAGGGCTTAGCACCTGAAATGCAGTTGCACATCAGGTGGATTGTGGCTACTAATAAGAAGCTAAAGACAACACACACAATAATTGAAATCAGCAAATCAAGAAAAAGGATGTGGTTTAGAACTGCAAGAGGAGAACCTTCAGAACCTTTTTACAGAGGTTCCATTACCTGTTCTCTGTATTCAAGGCTGGGTATTTTGAGGACACTTGACTGCAAATCTACAGTCAGTAAACCCTCCTYTTGGGTTGCAAATTCATTGCTAGGGTAACATTACTGTAGATACAATATTTCCGCTGGATTTACTGTAGATATATTTTAGAGAAACAGATCTAGCATTCCTCTGCATTGTAGTTTTTGTTAGGGGTGCATTAGTGACTCTAATGATACTGCGCTTACAACAAGCATTGAGTAACTGCTTTGAGATAAACCACGCAATCACCACTTAGAAATCAAAGATGCCTTCTACAAACACACATCTGTTTGCAATGGCTTCTCCCCTTAACTCTGCTTCMCTGAGGTCCCTCTCCCATCAGTGGRTTCATCACCAAAGCACAGAAAGCTGGTTTTGTGGGAAACATAYTGATTGAATTTCTTATCTGTGAAATCAAAGTGTATAATGAATCAGTCTGCAAGCAGTGCTCCCTGACAAACAGCATCCATGCCAAACACAAGAACTGGCCAGAAATCAAATTTCTAGGTGTTACTGTTTACTAAGCAAAATCATCAGATTGTCTTTATTCCCAGGAGAGTCTATAAAGCCCCAGTTTGATTTCTGTTTAATAAAAACAAGATGGTGGGGTCAGGGGGAAATAATTCAAATCTCTTAATGTTGTTTGGGCTTACTGGCTTTGAGTGGAATTGATTTCATATTATGGATTTTCATCTTTGCCCCTCGTTTGATACAATACATTAGGAAACAAACACTGGGTACTAATTTATTCATACTGTTAAACATATTTTTAATTGTCAAGTGGTCAAACAATATTTTGTCAGTTAGCTTAAAAAAWGGCTTCTGTGTAATTAAATGCAACCAGTTCCATCTTTTTAGATATATAAATTTTTTTTTTTACCATTGGTCTTACTATTTCCTACCCTGAGCTTTTTACATGCATTAAATGTACACTTTTCTAACCTGACACCCCATCAAAAGAGTATAGAAGATATATTCTTCATATTTTTATCTGTTGGAAACAAAATCTCAGACAGGTTGTAGCCTAGAGCCTCAAGACAACTTTGGTAGTTAAATCCCTAAGATTTCAAGGGAGATCTTAGAAGGTTGAGGAGCTGGGTCCAGGTGATTTATTCAGCAAAAGAGGAAACATATGGTAGAGAAACATCTGAACTTTAGAACTGATCTACCTTAGAACTGAACTGTAGARCTGAACTAATCTACCTTAGATCTGTAACCATTTCCTAACCCAGGATGATCCTTTTCCTGACTGTTGAATAGCTTTTTTCCCAAGGACCAAAATCACTATGGAGGGAAGTATCTTTTTTCCTAAATGAGAAATATAACTTGGATTTGTGTGTTCATGAATGGAAAAAACAAATACCAAGAGTTTTAAAGACTTTTTTCAGGTCTCTTTTTAGTGCTTAGAAGAAGAGTTTTAAGATGGTCATAATCAAAGGCAACAGGAAGCATTGTATTTCCTGGGTTATGARTATAATTCCAGATTTGGGCCATATGCTCTTCTGTCCCAAGTGACATAACAGCATGATTAAGGAGCAACAGAAATAATTTAATTTTAATTAATCATTTATTAATTTATTTYAATTTTAAAAATTTATTTTTTATTTATTTAATGTATTCCTGCCACCTATGTAACCACAAAATATCCTGATTCAGAAAGGACCCACAAGGACCGTGGAGTCCAACTCCTGGTCCTGCACAGACCCCCCAGCAATCCCAGYTGTGCCTCAGAGTGCTGTCCARACTCTCCTGGAKCTCTGGCAGCCTTGGGGAGTGCCCAYTCCCTGGGGAGGCTGGGCAGTGCCTGTCCACTCCGGGGAAAGGAGGGAAAGAACCTTTTCCTGATATCCAACCAAACCCGCTCCTGACACGGCTCCAGCCTTTCCCTCAGGTTCTGTCACGGTCGCCAGAGGGGAACAGGTTGGTGCTGCCCTTCATCTTCCCCTCACAAGGATGTTGAAGACCCCACTAAATTCTCCCCTCAGTCTCCTCTTCTCCAGCTGAGCAGACCCAGCGCCCTCAGCCCCTCCTTGCGTGGCTTCCCCTCCAGACCCTCCACCATCACTGCAGCCCTATAATCCATAAGCACATACATTTTCTCACTAATGCCCTTTGGAAGACACCTAGAAATCTCAGGGCAGTTCTGAAGAACATGGATTTGGAGGCCCTTGTCSTTTTGGGGTACAAAGCCCAGACGCAAATTGCCAGGAATCAGCAATTCCTGATCGGGCTCCTCCAGCAGTGTGGGCTCTCTCCACTGTGCCGAGCTGGATGCAAAACATGCAAGTGGGCAACTTGGAGGGAAAGAGGAGCTGCAGCACAAATCCAATCAGTTGGAAACCACAAGGATCTCAGGCACTTCAGGTTCTTTAAGGACTATTCCATTTCTGCTGTGGCCCTCATAAGCACAAGAAATAGATGTGGTTTAATGGCTGGGCTAAGGGATGCTGAAGGACTGTGTGTTCAACAGGCTGCTTCTCAAACAGCTCATCTCTCTGTACTGCCTGGTAATGGCAGAATTCTTCTTCATCAGCTCAATCCCACAAAATCTTYAGTATGTGCTTAACTTTCTGAACTCTGAGCTGTCCCTCTGACTTCTGCACAGCTACCCCTAGTGCAAAATTAAGTGTAGACATAAATCATTGCARGACCAAGCCTGGAGTGTAGCATGGTGAATAGTTTCTCTTCAGGAAAGCATTTATTTCCTGAAGGCACTGTTTCAGCTTAAAGTTTTCACATATTTGGGTTATACTGAGTCAGTTGGGAAGCAGAATTGAAGGACAACTGGAATTGTACAAGACACACATTACTAAATACAATATTTTCAAACTGAGATGACAGACTCACAAAGGAATTCAGATGCCACAACAATGTTTCAAGAAGAAGTGTCAAAGAAATTTGTACTTCTCTATCTCAGCTCAAATGACCAGGGTAATCGTCTGGGAAGAAGAAGACTGGAGTTTAAATGTCCTCTTTGCTTGAAAGCATGAATGTGAATTTAAGTTCCCAACACCCTGAGGAAAWTATATCTTAAACAATGGACTGTGGAATCTGAAAAGGTTGCATAAGGGCAGGTTTGTGAATCCAGTCCTCTTGTGACTTCAGTGCCCATTTATAAATGTGAAATACATGATGAAAATTAATAATTTAAAAGGAGAGAGAGAAAAAAGGAAGAAATAGAGGGGGAAAAAATTTAAAAATTAGAAAGAGAAGAAAACAGTGCCAAATTGCCAGAATGTTTAAAAGCAATGTCACTTCGTCGCATCTTGTGCTATGGCTGGAGCAAACAATAATAAATTTTTCCCAAAGATTCAGCTCTGACAGTTGTGACTCCCAAGCAGAACTTGAAGGTTCTCCTGGTGCCTCAAGATATTTTTTGGGAATAAATTTTAACATATCTAAATATGTTAAATATTTCTCGTAGTTCTATAAAATTTTACATTCATTGCACTTCTTGCTTGTTTTACCTGGACYTCAAGGGGCAAAGAGAATTCTGCAGTTGCTTCCCCTTTTAAGCACATCACATAATTTTTTTTCATAATAACCTTATTAAGCCRTAAGTCTCCCAGTTTTCTACAGATTGTCACTGAGTCATGTTGGTACCAGAGCAGAAACCTCAGCTGAGTCTCAGTGATGTCAGTTAGAAAAGGGATGGGAAAAAAGTTACCAAACCCCAGAATTTTTATAATTACTAGAGTTTGCAAGACAGTCCTTACTCARTTTGCTCATGTTGAATTGTAATTTCCTTTTCTGCTTTTGCATKTTGACTGTCAATGCTTTTTTATCTGTATAGTGTCATGCATATTGCCAGCATGACACAAATAAACGAGCTAATGAATAAATAATGGCAATCAATAGAAACAAACATAAGATTGGCTGACCTCCTCATTGTTCTCACTGAAAGAGATGCCAAAAGTAATCAAGCACCATAAATTATAAAATATAAGTTCAGCATTAGAAAGCCATTGTTTCAATGTTTTAAGGAAACTGTGGTGTGAATAAGGCAATGTACTGCCTAGAAACATTTACCCAGGTTTGATTTGCTTTCAGCAAATGTCCATTTCTTCCCTCATTGAAAATAAAAAATAAGTTTCCTGATGCAGAATGGCTTCCAAAATATTTCAAAATGGTTTTTACCAAATGAAGTGTTCGTAATTTTTTTATTATGGTGAAATTCCCGCCTGTAAGGGGTTGGTGTGTTACTGAAAATAATTTTTTATCCCTTTTGCCAAGGATCTGAAGACTTAAGGCACATMTGTTTGTCAACAGAGACTCTCTGCGAGTGGTGAATAATGAAATACTCCTATGAAGTAGTTATTACTGAAATAACATTGAAATTACTGTTTTTAACAGACACACTACTTCTTCTACTATGTGCCTTTAAGTGTTCCCACTCCTCTTGAATCTTTAGATCACCCCTTTCTTTTGTCCCTTTCATACAAATACGCAGAGAAGCCCTGTTTCCATGAGCAGTGCTTGCCACAAGCCAGCTCTATCTCAGTGACAGTGCCACTTCTCACAGTTTCCTTATCTTCTTCCTATCACTAATGATCCYTTAGTCATATATTTACATGCAAGGAAAAAACCCCACTGAGAACCACGAGAGCAGTGGAAGGTTTTTGCAGCAATCCAGCACAAGGGAACCATGATGCCCAGACTTACCATGACACAGATACATTAAAAAAACACAAGAAAACAAACAAAMWWAAWWAARAAAKMAAMYMAACMAACAAMMAMAAAAAAAACCCAACAAACCAGACCCCAAAAATAAAATTTCCAAGCACAAAGAGCAGTATTAATAAGGTGCCTTGGACCTCCTCTTCACCATTGAGTGCCAAATTTTGTTTTATTAGCCAAAAAAGGTTCTAGCAGACAAAACCCAAAAGACTACAAAGGCCCATRTTGTAGCCATGTTCTGTAGTGCCATATGATAATTTACAGTCTGCGTATATTGAGATAATACCACAGGGCATTTTTCTCTAGCAGAATGCATATCTATTGTTAAGTAACTGATGACAAAGGCTGGCACATTATTAAAGGCTGGACTGAGTTCAGAATTTAAAATTCCCCTCGCATTTCAAGCAATTTTCAATGTCCACAACTGTCATCCAACATTGTTTCCAAGTGGCAATTCAGTGGGAGAAAAATAGCGATCCATGTAGGGCTTCACAGTGACACATCTGTTATGTTATTTATCTTAAGTGTGAAGACAGGAATGAACCAACTTCCAGCCTCATGAATCAGAGCCGAACATAATAGAAATTAAAGGCAGAAGAGAAAGGGACAGCATCTTTGTGTGGATGTAGGTTAATGGAATATCATGTGAAACTGCTTTTGCCAGAATTACTCTCTCTGATTGCTTCCAAGTCTACTTATCATGATGTAAATCAGGAGGAGCTTCATTAAGTGAATTGACTCACTTTGGCCCAAACAGCTGTAAAAGAGATCTAAATGAGGCACAGTATCACTGCAAGGGGTCAGTTGTCTGAAGCCTTTCCATGATTAAAATGGTGGGACAAGCACTCTAACCTTTCAGACCTGAAATATGTTTGTCTTCCAAGGCAGCTGCCCAACACTGTATTTTTTAAAAACATTTCCTGCTTTACACTTCTTCATTTTGGGGCTTGCCCTTCCCACCCCTTGCCAGCAGCCCCGACACACAATTTCATGGAACTTCCAAACATTTCCCGTGGAGAAAAAGACCCAAACTTTCTGAACTCTATTTTGCTTCGGGGCATCTAGTCTTGAAAGTTATGTGTGCTGTTAAAAATTGGCTTTCAAATCATGGAACGAGGCCCTTAAGGATACTTTCTTTATCTTATTTTTTTTTTTTTTCCCCTCTTCATAAGAAGTTTCAGAGCTGCAGAGCCTCAAGCCAAAAGAAATAGTTGTACAGGCAAGTTTTCTGCAGAACAAGAGGCATGCTGGGGTGCTTGCTGGAGGCTGTTTTACCCTCCCGCGTTCACATGCCTCCCACAAGGATCCACGTCGCAGATATGAAAATGAGTACATGAACTCCTGGGTGAACTTTTAGGTTGGCCTCACTTCCTCCTCTCATCTTGGCCATTTCACAGAATCATGGAATAATTTGGGTTGGAAGGGGTCTCAGATTATCCAGTTCCAATTGCCCTTCCATGGGCAGGGACTCTTTCCACTGTCCCAGGTTGCTCAGAGCTCCATCCAGCCTGGCCTGGGACGCTTCCMGGGATGGGGCAGCCACAGCTRCTCTGGGCACCCTRTGCCAGGGCCTCACCACCCTCACAGGGAAGAATTTCTTCCTAATATCCCATCTAAACCTACTGTCTTTCAGTTTGAAGCCGTTCCTCCTTGTTCTGTCACTCCAGGCCCCTGTAAATWATCTCTCTCCATCTTTTTTGTCAGCTCCCTTCAGGTACTGGAAGGGCGCAGTTAGGTCACCCTGAGGCTTCTCTTCTCCGGCCTGTGCTGTGATTATGATTTTCATCTAACCAGGATGGGATTTACTCAGAATGTATTGATATTTTTTGGGAATAAAGTCATCGCAGTTCCTGATGTGGTTTAGCCTAGCAGTTAACGCCACACRGATTCCTGCTGACTTCTTCCCTCTCAGTGGGGTGAGGGAGAGAGATGTGGGGAAAAAAAATCCCCAGTATAATTCGTGTACAGGGTCGTTCATGGAGGCAGAGAAGGAAATAATGATGATAATAATAATAATAATAATAACAACAATAACAATAAAAACAGATACAGAAAAAGTGATGAAATTGTTCAACACCTACCATCTCATTACTGACACTTATTTAGAAGACAGAGTTCTTACAGACAAATTACCAGATCACTATTTTATCTCGTTGTTATATGTGATAGAGAGACTGCTTTCTTTCTGCTTGTGTTAGAATTTTCTTTTTTTTTGTTTTACCCCACAAAACACACCACACATATTCTCTTTCCTATACYTTAGGGCTAAATAGAACACTATTTTTCTCTGGCATGAGCGCCTCTGGCATGTAAAATAAAGYCTTGAAATTTTGCTTTGTTGCCCTGAAATAGCAAAATTTAGTTGGAGCAGATGAATGAATGCTGTCAGATTTCACGTTAAAAATGGCTTTTCAAAGATTCATTCACAAAGGGAAATGCTTATATTAAGTGTTTCACACTCCAAACCGGATGTTAAATAGGAGACTTTTACTTTGGTACTATTATTATTATTATTATTTATTGTACATTGCAGAGCTGCCCCCAGTAGTGCCTTTGTAATAAAAGACAGATTCCCTTTCCCTCTCCTTTCATGACTCTGAGTGGTTGCAAACAAAGGCTCTGACCATGCCAAGCTTCACACCCATGGTGAATCTCACACACTGTGTGTTTCCTCTGAAAACCATGACTGTACACAGACCAGGCCTAGATGATGTCACAGCTATGTGCTTGTGCCCACAAAAGCACAATTGTACAGTTGGTGGGAAAGTTTGAGTRCTTGCTCATGTCCTTCTGTACTATCTTTACATAGAATTCACAAACTATTTATTTTCCTGACAGTTATACCAGAGAAATTCCCTGGTTAGCAGAGTTCTCAGCCTTCACTGATCTGAATACTGGAAGGCAAGTATAGGGGTCAGGTGTGAGATGTTTCTTTGCGTTTCCCCGTCCCAATAACCCACAGGGATGGAAGATAAACTTTATTTCACACACTGATGAGCCCTGGCACAATGCAGGTACATTTCTTGCCCCCACACTGCCAGCTAGAAGCACAACAACTGGGAAAATGCATTTCTTCACCTCCTGGGGTCACAGTGTTTGCGTGGTGGTCTGCCCTGCATGAGTGAACCAGAGTACAAATATGCCTTCTTTTCTCCTGTGTGTTGATCTCCTGTTCAGCTCACCTACACAGAAGGTTTTTTCAAATGCACTTAAAGGGTATTAACTTGTAGTTTCCTTACAACTCTCCAGTCAGGCTGCTGAGAAATTAATTGCATACTTTCTTTTCAGAAACTCAAACTGGGACTCCAAGGACTAAATCAACCTAAGGTGCAGAAATTTGTTCTACCACAGCTAATTATCCAATGAAAACTCTCAGCTCAGCAATATATCTGAAAACAGAGTGCTCGGACAGCCAACCTAGCATTTCAGTCTATTTATAATATAAAGCTTCACTATAGCCAACATTGTTAAGAGGTTTTTACGGTATATAACATGAAGTTTTGGTCTTTAATTATTCCTTTAATCTTTGCTGGGCTTGTTCCTGAGAACAAGTTACACTCCTGCTTTTAACAGGATAAACAGCTTCCAGGAATGCATCAGACTACCACAAGGGTCAGGGAGCGCATTTATTGAACACCAGTCTATTTCAGCCTAAATACTGACTGATCTGGTTTTGTTTAGTGGAAGTGTAATTAATATAACTAATTAATGACTGACCACCCAATTTTAAATTTTTTTTTCCAGAGTATTGGTACATTTCCTCATTTGTTTCATGTGGTTCCTCTTCCACCTGGACAGGTCAGCTGTTTGGAGGATTGTTAAATTCCCATAAGCTAATATGAAAATTATGCTAAATAATGCTAAATATATGCTAATATAAGGATTATATATTAAATTTTAAAAACATACTGATGCTGCCCATTTGTGTTGTCAGATGGGTGTCTCATAGGACTAAAGCATTTACTTTGTTTTATTACACTTTCAAACCATGGACAGGGGTCCAGGTGATACTTTGATTCCTGTAAAAAACTCAAATGAAGTTCTCAAAGATAAGGTATTTTCTCTAAAGCCCTGCAATATGACAGGAAGACAGCTGATTTCACAATGACATGACATGTTCCCAACTTCTGATAAACCATGGAATAGCAACTCTACTTTTTCTGGATACCTTTCAAAACTGGTTTAAGATTCTGGGTAATGGGAGAATGAGGCCTTGTTGCAATTACAGAGCTTCCAATAAGAAAATAACTCTTTTGTTTACCATATATTCCCAAGTCATCATTAGCAGAAGACAAACATCAAAAGAAAAGGGACATTTAATAAATTTTTGACATTTGATTCTGAAACAGATACACTGAGTGACAATTGTCTRCATCTTTTCTCCCTCCATCTCAGCTTCTGTTTTCAAGCAAAGGGTGCCAGAATTGTCTTGTGGAAGAGGGTTCAGATCTGAAGAGATACCCCCTCGCAGACTTAACTTCTCCTTGGGACTCCAATATTCTCCTCATCCAGGAGGATTTTTCAGGACTACAGAAATGCCAACAACCCTTGAGCACAGCAAATTAGAGAAATCCCCTTGCCTGCAACACAATTGTTGGAAACTCAGTCACCCATTGGAAGGAAAGAAGGCTTTCCTTGCCCGAAAGTCAATAATTAACACGTAACTTTTGTTTTCTCAAAATCTCTGTTTCATATACATACAGTGATGGTTGACCTGTATTGATGCATGCAAGTGAGAATTCATGCATGTGGTTAGCTCTTGGAAAGGTCGTCACACTCAGCTGTAGCTGGATGAGGATTTGACATTTTGCTGGAGTGCTGACACTTCATCCTGCTTTGACCAATGTCTGCCTGTTGTAAAGTCATGGAGCAGCACTGGAAACTCACTTTTGGTCAGCAAAGGCACATGGAGCACCTCAGTTGGCCACATTGGATTGGATTGGGATTTAGGGTAACGCACAGACACCACACTGGTATTCTGGAAACTGCTGAGCTTCAGAGGAAAAGAAAGAAAGAGTTGTGAAAAGGTAGAAAGAGGTTCTTGTTAGAAGTGGCATATGATGGATGGATGGATGGATGGATGGATGGATGGATGGATGGATGGATGGATGGATGGATGGATGGAAGGACTCAGAAGGATGTTAGTGACACCATTCCATAAGAAGCTGTGGACTTCTACTGAAAAACTATTGATTATGACTAAGTAGCTAAGATCGAGAAATGAGTTGGAGGAAATAAAAGCAGAAATATGAGTCATGGAAGCACATAAAACAAAAGTTTATGCCAATAGTTGATAGATTAATTGATTGATTTGATAGCAGTGAAGGCAAAATCTGCTAAACCATGAGCACTAGCAGACCACACTTACTAATGCAATGCTTCTGTAGTGGTATTCCTCTGACCAGAAATCCACAAGAGTTCTGGAAGTACATGGCAAATGGTTTGTGCCACTGCACTAAAGAATAAAACATGCTATGTTTTTTCTCGTACAGCTGTACAAGTTGCCTGTGATCAGCTTATTTAAATTGCTCTGCTAACTGAGCTCATGAATGATTTGTATGTTTGTTCAAATGAGTTTTCAACTCCAAGAGTAGCCTTCCCCGCAGAGTGGTCTGAATGGTGGTCATCAATATTTTGTGCAGGTACTTTTATTCTTAGAAATTGTTTGCAACCCAGTATTGATTTTTGAAAATTGATTTATTTATACACATTCACAAGAGGCTTTGACCAACAGTTTCTGAAGTATGAAGCATACATGAATGGCACCTGCTCACYACAAAATGTACATTATGTTTCATGTTTTACCTCAGTCATGGGGTACTGTCCCCAGATTGGACAGTTTAAATGCAATTAGTGAGTGGATGGCTAAAGACCCATTTTGAATCATGAATGACATATAAATATTCAGAAAAGCTTCTTTTGGGGAACACAAGGGACCTGGAAACAGACTCAGAACAGACTGCGGTCATTCATATACTCATGAATAATGTTACGAGACCTCAGAGGAGCAGGGGAGTACATCCACATACTAATATGTGCCTAACCTCATTTTATTATTCCAAGGGCTCTAATCTAACTCAGAGGGAGATCATTTGCATGAAAGAGTCATTAGATAAAGTGCATAAACAGCCTTTGAAAGAGAGATGAACACACAGATCTACCTCCTTCCCAAAGCCGGCATCTGACACAGTAGATTTGAGAGCTCTACAGACAATTGATGTCTCTTTCAAGCTCAAAAAAGAAAAAAAAAATCTCRAATCATTTTGTCATCAGCTTCACCATTTCCACAAAAAAAAAAAAGTGCTAAATTTAATGTARTGTGATCTGGTGTCTGCTGAGCTCCCTGTAGGAGCCACAAGGTCTATTTTGAATCTGTTAAGGTAAACAAGAACTCAAACCTAGGATTCACATGGAGCTGCAACAAGTGTGACTGCTAGCTCCATTTATAAGGGATGTGCAATACCAGTAGCTTTTCCTCCTTTACCTGCCTTGCAAAGAAAGAAAGGACTCTYGTGTTATAAAACATTACTGTATTTTAGAACACCTGCAGAAAAAGAAAATTAGATACAGGGAACACTGTGGGGTTTTYTTCCTAAAGAAGTCATTGATGGAGTTCACGCTTATTCAATATGAGCTGGCAGTTCAGATAATATTTTCAGAGTTGAAATTTTTGAGTCTGTTCTGAGGAAAGGTACTACTCAGTATGATTGAGCAGGTTCTATCAAAACAAAGTGACACAGTCAGGGATACAGTCAGCATACAGCTGTCTGCAAATGATGTCTCTGTCTAGATGCCTATGAAAAATGGCAGTGCACAGAAGCAAATCTTTAAAAATCAGAGTCCTACCAAGTGGAGGCAATTGAGACCCATAATATGCAGTCATCTGTTGAGTCATTTCCAAAACTTTTCTCTGTCTCACCAGAGGCAGTTGAGGGTTAAATGTTAATGTTCTTATCAAACTGTGAAATATTAATTAAAAAAAACCCTCAACAAACCAACAACCATCAAACCCAACACACACACAGGACTTTTGGGGCCAAACTTCCCAAGGGTTGTGATGATAAGATTATGATAAGGCTATCTAGAAAAGAAATAATCTAAACTAATGAGATTAAGCGGGGTGAGATCATCCATTGATGAATTTATCCCACGACTGAGAACAATGAAATGGGATTAATGACAAGGATTTTGATCATAATAAGATGTGGGCTGATGCCTGAGAGAAAGTTCAGTGGTTGCAACAACTGCAGCAAGTCCCACATGTAAAGACAACACAGTAAATCTTAATTGGCAAAACGCCTTCTGGTAAAGAGATGCTTTTGCAATCATTTTATGGAGAAGTTTTATAGGATTTAACAGAAAACTGCAACCTTTCTTACAGTATTCTTTCTTCTCTCTGACTGGATCATCTAAATGAAATGGAAACTATATCCACAACAAAGCCTTTTATAAAGCTAAAGCATCCTCCCAAGTCACCTTATGTGCTGCTGGTTAGAGCCCTTTGGACAGACTCWACCCTGGCTTGGTGAGACTGACAAAAATGTCATCACCAGGGGACACTTCCAGGAGAAATTCCTTGGGGAACACCTAGGGGCTGCGTGATGCAGGGAAGCCCACCGTGATCAGGACCATGCTGGTCTYGGGGTGCAATTAATCTGCAATTCACTTAGACATGACCTGGTCACCCTGGGTCCTCCTTTCACCCAGGAACAAGGTGAGCTGTGGAAGTTCATTTAACCAATATCAGAAGCTTGATTTAGGATGGCATMAGTTGTCTTTGAAAACATCCATCTTTTCTGCCACAGAGTGGAATCAGGGACTAGTTCAAGAAGCCAGATGTGTTTGTTCAGGTGATAATGAAGGATTGTTCTATGACTTGCCACTTTTTTGCCAGTATTCTAGATAAACTTTATCAATGTGATTAGTACTGTTAGTGAAACTAGAAGGATACAATAGAAAAAACTCCACCAAATCTTAGGTTTCTGACTGTAAAATCTATGAAATGAGACCATCTCACAAAAGCTCCTTATTTGATAGAAAGAAAGACAGCATTTTGCTCCAGAAAAAGAACAACTGAGAAAAAATTATAGCACTAACAAAGCCTTAATATTATTAGACAGCTGAACTTGTCCTATTTTATTGATAGGTAAACACAGATGTSAAAAGATGATGTGGGGAGCACTGTGAAATTATTATAATAATTTTCAGGAACTTCTTCTGTAGGGGCTCATCACTTAGAAGAACATCAACATGTGAAACATAACTACATCCTCTCCAAAGCACGACCGGAGTCTCCCAAAATATTTGATTTTAATGAAATTCATTCAACAAAAAGTCACAGTAACAAGTAGCAATCAGTGAGAGCATACAGCTACATAGACAGAAAAAGGAGAAAAAAATCTTGGCATGTGTGTGCTTTGAAGTTTTCCACAWAACTACCTTTTCATAAAGAGAGGCCACACAGGCTCTGTTGAACCCAAATGGCAGGTCTGAWAGAGCTCACGTACAAAGAGCTTTCAGGGAATGTGTTTTACTCYTGTCAATATCATATTTATGTTTATGTTTCTTACATGTACTTAAAAATCCATATATTTTTTATTGTCTTTGCTTGATTTAGACCAAACACAGTTCTTCAAATAAGTAATGTCTTTACAGCTCAGAAATCCTGTATACATCCTTGCATCTGAAGTTAAGCCTAATCATATCTTAAATAACCTTATTAATAATACTAAAGTATTTGCTAACTCTATCATCCATTAACTTTTTATGGTGTGTAAACACTTGATGTTTTACTGAAATGTTCAGAAAACATGTACAGAGGGACTTAACTAGGTATGAGAGCACGGGAGTTATCCTAATTTGTAATTTCCTGTTATTGTAAATTATACCTTCTCTGCATCTTTATGGCCTCCTTCTATCTTGTTAATGTTAATACACTACTTTTCTCTTAACTTATGCACCTTGAATGTTGTAAAAGCTACCTAAAAAGTCAATAAAAAAATACTACTGCACTGAGTCAATCAACAGAACAGAGTAATCTCTACTGAGCAAACAAGCTAAGACACAACTGCACCATGTTGTGATTGATTGAAGATATGAATCAGAAAATTAAAAGTTTGGAGGTTTTTTCCTCCAGTCTTAGTTACTCCCAGCAGCTTAATTTATAGAGGAGTTACTTTGATGTTATCTCTAGTCCTGTAAAGGAGCTGCCAGTGGAAGAAGTGATGCTGCCTTCTGTTGCATTGGTAACATGGGTTGCCCACAATTATCCTAAATGCACAACAACAGAACAGATATTGCGACAAAATTAGTCCACTTCTATTTATGAGAAAATAYAGGTAAGAATGGGGATTTTTTTCTTTGTTTGAGTTTTTGTTTCTATCTTTTTATCTTTTTGTTCTGTTTTTGTTTGTTTTGTGGGGGTTTTTTTGCTGTTTTTTTGTTTGTTTGGGTTTTTCAGTGTGGAGTTCTTTTTTTTTTTTGTTTGTCTTGTGTTTTTAGTGGGGTTTTTTGTTTGCTTTTGTATTTGTTTTTGGTTTTTTATTGGTTGGTTGGGTTTTTTCCCTCATGGGGAAGAGTATGACAGCTATGACAAGAGGGGAAGCTTGAATTCATCCCTTCCCACTACAATCCAGGTGACTTCACCCAGAGACCTGTTAGCCCAGAGCTTCACAACTTTAACAATCTCTGTTTGGTTTTTTTGTCTCTGCATTTGTGTAACCACTTCATAGACCCAGTCTTGATTACATCTGACCTGCCAAGCAAATAACTCACAGCAAGCTGTGCTGATTTCAGCCCCTATTGTATTTGAAGGTAGAATTTTACAGGRAAGATAAAATTTTGAAAATAAAGCTCCTCACAGGGCCATCAGAATGGATCAGAAGCTGAGCAGAGAGGAAGCCATCATTTCAGTGATGGGGACATCAAAGAGTAGAGATATGAAAATTTCAAGGCCAGTCTGGATAATTTTTTTTTTTAAATTTCTATTGAATTTTGTTATGTATGTCTGGGAATAAAATATCTTCTACAAGAATCCAGAATCCAATTTACCATTTTGGTAAATATGGTAATTTGATTCTAAGCTCATCTTAACACACAGCAGATAAAGAAGCAATCATAAACTATGTCATCATAAATAAAAGCATTATTGAGCTCAGGCAATGAAAACCAATCAATAGAGGACACTCATCCTCAGTGAAAGCAACTGCTAATGCTCTGTGGTTCCTGGTGGATACTCTGTCATTGTGTTCTAAAACCACAAGGAATTCCCTGTGTCATCAGCAATGACCACTTTATTGCTGGTGAATTAGGAAATTAGGAAGGCTAAGGGTGCATCTGGATCCAGGGGCTCATTCATTTAGCCCATCTTACAATGGATTTCTCGTGGATTTGGACCGGTTCAGAGAAAGGAAATTGGGACCTTCCTGCAGTATCAACATACACAAGATACCAGAGAGAATAGTGGAGCTTGTTCTTCCAAACACAAGAAGGAAATTAAGAGCTGATTATTAGTAAAAAAAAAAAAAAAGAAATTATTGAGCTGATTAGCAGTCACACTTTTATGTCTATTCCTCTGGTGGTTTCATTCAAAAATTGAAACTCCAAGGGAAACTTTTCTAATTTTTCCAGAAGTGTTACACTTCTTAACACTAACTAGATTGAGTATACCCRTTTTTTAAAGAGCAGATTTTTTCTATTTAAAAGTAGCTCTATTCATTTTTCATGAGACAAGCTTTTTGAACATGAAGGGCTCCAACTTGAAATGAATAATTTTATCTATATTAAAAAAAGTTACTTCATTCAATTTGAAACCCCATATAAAACCCCCAGCCCCCTCACCCCCAGTATTTTTAAGGAATGAAATGTTTTTAATGAATAAAAAGTTTCAGCATACTGAATAATATATATGATAATTGTGCATTTCTACTATTTGTCCCATGATGAATACTATGCTGACTACTATCAGATGCATTAAATCAGGCTCATTTAGTCCAAAAGTGATCAAACTTCATTTAAACAATGCAATTCCTTTTGAAAGTATTAGGGGGGAGAAGAACAACAAATTCAAATCATTCATTTCTCTCTTGCTTAATGAATTATTGATTTGTGTTTCCCTTTTGAATGATAGTGCTCTGATGCAATAAACATTGATTTGAATCTTTATACAAATATTGTATATCATCAGCGTGTTATGGCAACAGAATAATACATACTCAAATAGAGCTGAGGGGATGGAAAGACATGAAAAAACCCACCATGAGCTGCCACAGCTGTGTGTACATATGTGTGAGGGTGCACATGTAAAACAGCAACTGGAAATGAAAGTAATAAATAAATAAATGAAAAAAGGCAATAAGTCAATAATAAATAAATGAAATCCAGGGTGGAGGGGAGGGGGGGGGTATGATAATGACGCAGAATTACAGAAAGTTTACATTTGGGTTAATGCTGAACAGACAACCTTGGAAATGAAAAATAATTACTTTGTACTACTGGTAATTCCTCTAAGTTGACATTTCCTGCAGTCACGGGTGCAGAGCTGTCACAGGTTTAAAGGGAGAGCTCTCTCACACCCTGCTTGTGTTCAGCAGTTTCGCTTCGTGCTCAGCTATTCACACCAACAGGAGCTACACAGCCAAAAGACAAAAGAAAAGTGCTGAGAGGGGTAAACACACAGATAATCCTGTCCACCAAACAATTTTGCATTTCCTTTATGCACCATTTATTTCAGACAAAAAAGCTGCTGAGAGATTTACGTCAAAGTGATTTCCACAGCTCAGCTGCTCGAGTCTGGGGACGTGATTGAAGCGCTGAGCTGCACTTTCCTGGGGACCATGGCATCCCCCTGTCCTGCCCTGCTCTTCCTCAGGCAAGTTAATTTCTAGCATCAGCTGGGTGGTTTTTTGGCAGCCTGGATGAGGGGAAGGATCCTGTGGCTACTGAGAGGTGAAGGGACAAATCTTTTTTCCCCTTGTAGAGCAGTGGATCCCCAGCACTGGTGGTTCCTCCAAAGTGGGAGGGCTGGGAAGGTGTTCCACCAGCCTTCTCCTGCAATGCAGGGAACAACCCTCTCACATCTGTGGGGGAGATAGCTGTGCTTGGGGCACACAAAGTCCAAAACATTGAGGCTTTTCATTACAAAACCCAAAACATCCATATCTCCATGGAGAACCTTCATGCAAAAACCCTCAAATGAGAATGGCTGCACTGGGACAGAGAGTGTTTGTGCTATCATACACTTTCACAGGGAATTAGTCTTACAGCTAATGATCTATAAYTGTTACCCAGCAGGGCAGCATTGAGATTTTTTCCTACAAGGCCACAAAGGGTGAGATCTGAATCAGCATTCAGGGACTAACCAGATCCAAACATACAGTCCCATCTCAACAGATTGCAACGTGGGAGCAGGGAGACGTGGAAGCTGAGCTCCTTCTCTCTGTCACATCACAAGTGTCACATCCAGCGTGGGCACTGTCATTTATCCTGCTGCATGACAAGAGCAGGATATGATTCCTGAGGGTAGGAAACAATCTGGCTTTACTGTGACCACTCTCAAAGGAAACATGGCCAATTTTATTTTAAAATTCTGGCCTAATGAAGTATCTGTAGGTAGAAGCTATGATAAGGTAAATCAAGCAAGGTAAGGTGTGCAAATAAACATGTGCAAATTAATCTGTAAACATTATATATAACTTTTTTTTTATTTCCTGTACACCTGCTTTTGTGCATGGTTCTGCTCTTTTAAAGTGTCTCTCAATGGATTCAACAGAATAAAACTCCCCTTAAAATTTTTTGCATGAGACAGCTCCCAGGGAGTAGGTGGCTAATTCAGAGTTGCCTTTTGCTTCTTCTAGTCTTGACAGAATTAGGCATCCTATTTCTATCACTCAATAAAAATTAGTTCTCCATTCCCAGAAAATGGTTCTAGTATTAATTGAGAGAATGAAACACTTTTTTGTGGTTATCAGTAAAAAACCCCAAACAGTCCATTTAAAACCTATTAGCAAGCATAAGAGGGCTAAAGAAGGCATAATTAATGTATTTTTTTTTCCTTTTCCACATATTTAACAGTGTTTTGGAACACGATCCATAACATACACAGCTCTGATTGTAAGGAGTTAGATCAACATCCTGCCCCAATGCTCTTACATATGGAGTGGGAAAATGAAACTTGAACCTTTAGTTTACAAGTAGCTGGGGAAAAAAATAGATCGCAGGGTTGAAAACTTGCAATTATTATGGCATTTGCATTATGACAAATTTTAAAATGGTATTGCAGGTTATGAGCAGTGCTATAAAGCCGGTATTCTACGCTGTGTGTTGCAAGCTCATTTAAAATGTACTCTTCCACGACATGATGAGAACACAAATTATAATTAGGAAAGTAACCCAAGCAGAAAATTAGTCTGCAAGACTAGTCTGAATGTGCTCCTGCAGACAAAGCCATCCTGTGTCCCAACTTTACTGTCTCGGTGTAGGGAGAGATTGATGCAGAAGATAAAGAGAGCTACGGCTTTCCGGGAGGGGGAGGAAAACAAAAGGCTTTGCAAGTGGATCCGTGGTGTTTCAGTTCTGCACACACACACAAAGAGAAGCCCCAGCAGATCCCATCTTTGCAGAGCTACCCAGGGCTGCCCCAGCTGCTCTGTACAGGTCTGTACCTGGGGTTTTGTTCTCATAATCCCATTCACAGGCAAAGCCCCACGTTTATCAGCAGAGATAAGGTCTGCTGACCCCATCCTGAACCCAGAGCCCGCCTGCACTAGWAAATGTACCTAACATTTGTAAGTAACAAAGGGTTAGCTGTAAAGGTAATGATGTGGGAGAAAAAACATGGTTCAAAATTACATTATGAAACAGAAGGACTCACAACCCCCCTACTCCCCCACCAGAAAAAGTGAAAGTGTCAAGTGTTCTTGCCACTGCTAAGTAATAAACCATATAAAGGATTTTGAAAAAATTCTAGGCAAACAAGATACGCATCTGAAAACTTTTGTATTTGAAGTTTGCATCTGCATTTCTCTTCTGAAAATGTTTTGTGGGGTTTAAAAGCCAAATGGTTCTCTACAAATCAGTTGGTATTTCTGTACTTTTCCTAGATGGACTGGAACAAATCCACTCTTTGGAAAATTATACCTACCTTTCAGATGTCTCTTCTTGTATACTAGACACTRGTTACATTGCACTCAAAGGAAAGGTTCATAATTTTCTATTAACATTTCTTTGTATTTTCTGTGAGATTGAGTTTTTTGAGGTTGCTACTTCATTTTAAGGACACCCATGACTTCCCTGTACCTTACAAGGCTTAGCAGATTTATTCTCATTTAGAAAAAGACCAAAAAGAAACAAAAAACCTCTACTCAGGCAAGGAACCAGATCAACAGCTGGCATTTGAAAAGAATTGATAAACTAAACAAAACAAGAGGAACAGAAGCTGTAAGTGAGAGCAAAAAAAACTCTTAGGGAAGAATTTCCCACCTGCTTTTTGTGGGACAGAAGTTACTTGATACTTAGGACAGCATTTAAAGACACCAAAACATACTCAATCCAACTCAGACYTAGATTCAAATCCATCACCTTGACTCAGCAACAACCCAGACCATCTACAGCAGCTCCTGATGGTTGCTGGGGCTCTGCCACATTTATCTAATCAGTATATTTTTTATCTCATACTTACCAGCCAGTTGGAGAATCTCACTTCAATGGTGGAATGATGCAGGGACTCAGACTCTGGTTGGTGACAATGACAAGAAATCCAAACCAGGAAAAAGCTCCAGGAGGGGTTTCTTGGACCTGAATGAAAGAGCAGATTGATTAAGGTTAGSTTTTCCTCTCATTTAAAGGCTGTGGTGAATTTAAGTTTACTCATTTCACATAATTTCATATGTAAATTTAAAAAAATTTGCTCTGCATCCCATATGTCCAAGAGCTTAGGAAAAGGGAATTATGATTTCACATACAATGCATGGTCTGAAACAGGGTGTGTATGAGTTTAGTGTGCGTTTGAATCTGATCCTGGTCAGAATATTTCCCTGGAGCAATGTTTAATATAGGTTTCAATAATGTGTTTCTGTTCATTTGGGGRTGATTTAAAACCATGTCTGGAATAAGCACATGTTTATTAACTTTTGTTTGGGGCACAGATATTTCCTGAATTGGGCTGTAGAAGAAACCAGAATTTTTCAAAACCAAAAGCAAAACTCAATGTAATTGCTTATATTTGAAAAGCAAAAAAAAAACATGCCTGAGGTCAAAACTCCTCCTTTAAACTTCATCACTGGCATATGTGTGGTGAATTTGCAGTGCCAATTTTGAAAACTTTAAGGCATAGTATTTTCTTTTTCAAAATGTGAAAAAACATTTCTGTATGGAGAGCACCTCCATAACAAAAAAAATTGGGAAAAGGGATWCAAATTCCAATTTATTGCTTGTCAGAGCCCTCATGTTGGATTTAGTTTTAATGAAAATGAAGAAATATACAATTATCAGAAACAAAACCAGCAATGATGATGTAGATGATTTAGGCAACTTTGAGTTTCATTGTTTGTTACTAATTCCTGAATTTTCATTCTTCCTCTATATATTTTCAGAGAATATACTTATGAAAAGTAGCTATATATTATGAGCTAATTAAATTTCAAAACTCCAGTCTGGTGACACTTACAGGATATTTAACACTTTCCCAAACAGTGACAGGATTTATATTCATGGATATTTTTTCAGGAACCTAATCTTAAGTTTAAAAATACTGACTCATAGGCTTCTCGAGATGTGTGAGAAATGTCCTATGGAACATTCATAAGATGACAACAAGAATAAAGGTGTTGGCTTAAAAAAATTCTTGGAGAAATAAAAACCTATCAGGAAAGGTATTAATCTGCTTATGTCAAACTGCCCTGAGCAGCCTGAAACCTCCTTAGGTGAGGTTTTTACCCAAAATGTGTCTTGGTTTGTGCAGATCAAATGAGCTGGAACTCACAAAGTCTGACTTAACAAGCCCTCAATTCAGGATGCACTTGCTAGGACATAGTCAGCAGGAGGGAAACTTGGTTATTAAGATTTTGTTATTGAACCAGGCAATATCACTTTGCAAAAGTTTTGGAGCTGCCTGAGTCCAAGAAGCAGGATAAATATTCCCCATGTGAAGAATTTTACATGTAGGCAGCATTCGAGGCACCTGGTGCTTGTCAAGTTGACCTGGATTCACGTGATAACACAGTMTCTGGTTTTGTTATGAACCAGAACCTCAAATAAAACTTGGAAAAAATAATTTAGGTACTAATAAGAATGGTTGAAAGTTAAAACAAAAAAGTAAAATATTTATAGAGCAGCCCTTACAGTTGTGCTTGCAGAGAGCAAGGCAGAACCAAACCTGTTTTTTGCCAAAAGGCTGCTTATCATCTGAACTGCTTTGCAAGATTTTAGAAATTACTGGGTTACTCAGTAGATTTCTGAAAGCTTGAGAAATCACACTACAACATTTTTTGGCAAATTTTCCATCACTTGGTTAGATTGAAGAAATTAGAGATTCTGCTTTCCTGGGCTTTTCAGCATCTCCTCCTTTCAGCCCTCATACAGATTAAAAATGGCATGATACAGCAAGACTGGCCAGGAGAAAAAATATGCAGAAACATGTCTCAGAGCCTCATGCTTTCAAACTCCAAAAGGCAGGGATGAAAGCTACAGACTGGAGTGCAGCCATGCCTTTAGCCCCAAGATTGTGTGTAATGTCCAGCTGAAAAATCTTCCCTTCAATTTGAAACTCCCAAACTTCTCCCTTCTGCCTCCTCCTCACTGCCCAGCTCCTCTAGCTTTAATTAATGACACAATTATGTACCTCCACCACAATTTAAGAGACCTGTGCAGGGGCACCTGGAAGAYGACCTCCAGACAAATGAGAACTGTGATTGCTCTTTCTGTGTTAAGCCTTCTGTAAAAAGTATGTGGACACATAGAAGGGTCATTGCAGACTTCTTAAGTGCAATCTGTACTTGCATTAGTGGTCTTCAGCAGCTGACAGAGGTTGAAGAGGAGTTAGCACAAAAAAAGCTCAGATTCATTTATGCCTTTAGAGTACCCACTTTCCTATCCAGCTTCTAAGGACAGAGCCTTTCCTGCCTTGTCCATGGGCAAAATTCAGTAGYTCCAGTGAGTTGTCAGTGGCCAAAATCATGTATCTGGATGTAATTTAATTGTGTTGCCCTTAATCATTTGCTTTGCCCCTAATGATTTGTTTTAATTTTCAGTACCCTTAAGCTGATCAGGCAGTCAGATTAAATGATCAATGGAGGTCCCTTGCAACAGAAATATCCTGTTCTATCCTATCCTATCCTATCCTATCCTATCCTATCCTATCCTATCCTATCCTATCCTATCCTATCCTATCCAATTGCCAGCCCCAAATTCAGAACAGTGCTTTATCAAAAGCTTCCTGTCTTCCTCTGGAGCTTCTTTCCTCTGAGGACAGTTCTGGGAATGCAGCTTTAAGAGCCAGGCACTGTGAGGGTGGGGGTGAGGTGCCCCAGCCTGATCTGAGAGGTTTTCTTGACATCCATCTGATGTTGTGCCTTATCTCCATCTCCTGTACTGACATATAGATCCTGCTGCATCATTTCTGTCCCTGACCACTATCAGTAGACTTCGATTTACTGATTGCCTTATCTTTACCACAGCCTCATTTTGCTCAATACACCCTGCAAGTTTTCAACCTCTGCTGGTCCCACAAGGGCTTCTCAAGACAGTGTGTGCCAATAAAATGTCTGGGAGGGGCTGAAATGTCCCAGAGAGATAGGAAAAGGCTGGTTCTCTGGCCTGTGACACAATGTTATATAAAAGCTGCATTGCTGATAGGTAAATTCCCTTTTGCTTTACTGCACAGAAACCTCTGACTGACAAAAGCTACGCTATTTTTTTCTCCAAAAAAGGAGAGGAGGGGAAGCATGTCTGTAAATTGTTTTATTCTGCTTGTTCCTTGGCCATGATTGTTAATCAGACACTTTTAACTGAAAAAAAAATCCCTGAAAGAACCATCACTGTGTCCTTAAGAGCAGAGAGGGGAGGGAGGTACAGAGAGCAGAGAGGTAGGTACAACACCACTCATGACTGGATTATCACAGATGAGTGCAAACTGAATAATCAAATACTTTATTTCAGTCTCTTTTACTTTTCTTTTTTTTTCTTTCTTTCTTTCTTTCTTTTTCTTTCTTTCTTTCTTTCTTTCTTTCTTTCTTTCTTTCTTTCTTTCTTTCTTTCTTTCTTTCTTTCTTTTCTTTCTTTCTCTTTCTTTCTTTCTTTCTTTCTTTCTTTCTTTCTTTCTTTCTTTCTTTCTTTCTTTCCTTCTTTCCTTCTTTCCTTCTTTCCTTCTTTCCTTTTTCTTTCCCTTTCCTTCTTTCTTTCCTTCTCTTTCTATCCCTCTCTCTTTTTTCTCTCTTTCTCTCTTTTTGTCTTTCTCTCTCTCTTTCTCTCTTTCTTTCTCTCTTTCCCTCTTTATTTATCTGATGCTACCTCAGTGCTCAGGTGCAAGAAACAAATAAATAGAAGATCCTTATTGAAACATAAAATGTGAGAGTGAGTAGTGAARAGAAAGAGAGAAACAWCTCTAATCCTGGTTGATATATAASACTGGTTTCCAACATGTTGCAAATCTGCTTCATGTCCCTTTAAGAATACTCTTAGTTTATAAAAGCCAACAGCATTAAAAATACAGTAATTAACATGTTCATAATGTAAATGCTAATAATTTAACATGTCAAGCATCCTCATCCCCTACTGAATCAATATGAATTATTAAAACCGACTCTTTAAGACCTTTAAAATCAACTCTCAAAGCATGCACTAACAATTACACCGTTGGCATACAGGAGCACCAAGTTACAAATTCATGTGTAAGACTGTCTGACACACTCGTTCTCTTTGATGCAAAAAACCAAAAGCCAAAAAAAACCCCTGCCCCCAAAATCTTRTGTTTGGACCTGCATAATCTGCATGCATAACTGAAATTTTGTTTCTTTTTTCTCTGAGATTTTCTAAGTTTCTTAGACATAAACCTTATTGAGAGGTTATAGAGTAATTTTTTCCATTATGAAGTTGTGTGACAATCCAAAATGTTCCTGAATCAATAAGGAACATCAAAATAATGAACAAATTCATCTAATAAAGTAAAAGTTCCTAGATYTAGACCAGTTTCTCTCAAGTTTTCTTTGTCATGAAGAAAACATTAAGAAATTTATTTTAAATGTTATAAATAAAGAGTACCCCTTAATGGTTATTCCCATGTTTACTGCATAAAAGAGAAGAATAGGCTTTGGTTTGGTTTTTTTTTTTGAAACATCTGTGAAATAAAGATGGAATTATTAGACAGATGCATCTCTTACCTCGCAGCCCGCTTGAGACACTTTGGGAAAGGCTCACAAAGTCTCCTTTGTGTTTATATATGGAGGCACAGCCAAATGCCTGCAGGAGACGGCTGTTTCCTGGTCAGCCCATTGAAAGAAGATGGCAGATATGACCTCTTTTTTCATTTGTTACAGATATATAAAATAAAGTTTTGCAATTGAGTGCAAAACCCATCGCATCAACTGCGGCTTTCAAAAACTTGTCCTATCGAATTGTGCAATGCTCGTGCTAACGTCTTGCTCCACTTGAACAGTCAGATAATGGACTGGAGGCCAATAGGCCAGAGGTTGTTCTTCCTTTGGGAGAATGTTCTGTGCCCAGGAATTTCACTGATRGATGTTTCTCACAATGCCATGGTACCCAGCTACAGCCAGCCCAGAGTTTCAGCCCCCTTCAGACCAGAGCACAGCCCCCCTGCTCTCCACAAGCCTGGATTGACTCAGACCAGCTGGGAATCCAGCTCTTGTTTCCTATTTCTTGATCCATCTGATTGCAGCTGGGAGTTCTACCTGGGCAATGCTAAACCCCCTCTTTACTGTGAGAAAGGAGGAAACTAACTTCAGAGAGGTTAAAATTTGACAAAGTTTGTGTACTCAGGAATAGTTTGTGAGGCGTTATATGTCTGATAGGAGATAAGAGCTCACATACCTTACCTTCCTAGCACGAGAAAAAGGTCTTAATTTCCTACCACCCCTCTCCAAAACAAAATAAAAACCAAAAGGACTGACTGACCTGGAGAAGTTCAGTACATTTCCTCAGATGGTTCGAGATTAGCACAAATCACAGGCAAACAGGAGATGGAGGATACCAGATCTGTGTCAGCTGCAGCTAGGGAGGCTTTTCACGGCTGTTGAGAGGAAAACAATTTAATATTGAGGGACAAGTCTCTCTTCCAGCCCCTTGTGTATAGCAAAACCCTTSCACAAGAGGATGAAGAACACGCATGAGAGATGCGAGCACAGTGCCAYGTTTTGTGATCTCTTAAACCATTCCAGCTGCACTTAAATTATTTTTGAGAACTCAGAAGTATCATTATGGCAAGACCTACTCTGAATTCCTATTTCAATTTCTCAGTTTCTTAAGGCTACACAGTAATCAGCTAGATGGGAGCACTTGATGATCTACTAGCTGTTTCTGGAGATAAAAACAAGACACACTTCAAAGTTCTGCAAAAGATGGGAAAGCTGAAACAAAACTCTTTCTATATTTCCCTAGTTTATCTTCTCAGTACCTGAATGTGAGATAATTTTTTTCTTTTTTTTCTTTTCTTTTAAATCTATAAACCTTTGACTGACGTTCCTGAAGATAGACATACAGAGTCTAAAGCTTCACTTAAATGCGAACAGAACTGCAGAAATGCAAAGAACAAACAAGGAATTACAAAGACATTAACTTTTAGAGGACATTCTTTCTTTTGYTCTTTCACACCACAACACACATAAGGAGCAAGCATTAGAGTACAAGTTTACTTAAGCAGTCAGAGAAAACACAGAAAAGCAAGAAACCAAACACCAGGAGGAAATCTTGGGAATAAAAGTGAACCTCCTCAGCCTTGAGCAGTACCAGGAGGTATGAGCCAACTGGATTTTTACTTTTCCCACAGAGGGGGATAAGMTAATTGTCCCAGAGAGATGAGTTGAGGCTGGAACCATGAAGAACAGGAAGGGAGAAGAGAGACAAACGAGGGAGATGTTACARGGGAAGGGGGTGTTCTTTATAGGGGAAAGGTGAGTTTGTGACTGCAGATACAACCAAATAGCATGATCCTTAAGCCACTGCTGGACTGTAATTATGTAATAGAAATAACAGTCCTGAAGGAGAAGGAGAAAGCAGAAATCCCTCAATGAGAGTAAAACACAGATGCTGGAAAAAAGAATCTGCTGTAATGCATTTCAAATCCTACAAAAATAGGAGACATTAGAGTCTGCCAGTGTAAAGCTCATCAGTAGTTAGGTGGGAATGCGAGATTAAATACTAAATGGATTTATTCAGTGGATTTATTTGCTATTTTATTTTGTTCAGTGGATTTATTTGCTATTTCTAAGATTCCTGATACTGTGAGTTGTTGTCTATGACTGACCCTCCCAGGAGCTTACACCGTACTAAAGTTGCCTTGCATTTGATGATTTGCTGTTATTTAATTTTACAGAGATGTAAATGGGCACAGCAGTATCAGCACGTGGCAAAAGGATTATCATCTGGAAAAGATCACAGTCGTGGCAAGGGAAGTGGACAGGATAGAAAACAAGGAAATGTACATTAGAGTTGTGATGAGGTCACTTGATCACGTATAAACCCAAACTGAGTCCCTTTAACATAARGAAATATCCTTTAGGGGAAGAAGCACGGAGCAACAGAACATCTTGTTCATTTAAAGTCCATAACTTGTCTCCCAAGATCTGGTTTTTAAGATTACATCTTTCTGTTTCTTAATGATGGTAATTTTCTCATTACCACATGAGGAAATTGGTGATGAAGTACAACCTTAAGCAGGCATGGCTATAATTTAAAAAAATACAGTATCAAGGAAAGGTATTAACATACATAACAGCTTGGTAATGTTCAAGTTTTGAGCGTTTGCACTGTGCAAAGAAGGAACTAGGAAAAAAGACTGAAATCTGCCTCATTATTTTCTGTCAGCTTTGAGTGTCTACTGACTTAGCAGAGGCATGGCCAACAGTTTGTCATTTCCACATAAGAGTTACAGTGAGTGACATTTCTATTAGGGATGCAGACATGGTGAGCTATACCACATCTCCAGTGACAAACTGTCTGCTGAGAAGAAAAATCATGTGGTTGTCATGCATATCTGATCCTATAATTACACATGAACATTTAGACACTGTTGAAAGAAGGGGCTTCTCTRAGAGAGAATTGTTCCAGCAGGACTGCACTTGCAAACCTCCGTCCATTTTAGGGAATGAAGACAGATCTTAAAAGATCTGTTAGCAGAATGGTCTGGTATTCYTAGATAGGGAAATTAAAAATAGAGACAGAAAGGAAATGAAGTTAAACAGCAGCTTGYTTAGAAGACAAGAATAAAGAAAAGRCCAATGTCCTTTGAAGGTGGCCACAGGTCTGAAGTGGATTAGCACAATGGGGCAACTTAGAAGTTGGCAAATTTGACTTTCAGCTGGATTAGTTTTGCYTATGGCAGACTTACAATGTCACCTACCATGAAATTTATTGTCAGGCAAAGGGGACCTGTCACCTCTGAAAATCAACCTGTCTTTATTCCCTTCTTCCCTTCAAGACTCTGCACACAAATTTAACTTACATCAGGTAAGGTAACTGACTGCAGAGYGCAGACATACAGCAAACTCAAATTCAAGCTGTAAACCTCTCCTGATTCTACTGCTACAGTGAACAAAAAAATCAGAACTTTTCTCTCACCTATAAGTTTTTTACACAAAATACTCATTGTTTATTGCATATCAGTGAAGATCTAAGTCATAAATAGTGGGATGGGGGAACAGAGAAGAAAGAGCAAATTTCAGCAGAGCTGTGTCTCATAATTCTACATTTCCTAGAAAAGCTTTCATTGAACACCACCATCTTCATGAAAAGTGGTGGTCCCTCTTCCACTATGTGACATTTAAAACAGACTCATTCCAGCATCTGATCCTGTTAGGACTATGAAAAAAGATACGAACAGGACCTTGCTATCACCCCTCTGGACTGATAAAAAGGAAAATARTTTTTATGCCATTTTTGAAATGTGCTGCATGCTGCTGTTCCAGAGTTTGGGAGTGAAAGACTGCCAAGGCAGTCACTGCATTTACACATTGGGAAAATGAGGCATGGAGAAATGTCTAAATGTCTGCTGGAGTACCAAGGGAACCAATCTGCCCAAGCTTGGGCTTGCCTGGGATTCCTTAGAGCCCTTCCTGAACATCATGACTTTAGAACCTGTCTATGTGAAAAGAAGTCTCAAGAAGGCTTCCTGGTCTCTTTGGTGCATTCCAGGGAAAAACAGGAACTCCAGGCGCCGCACTGTCATCAGCAAGAGTTCAGTCCTCAATTCTTGCAGGCAGGCCAGCCTGTGAAGGCCATTCTGTCTCCTCTCTGGTCCATTCTAATAAGGAGCTGAGGGTGCCAAGCCATGAAAAATTTCAAGATGAGCTCCAGAGAGCAGAAGACTTTGGGGAGAGTTTTCAGAGCAGTCTGGCGATCCTTCAGGACTCGTGCATATGTGCTACTCTCAAATTGTCATGACCTTGGTCTTGTCCAAATCCACCACAGTCAGGTCTGTAGCTGCAGATAAAGGTGGAGTAAAGGAAACCAAGTGAGATGAATCACACTGACTGAGATTAAATCAGGTCCTGGGATGTTCCACGCATTGGAACCAGCTGTTGGCAGAGAAAAGAAGCAGAACACATACRCAGAAGTTTGGGCTGTCATTGCATGAAGGATGTTGAGATGCTGGTGAAGGATCTAGGAGGGGAAACCTTCTCTACAACTGTTGGACAGGAGGCTGTAGCCAGGTGGAGGTGGGTCTATTCTGCCAGGTAACCTGTGAAAACAGCTTCAAGTTACGGGTATTAGGAGAACGTTTCAGGGTATTAGGAGAAATTTCTTGTCAAGCCCTGGAAAAGGCTGTCTGGGGCACTGTTGGGARTCACCACTGTTGGAAGTGTTCAAAAGCAAGTGGATGTGGCAGCTGGGGATATGGTTTAGTGGGGAGCATGGTGGYGCTGGAYGGTAGAAATGACTCTGTGATTCTTTCCCACTCCTTTCTTGGCCAAATGTAGTGTCAGGGAGAGAGCTTGGGGACAAGATTCCAGGGAGCAGAAGCCACAGGCTTTTCAATTTWCTAGAGCACCAAGAGGCAGAGTGGCAGATGAGAACTGGATGAAATGTACCACACTGGCTCTCCTCTGCCTCCTGTGAGCAGACTCCTTTATTCCATGTGAAACAAATGTTTTTTGGTAGRATCAGTCAGCAGGGCAAGGAGACATTAAATACCTTCTCCTGCTTCCCAGCAACACCATCTCAACAAGGAGAGATCATGTCAAAGGCACTCCTCCTGCAAGGAAAATATTTCATGCATCTCTCATTGCTCATCTTTTTTCTTTTTCTTTCTTTTCTTTTTTTTTTTTTTTTTTTTGTGTTTTTTTTTTTTTTTTTTTTTTTTTTTTTTTTTTTTTTTTTTTTTTTTTTAACAGGAGCCTGGCGTAAACAATTTGTTCTCTTCTTACATTGGCAGAGTTTTATTTACCTATCTTGCTGTTTTCCACGCAAGTTTTCAGGCTGGCCTGTGTTCAAAGGTGTGTCACATGCCTTAACATGAGCCTCACAGCTAGGTAGTAGACAAAATGCAGGAAAACAAAGATGCTGGATCTCTGACTGTAACCAGCTCCATCCTGACTTGCTTTCCCTTGCAATTTGACTTTCATCATTAAATCCTCTGCTGAAATATGAGCCCTAAGGACTCAGAGCCTCACACTGCAACAGAAAAACAGTGTACTTTTCTTGGAGCTAGCCATGTGTGACCACTCTGGTGTTTTACTTGGTGATTTTTCAGCTGAAAATATTAGGTAAAAGGGTGTCAGTGTATTCAGGATTTGATGATGCCTCCCACAAATAATTTTCAAAACCTTGTTTAATCTTCTCCAAGAAAATTATCCTTTTCAAAACTTTAAAAACCCCTTTCTTTTCCACCTATACTATCAACATGAACGTTATTTCCATATAAGACATTGGTACAAATGAGATGTGCACAGTGATTGAATGGGCTTTGCTAGAACATAAGCTAAATAACTTTAGCTAAATAAGCTAAATTCCCTCAGCTGTCTGCAGTTTTGTAGAAAAGTTAAATTTCATTTTGGTTTTCTTAAAGTCATAGAACAGTTTGGGTTGGAAGGGACCCTAAAGACCCTTCAGTTTCATCCCCCCTTCCACAAAACTGGAGCATCTCCCATAATCCAGGTTTTTCCAAGCCCTATCCAACCTAGCCCTGTTCAGAAAAATGTCTCTTTTGCTTTTACCTCTGCATTTAGCTTTCCAAAGTACCAGCACAACACATGTGCACAGATAGATGATTCCAAGGACCAAAATCCTTAGGACTTTTCRTCTCCTAAACCAAAGAGCTTAATGACAGTTTTTAACCAAAGAACCTATTCATGTTTAAAAGTCCTACCCACATTTTGCTGAATTTTTTTTTCCTACTCCAGCTGCCCAGCTGGGAGTCTGGCACCAGCAGGGTTTTATTTTCTGCTCAGCTTCCAGCAAAATTCTTCTCTTGACTATTTTAACAGTTTTGTCTTGAGGGAAGGGGGTATTGTTTTTGACTCTTGAGGAAGGATGGGCAGTGTTCAGGAGAGAGCCCCAGGGGACGTGTGTTTGGCACCTCTGCTGTATCACAGGCACTGGTTGTGTGGATGCTAATATGAGGGGTAGCTTCCCTCTGCCTGCATCTCCTCTCTCTGAAAGAGCAGACATGCAGCTGTCATCATTAGGCTGCAGAAGAGCTATCAATTAGAGCAACTCGTGGAATCCCTACCAGCACCTCAAAGAAAGCTAGAACAAGCACATTTCTTCCTATTTGCCATTCTGTTTCCATGTCCACTGACTACAGAGGCTACTGAGAAAAACAGACACATAACTGTCTYCTCACTTCAAGTGAGATCATTCAGTTCAGTACGCAAAGGAAATAAACAGCTGAGAGAGCACTGAAGTGGAGGTGTGTTTTTCCTTTGGAACGGMTGTTTAAAATGTGTATGCTGTGGAAGATGTTTATTTACTGCCTTTAGAATAGCTCTTGCACTCAGAGTGAGTTTTACTGTGTTGCTCTCACAGTCCTCAGAGAACAGCAGGGAGTACATACGTTTTTCACACAAACCTTTTTGAGAAGCCTCCTGAGATTCAGGCCTTTAACAGCTCCTCTCCATCTCTTGGGTGCAGGAGGACATATACCACCACCTTCTTCTCCCTGAAGTCTTTAAATTTAATACATTAAAGAAAACTCTTAAAAAAAAAAAGAAAAACAAAAACTGTAGCAATATATCCTCCTTCTGGAAGGAGAGTAGATAACAGATAAGTGGCTTCAGACAGTGGTGTAAGATGGAACATTTAATGCAGAGCTTTCAGAATGCTGCATCCTCCCATCCACCTAGCTCAGAGTTTCTTTGGCTTTAAGTGCACGTGGCTTTTCAAACATCTTTGCTGGTACTTTGTGCTCTAGCCTGCACCTTTGTGGGGACCACCAGGACACACCAGAAACACTGTGGTGAATTAAACCCGTGGAACTACGGGGACATAAGTCATGTAGTCATWGCTGGGGTGCAACAGGGAATCAGGGACATGCCTCTGAGAACTCCAAATGTGCATTGCCATCAATTCCCTGCCTGCTGCTCCAGCTTGTCTCTGAGCAGCACCAGCCCAGCCTGGGACTAGTTTGAGATGACTTGGGACAAGCTGGTTTACTGATTTCTTACTCTTTGCAACAAACTATTTGACTAATTGGTGCAGCAGCTCTCCAAGTGGGGATTTTAGATGATCCTGGAGGTACCCCAGCTCAGGGAGCCCCTGATGTGCCCAGACCAGTTCACAAACACTACATATGTATGCAGCTCTACATAAGTAAGGCACCTGTGAATTGCCAATAGAATCTGTCCCTACAGATACAGAAATTGTCACACAGTGTAGTGTCCTGCACTTAGCTTGGAGTCACAGTGTGCTTATTTTCAGCAATTCAACAGCAATGGGTCTGGTGTGATCACGTGGGTCTGGTGTGATCATGCAGGACCTTTAGTGGCCGGGTGTAAGGACYGAGGAGATCAGCAGTCTGGTGACTGAACTGCCCATCAGGGTCATCACTCCTCTAGCTGTTAGTGTCACTCTTAAAAGCACAAGGAAGCTTTCTCCTTTTCCTTTTAGAATGTGGCGTGCCACCAAGCATCTCTGTCCGACATCAGGTCACTTTATCCAACATTATCTAGAAGAATGCAAATGCCCTTTTTTGTGTAGTGCTTTAGAAAGTAGGAAAGAAGTCCAAAGAACTTCAGCCCTTRAGACTCAAGTTATTTTCAAGGTACTGAGGAATTATACATGAATTGCCTGAAGCATCTTGTATGTTCAAGAAGTTCTGTATTATTTCATGGAAAAGCCAAGCATATACATGTGTGTGGGTATGTCTGTGTGTGTCAGCATGGAATGAGAGATATTAATGATATATCTAAGTAAAAAGAAAGAAAGGGGATTCTTTTTCCTAAAAAAATAAGACTCTGCATTTTCTCAGTGCAGTGCTATTCCAGCTCAGAACAAGTTCCAGAAGATGAATTCACTGAAAGACTTTTTTCTCCCCCTTTGGCCTGGAACCTTTCAAGAGTGTTTGGGAAATGCCATGAAGGAATTTGCATGCATGGAGCTCTCCAAAAAGTGAAAAATGATATTTCACACTCCCATGTGAAGAAACCTGACTATATCTGTGCTAGGGGAGATGGAATATGTAACACATACGTTCCTGCAGGAGAGGAAATTCGTTTTAGTTAATGGAGACCTCAAAAATCAGGTGCCAAAGACATTAATCAGCTAAATATCTTTCCATGGTGTTGGTTTTACCCACCAGCCTGTGCTCCTTAATGATTCCATTTAGTGTGTGTAACATTTACCAGCCGAGACAGTATCAGAACTCAGGTTAGAAAACTGCTGCCAATAGAAGGTGCTGGGTCCTGCCATTAAATCAAAGCATTGGTTCCCTTCCTATTACCCTGAGGATGATAAAAGATTCYTTTTTTTTTTTTTTGACAGGGAAATATACGTAAAATAAATAAACTGTCAGGACTGACTTTCTTTCTTTCACGGCTTGTGTTAATATATGGGAGCAAGATGGAATTAAATGGAAATGTGGCTGAGACACGACACTGTGCTGCTCTGTCAGTCACAGGTAATGTATGGTGTAACATCCCTATGAAAATACCACAGAGTTCAAGATGAATGGGGGATCATTCCAGCATCAGAACCCATGAATTCAAACTGATTTTTTTTTTCTCTCCTGCCCACTGAGTTAAGTAATGCATAATACTGAATGCATCCCTTCCTAGACACCAAAGAATCCACAAAATCCCCTTGAATGAGCAAAGACCTCTTTGCTGTTTTGAGTTTGAAGCATTTCTGACTTTACCTTTCTTTTTAATTTKTTTTTTCCTTTTAGCTCTGGATATTTAATTTGTTGATTTATTTTTCCTCTTTTTGGGGAGTGTTAATCCAGTGCTTTCCACAAGTCAGCTGATTCTTATCATGGATGCYGTGAGGACTTTGTATCTCAGCACCTCTGCTCTGTCAGATCTGCAGCTGATGAACGGATCCAGCAGTTATTAAGTGGGACTGACAGGGACAAGGATCATTCAAGCCTCATTTCCTGAAGAAAYCAGGCTAAAAATTGTTCAGTAATTATCCTTAATTGTCCAAGATGAATCTCCACTATTCAGTAAGGAACATTTTATATGTTATTTATGTTTTGGTGCTTTTTTACCTACAAAAATAAAGCCATATTTTATCTCCACCTCACATCTTCCTGGTGGTTCCTCCAAAAAATCTCCTTAGACATCCATCTTTGGCATTTCTCTATTCAGATTCCTTGAACATGAATACTTAGGGTTCTTTTAAAAGCATGATAATTTTCAACAACAAAATAACTACTGGTTAATTCAGATAACTGTCAGCTTATGGCAATACCAGAACAATTTCCTCAGGCAGTTGAAATAAATGAGTAACTGAGCCTTGTAACAACCCAAGTGAGAATGGACTGAATTCACAAAGCCAGCAGAACCTGGACATGGAATTGACATTATTAGTCCTTAAACAAGCTGAAACCATTCACTCAAAAGCCTTGAGTGTCTCATTCTCTTAAATTAGGCCATGAGAAACCAACAAGTTTCTCACATGTCAACAACYCAGATTTACTGGGATGTAAAGCAGCGAGCACATTCCTGCTTTTAGGAAGTGTGGTCTGAATGAGTCAGGAAATCATGGAATCATAGAGTCATAGAGTGGTTTGGGTTGCAAGGGCCTTTAAAGACCATCTCCTTCCACCTTCTACCGTGGGCAGGGACACCTTCCATTAGCCCAGGTTGCTCCAAGCCCTGTCCAGCCTGGCCATGGACACTTCCAGTGATTCAGGGGCAGCCACACCTGCTCTGGGCACCCTGGGCCTCCCTACTCWCACCAGGAGCACTTTCTTCCCAATATCCCATCTATCCCTGCCCTCTAGCAATGGGAAGCCACTTTCTGTGTCCTGTCCTCCATCTCTTYTCCAAAGTCCCTCTCCTTGGAGCCCCTTTGGATGTGGAAGAGGAAGATGCTCGAAGGTCTCCTCAGAGCCTTCTCAGTCYCAGGATGAAGAAGCTAATATAATATTGAATGTAATCCAAGCAGGTTTAGATGCCCAGTTCCACTGAGAGKCAGTCCTGGTCTCCAGTGACTGCCAGTCATGGATCAGTTGCAAAATTTCTGTGTATATTTGWACCTTTAAATGTACTCAAATCACCATTTATGAGGTGGATTTCAGTTGCAGCTAAGCAGTTAACATAAGCTGCATGTTTCTGTGTATTGCAGGTGTTTTTGGTATTTTACAGAGTTAAAAAAAGCAAAACAAAAAGCACAATACCAACAAGAAAAAGGTCTTGGAATTTTATGGTCTAAACGCCATGACTTTGTGAATTCTGCTAAAATTTAAAAAAGAACAGAATGAAATCTCCCAGTCCTGTAATTTCCATTTAAATTGGAGATGGCTGCACATCCAGTGATGGGGAGGAGCAGGAAAGAGGGATGGTTCTTCCTGTGGGTGAAAGGGAAGGCATCATCCTTCAGTGGGAAGAACTGCTGCATAAGTATACCTCAACTCTGTGAAATGGGTTTCAGCAGTGGTCTCTGGGATAAACCGTGATCTTTCTTTAAATTTAGTCCATCTTTTCACAGCTACTGACACATAAATATTTCATTCTACAAAGGGATTGACATTGCATGGCTTGATTGCACTATAAATAGGACCCTAAAAATGGTTTCCTGGTATTCTGGCAAGTAAATTTAAAGAACTCCAAAGCATTATTTCCTTGGGGAAATGTGAGGGGAAAAAGAAGGGTAAATATATTTACTGGTGAATAAAGAGGGATCAGAACAGTGTTCCAAAGGGGCGGAGCAGCAGCACTTTGGTGGAGTCAAACAGAAATAATCAGGACTGCAAAGACCATGTGGGAAAGATTTAGAGGAAAAAAAAAAWATATATATACTTGTAGTTTTGCAAAGGAGAATACACGACAGGAATTTAATGGGGTGAAATAGCAAGGAATTATAGAGACATTTCTTTTTGTGAGTTCCTGTTTCAGTTGTTCTGTTCATTACAGGGCCAGTGTTTCCAGGAGAGGATTCCCAGCTATGACAAAATCATATTCAATCATACTCTCTGGATTTCAGCCTAGGTCAAAGGAAGCAAAAGTGCTGAATAGAGAAAAGAAATACATATTTTAAGTGTAGTTTTACCATTTCTATATTTCTTTATTTCTAAAAAGATAAGAGTCCAACAAGTAACCTATTATTTTCTTTGAAAGACTTGGCTTATGACATTTTCAAATAACTCAAAATTTTCAACATCTGTCTCTAATTAAGTAGCGTTTTTCTACCAGGAACAACGATTACAGTGTCTGAAAGTTCTGTTATGTAGGTATGATTCATATCTCCCTCCTAAGAAGCTTGTCTTATGTCCTGAAATTTGAGATTTGTAAATCCTTTAGCTAAACATTTATATCTGCTAGGATTGTGCAGGTGCTTAACTTTGCAGTGTTTTGCTGAGGTTGATCTGTAAATGCATAACAGACGTCTAAGTGTTCTGCAAGCCTGGGAACTTTTCTGTCAAGGCTTTTCCAGTTTCAGGTAATGTATTGAGTTCTATCTCCTGTGCAGTACATTTTACACTAAAAAAAAAAAAGCCTCATGTGAAAAATTGCCTTCCTGCACTGACTGCCAACCACTTTCCTCAAACGATAAAATAAGCAAAGAAAGATGTTTGATTGAAAACAACAAAAAGTAAAGGAAAATTGTTCATTTAAATTTTAATTTTAGGTAAACATTAAGGCCTTCTGGTCTGAATCTGGTAGTTTTTGCCACTTAATAAAAAGTACATTTTCCTATGTTTTACATATATATATGTATACACTTTTATGATATATATAAAAATAAACACTTTTTAAAGTGTGTATGTATATATACACTCTTTCTATGTATGTATATGTATGCTTTATATATATATATATGAATATTTCCTGTATTTTCTTATATTGTCACAGAATCACAGAATAAGCTGAATTGGAATTGCACCATAAGAATCATTGAGTCCAACTCCTCGCCCTGCACAGGACCATCTCCAAGAGTCACACTATGTGCCTGAGAGCATTGTCCAAATGCTTTTGAACTCCATCAGCACATTGGTGCTGTGCCCATTCCCTGGGGAGCTGTTCCAGTGCCCAAACACCCTCTGGGGGAAGAACCTTTCCTGATACCCAACCTAAACCTCCCCTGACACAACTTCAGGCCRTTCCCTGGGGTCCTGTCCCTGTCACAGGGCAGGGATCAGATCCTGCCCCTCCTCCTCCCTCACAGGGAGCTGGGGCTGCCCTGGGGTCTCCCCTCAGCCTCCTCTTCTCCAGCTGGACAGACCCAGTGCCCTCAGCCCCTCCTTCCCCCCAGGGCTCTTCACCACCCTCATGATCTCCCTTGGATCCTGCCTAATAGTTTGATATCTTTYTTATATTGAGAAAGGCACCCAAAGCTGCTCACAGTGTTCAGGGTGAGGCTGCCCCAGCCCAGAGCAGAGTGGGACAATCCCCTCCCTTGCCCAGCTGGTGATGCTGGGCCTGATGTCCCCAGGACAGGGATGTCCCTCCTGGCTGCCAGGGCACTGCTGACTCGAGTTCCACTTGCCACTGACCAGGAACCCAGGTCCCTTTCCATGGCACTGCTTTCCAGGATCTCATTCCCCACTCTGTCCGCACACMCAGGGTTGCCCCAGCCCAGGTGCAGAATCTGGCACTTGYCCTTGTTGAACCTCACTTSGATGGTGATATTCCATCTCTGATTTGYTGARGTCTCTCTACAGGGCCTCTCTAYCCTCAACAGAGTCAGCAGCTCMTCCCAGTTTTGTATTGTCTGCCAACTTGCCCRGTATCCCTCCCATTCCTGCCTACAAATCATTAATGATGGTGCTGAAGAGCACAGGGCCAAAAGGATGGAGTTTCAAATCATCACTGTGGAATCCCACTAGTGACAGATGCCACCATTAATCCCAGCAGATTAATGCCACCCCTTCCACTCCCAACCTTTTCTGTGATTCCATGACTGTATTTCTGTGATTCTGTGATATTATGCATTGTGGAAAACAGTATCAACAACATACCATGTGTTCTGTTTATTTCTACCTACAGTTTTCTGAGGTGAATTTATCTGGAGATTAAGATGAACTCTTTCCTGACAATTCASTGCTGCTTGCCAGAAATTAGATGGTAAAATGATACACGACAGTCCCATGTYCTTCCCTCACCTAAGACAGTGCATAATCACAGTATACAACCTTGGAAAGGACACTGTTGTGCTTTAAATGCATATCTGTACTATTTTAATTAAAAAGAAAGTCAAGTAAGTTATTCGAGTGGTTTAGTACAGTGGTTTAGTGCAGTGCACTGAAAGGATTAAAAACAAAAAGGTAAAAGGCTATTATCTTATTGAAATATACAAAGCCACTGTTAATATAACCAAGAGTCCTCTATTTAACTCTTAGGGGTGAGTGGGCTTTGTGCACGATTTTTTATCCTGTTTTAGCACATGACAAAAATTACAGCATGGACCTCCCGGTCTGTTAAAAATTGTCAAATATTTCCACTGTCCTTTTGGAGCAGACAGGTTTGATGGAGAGATGGGGAGGAAGTTGTGTTCCCTCACAYCTGCATATCTACCAATGCCATATCAACTCACAGACCTTAGCAGAGGTTCACTGATAAGAAACTACTCTTTCCTTATTTGTGTTTTATGTTCTGATGATTTTCCCTGAATACTTGGTGGAAAATGTAAAAGCAAAGCTCTCACTGTTTCTCAATGAGATGCRAACTTTTAAACTATATTAGGAAAGAATAACTCTTAGCAGCACATTAAAATCAGAGAAAAATAATAATATTTAACATTGCTGAACAAGAACTGCCATGCATCTTCACTATATGTCTTAATATGACCAAGTACTTTTTTTCTGCACCAAAATACATCTGTTACCTTGCACAATAAAAATTTGTACTTGGCTTTTTTTGGCCTAAGCTAATGTTAGTTCCCATTCATTGATTTATAGATGGGTTAATCACTTTGGTCTGTCTACAAACAGATGAGCCCTTGACATGGGTCTGTGAAAATGTTGGGTGCACAGAAATGTTTTTGCAGTAATGAAATCAATTGAATTCTGACTAATTTCAGATAACTTCTATGGGATGTATTAAAATGCTAATACTAAGGAAAAGATGTATCAAAATATTTTGATGTAAAGAGATTGCATTGTAGTCTGTGAACCTGTGAAAATTTGGGATCTCAGCTGACAGTTTCCTGTCMCTGGAGCCTGAAGGAATGAGTTAGTGAGTCAGTTTGAATTTGAGGTGGGGTTTTATGGTCAAACATTTAAACACTATCAAAATACCATTTTTGGACACTTTCAGAAAGGAAATATTTGAAATTTCACTTACTTACATTTTTGTGCTGAAATTTGACTACTTCTGTAGTTTAAAATAGTATAAGAGAAAGTAAAATTTTTAAGCTGTTAAAACAAAATTCTTCATTTGGGGTGTACTGATRTATTTTTCACTTCAATTTGCAAATGTATTTGATGTTTTGAATTTTAATCCCTCACTGGAATGAAAATGGGGAAGAAAATAGAATTCATGCAGTTTCTCACCACCTCTGTGCATGACACATTACTGAAGATTAATTCACCTGAAGTATTTTTGCTTTGTACAAAACAAAGCTGGTTTTGGTAGTTTGTTAGAAATTTTTATTTTATTTTTATTTTCATGGAAGATTTTCTCTTGAATGGGATTTTTTTCCCCTCTGGTGTACATTATTTTGCTGCCTTATCCCTCAAGTCTGATAGATAACAAACACATTCTCCTCCAGGACCTTCAGGAAGGCATGCACTCTGCGTGAACTCAAGTAAAGGATGAGTTAAAGTGAAGAAGAATTATTTAATTTGTGTTGTTTTTTAGTTTTATAACCTTGCTGTAACTTTGGGCCTGTCTTTGTCCATGCAATTATTTTCCAAACATATTAGAGAATGGGAGAGAAAAATACACCCCTAGGCACTGTCTTATAATTTAAACAACAACATATAATATTTAATATGGAGAGTTGCAAAAGAATAAATCCCCTCCATAGAATGCTAATATTGAAGAGGAAAGACTTAGAAGCATTTCAGAAYTGACCACACCTGATGCAGATTCAGAAATTAGTTTTATGTCTGTGGCCATTGCTAAAAAAGAAATCTTTTCTAAACTTTTTTGACATATTTAGCCTCAAACTTTGAAAGTTATCCTTTTGGTTTAAATCAAACTGATCACTTAGGTGAAACTAAGAGACATCGAGGCAAGTATCAATCATGAAAATTATCCTCTCCATTAGAAGAATAAGGCTGAAAGGTAGAAACCTGGACTATAAAAGTCGTTGATGACATTTTAGGCTCAGTAACTTCCCTGCACTTACTTAAGTGTGACCGTTTCAATGTGACCACGCTCTAATGCGATTATTGCCATTCTCGTGGGTCTGGTGCACTTGCAAGGAGCCAAAGGGTCTTCAGTGCTCTTCTCTTTTGGCCCCTACCAACTGCTGACCCACATCAAAGGCTTGAGCGTGGCTGYGAAAAGCTGCAGACGTGATAAAGTGTATGTGGAAAATATGCAAATCATCATCAGGAAGAAATTTCCATTTCTGTGCCAGTAGTTTGAGGTTTAATCCTTTCGTCTTGAAGATTTCATTTCCTTGGAAGAAGGGGGGTTGGAAGGGGAAGGATAATCACTCTCTAGTTCCATTTCTGTTGTTGCAGAGCCCTGATACTGAGATCCCATTTCTCAAGCTTTTTTGACTTTGATGAAAGCCTGCGACTTGCTGAACTTGCTCTCACTTTAAGTATAGCTATAGAATTATGGATTTCCTGACAAAATGATTAATATTTCTGTGTCTTGCTTTCTCTTTACGTATGTGTAGGAACCCAATAAACTCACTTATAAAATGTTTTTTATGCAACTTCTATCTAAAAACACCAAAATTTTTTTTGTCTCATAAACTTCCAGAAGAAATGGTTCAGATGATCTCTGTCTTGCTCCAATAGACACAAAAAGTAAAAAAAGTCAATCTAATTAGTATTTCTTGCAGTAYTTGATGACAACAGATCATCTTGAATAGGAAAGAAATAAATGCTTTATGGCCTTCATGCATTTATTATATTCTTTATCATAATTTGAAAATCTATTGCAACAAAATACTTTATGTTCCGGATACAAAAAACCTTTAGTTGGAAAGAAAATTGTGCCATAGCTGGAGAATGGTTCAGTMATTTTAATGACTAAGAAACTGGGGCCAAACTTTTACAGTCACATGGGAAAGCAATGGTAAAGCCAAGAAATGTATGTCTTGGTGGAATTGTATGAACCAGACGTTTAAGGAATATACCACAATTTTCCAATTTTCCATGAGTCAGCTGGACTGTGGTTATTATTGTCGCGTTTACTTCTAGTCCAGAGTCAATAAARTGTAATGAAAATTAGCTTAAAGACCTTAATTACTGATTAGGACAAAATAGAGGATCTCACACATATTGGTTTGATGTTTGACCTCTCAGTCTGGAGAAAAGAGCTGAGTCTGCTCCTCCTTTTTTTCACCAGGCACTCCCAAAAGATGAGCTCCTATCTCTGGTGTTGTCATCGCCTCTCAAAGTAGGGAAAGAATATCCTGAGGGCTGCTGACCCACGTGCAAAATAAAATTTAAACTGATATTCCAATAGTGAAGTGTCAAGGGTTTTCAGTAGTCATTCTGGGTCAGTGTTCATTTTTCCCAGGCATGGACATGCTAGCCTTCAGGACTTCCCTTTCCTTCCCCTTAYACACACACACAAGGAAACATCAGATATATGAGGATTTCATTGAAGACAATAACAACATAAAAAATGGATGCATGAATTCCTGAGAAAGGAATATTGATAAAAATTATTGCACAGAGGCAATGTTTTTACCTCCAAGACCTCTTGCTTTGCTCAAACATCCAAATTTCAAGGCTTGAGGCAGCAAGGGTAATAATACTCTCAGTCCATCTGTTTCTCACAAGCAGGAAAACAAGGACAGTGAAGAAGAGGAGTTGTACCATGTTAAGGAAAATAGACTATCCCAGRCTTTTCCTGAGGAAGTGATTTCCAAGCATTTCTGCCTCTCTAGCACTCAGAGATCATTTGCTATGCCATGTCAGATCACCACATCCAGCACCATCAGGTTGCCTTCCCCTCCACTGTCCGACATCCCTGTAGGGAGAGCAAACTACAGCAAATGCTCTGACCTACACTGCCCGATCCCTTCCTCRTTCCCTTTTATCTGCTGGAGTGGCTTCTGTTTATTTACTCATTTATTTCTCTCCTGAGACCCTTCAGAGATTTGTGGCTGATGATGATTTGTTTGATGCAAAAAGCCTTTGCAACAGGGTCCTGGAGTAAAGTTTACGTCACCAAGAGAAGGAAAGAATAGAATGAAGTCAGTGTTAAAAGAAGCCAAAGGCTTCTTTAGAAAAGTTCCATCTTTCTGTTCTGCGGCTTTAGATTTTCAACAGAAACACAGGCATTAAACCAACGAACAAAAAAACCCTACTATTAATCCAATGAACCAAAAAAAAGGCATTTTGAAGAAGAGTTAAAAAATAAAACTTGTCCCTAATGATAGTTTTTTTAATTTAAACATAAAAGTTAACTCTACTGAAGATTTATTTGAGAGTTTTAGCCTTTTAAATAACATTAGGAATGACTGGATTGAATGCTACCTCTGAACTAGATAAAATCCATAATGACTTTCTTAATATAAGACAAAATAACCTCTGCAGCCCAGCTCTAAAATATTGCCCTCACAAGCAATGGCAGAACTTTATGTTTATTTTAAATTCTGGGTATRAGCAGGTAGTTGTATACTTGCAAACATCAGAAAGTAGCTGGATAGGAGGAACAAATTTAATTAAACAAATCCTGGTGCCATTCCTTCTGGCTCCCATAATAGAACAGGGAACTTCCCAAGAYGTACAGAGTTAGGTTCTCTTCAGATCTAAGACACTGAAAGTTCATAAAATCATAGAATTGTTTGGGTCGAAAGGAATATTAAAGATATTCTCATTCCAAGCCCCTGCCATGGGACACCTTCCATTAGACAGGATTGCTCAAAGCACCATCAATCCTGCCCTTGGAGGGTTGTTTTTTAACTTCCTCAGTATCAAAGGCTCATCCACTGTACCCTGCAGTGGGGTTAAGTGTGAATTTCTCTTGTGACAGCAAGATGCCTCCTGGATGGGTTCTTATTGGAGACCTTTCAGGAATTTCAGGTTCTTATTGGAGACCTTTAAGGTCACAAAAGAATTCTTCTCTTTTAATGTCCTGCTCAGCATGTCTCATGGGAGAGTGCATTTCATTAATTTGTACTCCCTATTGTTTTGTCTTGGGTTTGGTGGGAACAGAGTAAGTGGAAGTTTGAATGGGACAATCTTACTGCTCACAATATGTTAAAAGGTTGAGTTTGTATCAGTTCAAATACTTTTGCTTCACAATATGTGTCTTGTCAGGGGGGAACTAAGCCATTTTCAACGAAATTTCCAGCTACAGGCATTGCAAAGCCTCTACAATTCAATATTGAGATTTGGACCAGGCTTCTGTCAGAGACTTCCTTGAGCTCATTTATGAGTAACTTATGGATTTGATCTGTCAATCTTATGACTTAAGTATGGAGATGTGATGTGACCAAATTCTCACTCTCWTATAATTAACAGAAGTCCCTGCCAGAAAGCCAGGATTGCAGTCTGAATTAAATGTCTTGAGATACTTTGATTTCTGATACATGGCTTGCCTTATTCCAGTAGCTGTGTCAAGCAGTTCTTCTCTTTCCCAGATGTCCAAGTATGAGTATATTTCAAACAGCTTGGAATGAAATGTTCTCTTCCTTGTCCTTCTTCTATTTATCTTCTGCAAGGATTTGCATTCAAGGTGTCGCTTTGCCTGCTCTTCTTTTGCCCAACCACCAGGGATGCTGACCAGGTTCCTGATGTCCTTGGCCATATTTAGCCAGGATAGTGGTTTAGTAGGATTGGTTTTTGTCCTGTTTTACTCTCCCAAGAYAGCCTTTGCTTTCAGTGATCACGGTGTTATAATTTGACTGCATCTGCAGTGGTGCTATGTATGTATCCTTTATTCATATATCACAATGCTTCCARCATTTCTGAGAGCTAACTTGGCCTTCTCCTGTGTGACTGTCAGCTCTAACAGAAGAGTGCATTGACAGCTGGATGTATTTCTTGGTAGATAATAATAATATCTTTCACATATAAGCCAGCTTGGCAGAGGATTTCCATATCTTTTCATGTTTTCTTTAGTTTCCCCCAGATGAGAATCTCATATGCTAGTTTATTTTCATATTTCCAATGKGTAAAGTTGTCTAGATGAGGAAGTAACTTTATACATCTTATTTCATTACATATGACACTGCAGACTCAGTTGAATTCATGCTGAATTCATGGCTTTTAGCCATGTTGTGGAATTACAGAATGGTTTGGGTTGGGAGGGACCTTAAAGCTCAACCAATTCCACCCCCTGACATAAGCAGGAACACTTTGCAGTAAAGTGGGTTGCTCAGGGTCCCATCCAGCCTGGTCTTGAACACTTCCAGGGAAGTGTTTTCATTCCAAATGAGTCCCCTGATATGTTTTGAGACATCATTTAGGTGAATCAAGTAACTCTTTTATGGAACAAATTTATTATTATTTATGTTGACATAACACGGATTCAAAGACATTGAATGAGTTTAGAAGATCCTCACTTTAAAATTCCTAAAACTAATAATAAACAAAAAATACCTTCCTGAAAAGGTATTTGGTATAACAATTCTATTCTTGGGGGTGTCTGAGGTGTACAATCCCTCATTCCACAGCCAGTCCCAATCTTGTCTCAATTTTGTTTGTATTAAATTTCAAATGTATTCAGAGAGTYGCTGCTGGGAACAGATGGGGTTGTGATTGTGACCTGCCACAGCTTCTGTCACGCTGCCTCTGTGGGTTATGCACGGATGTAGGTGGATTTACATACATACATAAATGCTGAGCTAGAGACAGTGATGAGTGACTCAAAGAGGCTCCTAGACAGGGCTCTGACTGCCTGTTTTCCCGTGGAAACAAGCAGGAACCAACCTGTTGTGGGAGATTCACAGAGGTGTGGCAATGTTTTCCTGGTAAAGGGAAGGAGGGAGAAGTCATTAAAGTCATTGTCAAAGACTTTGGGGAGGACAAATCTSCAATGCTGGGTATAGCCTTGCAGCACTCCCACCACAAATGCAAATACGCATTTGCTTCTTGGACCCTCCAGCACTGCTTTCTAGAGAGATGATATCCCATTATTTCCCCCAGACAAAAGAAGACAAAGAGAATAAGAACTAAAACATACCCTGAAGGAGAGCTTTAGAACAGGAAAAATGGAAGTGGATCCTGAACCCGCAGAGCYAAGACCAGTCCCAAACAAGTCAGGGCACAGAAGATGTAAACAAAAGCCTCAACCCGTGCCTGCTTAAATCAGCAAATAAGGTGCACAAGAATGAGCTGTAAAAGGAGATGAGAAAGGAAAAATACAAGGAGGTGTACAGGACTGTCAAATTCAATACTACATTCTGAAAGAGTTTAGAAGTCMGAGAATGGTGACATCAAAGCTGTTTTGAATAAGGACAAGCTATAGATCTGCTGCACTATTCTGAAAAAGTGAAAATCTGTGAACTGATTCCCATCTTAAATAATCAGTTATAGTGAGAATTATTGGAACCTTGGGCTTTTCATGCAAGTGGGACTTGTACAAGGAGGAACATTTAAGCCTTGCAACAGGATACCTTTCTGATCCACTGATGTGTGAGTCATGCCACTGTACAAGAGAAAAAGAGGAACAAAGAAAATGTTTTAGGTGTCTCTATCTGAGGCTTTGGAAAACAAAATTTGCATTCATGCTGTCTAATTTATTCTTTTAGAAAGAAATTGTGATATATGGTCACTGAAGGAGAGAGGCAAGAACAAAATAATTAGGCAAGAACAAAATAATTAAGACTGCTCAAAAATCAGCAAAAGGGTAAAATGCTTGCTCTGGATTAAAAAAAATCAAGCAAAAATGAGGAAAAAAAGACATGGCATAATTATCTTTTACCTATTAAAGGGAACAAAACTAATATTTTATATGTGAAAATTTTTAGATTTGCTGTAAGACTGATTTTCCACAWGAGAACTAAAATTAGAAAATCTGAAGATTTAAATGTTTCTTCAAGATGGTTCTGATGTTTCYCTCTCTCTGTAAAGGTAAATTTTTGAAKAGTATTCCCACAGAATAAAAAAAGSAAATTGTGGTTTGGTTTTTGTCCCAACACTCTTTTGRGAAACTCCCTTTCTCTCTAAAATAATTAACACTAAGAATTTTGGTCTCGCAGAAAACCCAAAACCCAAGGACCCATTTTCTCAAACAGTATTACTGGCCAGTAATTTTGTCATTCTTCTTTTCCAGTGCTGTAATATGACAACAAATGGAGCATGACTTATATTTATAATTATTATGTCCTACTGCTGGGGAAGGAACGGTTCAACTCCCCCAGTTCATAATGTTCCCTGCTTGTGACATGTCCTGTCCCTTGCCTTCTCTACAGCAGTTTTGAACAGGTTATTTTTAGTCTTATTATATTTTGTCTTGCTGCCTGTGCTTTCAAGCTTCCCTCTGACTTTAATTAAAGTGTCCTTAGGCTTGTGCATGTAAAAAGCTAACAAGTTCACCCAGTCAAGATCTCTCCTAATTATAATGCAAAGTAGGAGTTCAAGTGAGGAGAACATCAAACARTTTTTATGTGACATATGAGAGCTTGACACTGTATTTTGACAGGCCTGTTGCAGAATACACGATGCCACTGAAATACATTTTAAAAGTAATATCCCAGCTTACACATCATCCACAAAACAAGCCCATGGTGCAGAGAGTGAGCTGTACAACATGCTGCACAGAGCAARAGACAGTGTTTGGCGTGTTATTGATGTGTTATATAAACAGTGCTGAGATCCAAAATGCGAYGACTTCTGGGTTTGCTTCTTACGTGTGGTGGCATTCACAGACATASCAAACCCACGAGCCAGTTCTTCAAATGTTGATGCCTGCAATGAAGCTGCTTGATGAGAAATGGTGCACTGGGCCTGCCCCATCATACAACAAACACATCACTGCCACAGCATGAGATAAAATGTGCGGCCTTTTAGGAAGGAGTAAGGGAAAACCACGTTTTTGGTAGGTGTGACACAGACAGAAAGCACAATACAATCTGGTTARTCTAGGGATCTATGTGCAAAAAGCAGATTAATTTAATCCCAATTGCCTTCATAAAATCATAAAGACATCAAGGTTTCAAAAGACCTTTGAGATCAAGTTCATCCACCCAGCATMCAGCTTGTTCACTACCATCCCACATCCTCAAGTGCCACATYCACATRGTTTTTCCATCCCTGCAAGGATGGGGACTACACCACTGCCCTGGGCAGGTTGTGTAAGTGTTTGACAACCTTTACCATGAAAAACATTTGCCCCAATATCCAATCTAAACCTCCCCWKGCCCAGCCTGAGGCCGTTCCCTCTGCTCCTGTCCCTGTTCCCTGGAGCACAGCCCGACCCCCCCGGCTGTCCCCTCCTGGCAGGAGCTGTGCAGAGCCACAAGGGCCCCCCTGAGCCTCCTCTGCTCCAGGCTCAGCCCCTTCCCAGCTCCCTCAGCCTCTCCTGGGGCTCCAGCCCCTTCCCAGCTCCCTCAGCTGCTCCTCACAGGACTTGTTCTGCACTACACGAGGTTTCTGCCGGGCTCCTGGTGATGACAGAAAATGAGCAGAGTGAAGGGAACACTAACTCTGGGCTGCTTTTTGTTTTATTTTTTTCTGTTCTTATACAGAGTAAGAGTTCATTTGCATAGCAGTGCCTATGGAAGGGTTTCCCTTCCGNCCAGAGCTGTCCCCAGCACTGGAGGTGCCTCAGCAGTGCCGGCACAGGGGACAGGACATGACACTGTCCTGGGCCAGCTGGACACTCTTGTGCTGGGACAGCCCAGGTGCCATTGCYCTTCCTGGTCACATGAGTTCCCTTCAGTCCATGATCACAATAATTATCACAATAACCTGCAGGTTTTACTCTGCTTAGAGGCTCAGAGCCTGTGAACTGAGCATATTGGTTTCATTTTAGGCTGCACTTCATCCACTCTAGGCTGAGACTAATCATGCCAAGTTGTTTAATTTTTCCCACTGTTTGGAAGAGGAGTCAGAGGTGACTAGCTGATATACCAATGTTGCAGACATAAAAACATAGAATTATAGAACAGTTTGGGTTGGAAGAGACCTCAGAGATMATTTCATAATTACAGCATGTAAACTAGCTGTGGAAGAAGACAAGCTGAGAATGGGAGAAAGGAAGAAGGGAGGATGAATATATTTAGTGTGTATTATCAGAGCCAAAGCAGACACATGTTTTTTACTKAGAGCTTTCCTCTTTCCATGGAACACTTGCTGCTGTTGCTAAAATCTGAATTTTCTTGGAAAAATATATGGTTTGGTTGAGGTCTTGAGATATYGCAAATAAGACTGAGAAACAAACTGAGACGTGTGAAGGAAACTTCAGTCAGAAACATGAGGGGTTCATTTCCTGACATGAGCTTTAGTCATAGCTCAGCACCATCAGCAGTGTCGTGATCACCCTGCAGTCAGAGCAGACACGACGAGAGCAGGGTGAGTCAAAACCTGCGGGGGTGTGGATGACTGTACAGGACCCCAGCATGACAAGCACCTTTCCTCTCACCATTCATGGTGCCACCCAGCACTCGCCAGTGACTCCTGCAGCTGCAGGATCAGTATCCCGAGTGAGAAGGAAAATTGCAATGGAAAGAAGGAGCAGCAATGCACAGAGTAACAGGCAACGGAAAGAATGAGCTCTACAGYGTGAAAAATAATGAGTTTGTTTTATTAGTTGCATAGAGGCAGCCACACATCCTTTTGGTCAGGGGCGACATTTCTGTGAGATTCTCACAGCATCTCATCTGAAATTCCYGCATGTCACTGTCAATACGAGAGCAACRTTAACAGGAAAAGCCCACTATATTGAAGCTTGAATATTTAAAGCAGCTTAATTTCAGAGCATCTGAACTGCCAAGTAGTCACTTGTCTGAGAAAAATTTAGGCCTGAACAGCAGAAGTGCTATGTACTGCCTCACAACTCAGGCCAAAAGGAGGCAATAACCACCAAATTTTGCTTTCTACTCAACCCTGCCTGAGTAAAGCAACAATCTCCTCAGAAGTGAATGGAAACACAAAATATGCTCGGAGGCAAAATAATGTGCAGAGGCTGGAAACACAGTGCCTCATGTCTTAGAATGTCTTAGGCACCCATTTATTAGGGCTGCATTTACCTAAATGTACTTCATCGTGGATTGTCTTGTAAGGAGGGGATGTCAACAGCGCTGCAGTGATYGTAACAGCCACAGGGCCTCCCTGAATGGCACAGCACAACATACTGTACTTAATGTTGACACTGTTCAGTGAAACAATTATTACAATCAATTTGACTTCTAATGTGACTTCTCTTGTAAATCTCTGGGTCATTAACCTTAACAACATCAATGTACTGTCAGTATCCAATTCCACCAAATTAGTGTCCGAGGTAATAGGAGAAGGAATGTATTAATGTGTTATCGGTGACTAATAAAGACAGCAACCCTCTAATGTGCTATGAAGAACAGCTGAAGCATGCAAGGGAAGAGGAAATACACAAAGTCAGGGCAGTAGACACCTTTGGTGGTGCATGTCAGGTCATCAGACTAAGTGGTAAACAGATTGACCTCTTTACCATTGAATCAGGAGGAGCAGGGATGGGGATGATCTGTGGTACAAGGTCTGAGGCCAATTTTAAAAGGTGCAACAAGGCCAGGTGCTGGGTTCTGATGGGTCTGACCAACCCCTGCAGCTCCAGGCTGGGCAGAAGGGCTGGAAAGGGCCCTTTGAGAAAGGCCCTGGGGGTGCTGGTGCCAGGGGCTGGACACGAGCCCAGGGTGCCCAGGAGGGCAGGAGGCCAATGGCCCCTGGGCTGTCCCAGCCAGGCTGTGACACAGCCCCAGGGCAGGGCCTGTCCCTGTGCCGGCACTGCTGAGGCACCTCCAGTGCTGGGGACAGCTCTGGGCCCTCAGGACAAGAGAGACACTGAGGGGCTGCAGCGTGTCCAGGGCAGGGAACGGAGCTGGGAAGGGGCTGGAGCCCCAGGAGAGGCTGAGGGAGCTGGGAAGGGGCTGAGCCTGGAGCAAAGGAGGCTCAGGGGGGACCTTGTGGCTCTGCACAGCTCCTGCCAGGAGGGGACAGCCAGGGGAGAGTCTGCAGCCAGAGGGACTCCACTCAGGTAAGAGGTGAAAAGATAGGAGGATATGGTTTTAAGTAGCACCAGGGGGAATTTAGAATGGATACTATTACTATTATTATTATTATTATTATTATTATTATTATTATTATTATTATTATTATTATTATTGTTGTTGTTGTTGTTGTTGTTGTTGTTGTTGTTGTTGTTATTTTTGTTGTTGTTTTGTTGTTATTGTTATTGTTGTTGTTATTATTATTGGAAACTGTTGTCAAGCATTGGAARGGCCTGTCCAGGGCAGTGGTGTAGTCCCCATCCCTGAGGGGATGCAAAAGCTCTGTGGATGTGGTACTTGGGGACATGGGTTAGGGGTGGTCTTGACWGTGCTAGGGGATCAGCTGGATTTGATGATCTTAGAGGGCTTATCTGAACTTTTGGGGTTTTTTTTTCTGTGATTCTGCATTTCTATATGACAAATGAACAGTGCATATAATTTTGGAGTGGTTAAAAGAGCTTTTCTTCACGGTTTTATTTCCTGTTCCAGTAGATGAGAAACTGCACCATATGAAATAATCTGGTTGTACTAAAATGAAAAGGATAACACCTAACTGTGAAAGCATTAGATTTTTAAGTCTCCATCATGAACCATAAGGTAGCTTGCACTTCAGAAAACTGAAGTTACACTAGGGTGATAAAAATAAATTTTCCATCAGTGCCACCCGATTTCTCTTCCAGYTGGCAGGCTCTAAGTGACCTGTCCCAGTATTGTTTGAGACTGCTCCTTACTGAGACAAGTGGTGTCACAGCCCATCACATACAGCACCACGAAAGGAGCACTCACAACCGAGGCTCTGGAGGGAGCTGGGAATCCACTGGCAGGGAGGAACTCCCCCTTTGAGGTGGCTCCTGCCAGCTTGCATTAGCAAAGAGTGGTGGCTGAACGTGCCATGACATAGACACAATTTGGATCCTCTCTAATGACCTGAAACATCAGCTTTTACMTCTAATTAATGATGGCCAATACACTCCTCTTCCAAGCTGTGCTCAGAGGGTTGATGTTGCACAATGCTTCAACAGACATCACTCAATAATAATAAAGAAAACCTAAGAAAACATTGTATTCATTCTATATTCCCAAAGTTCTTACAGGCTATAAACCAAAAATATGAATTCAACACCAAAACAGAAATCCTTTCAAAGCAAACATTCAAGGCAGGAGAAAGGGGCATGAAGAACTAATAACAAGTTTAATTAGGAAGGCAATACTTCCTGAACAAAGTAAATTAGGCACTTCATTTGGGGATTGGCAGGATCATCAGGTTAATACCTTTTCCTATTAAAAAAACTGCTACAGGATTTTAAATTGTGTCCTATAATTAGGATTCTTGTCTTCAGGCTGAAAAACATCATTCTGTCTTCTGCTAGGGCACTGCCCCTGATGCTTAATCTCTATTCTGGAAATCCATACACAAAGGTAAAGAAAAATCAATAGTAATAATAAAATGATTCTTATATTTTGGTAAAGCTGATACTAAATGTATAAAAATACAAACAAATGACTAAACCAAGTTTTATATTTGTAAGAACTTTTGTCCTGCACTGTTGGTCAAACCCCAAGGTTATTTATTTGCTAAAAATTCCAATTTTCTTCTACCATGGAAACTTGATGAAACGTGTAATTGAAAACTCATAACGAGTGAAATTTTAACCACCTCTATGCTCAAAAAAGAAAAAAAAGGGAAAGACAAAAAAAGCCTTTGCTGTGACAGCCTGATGCCAAAATAATTGATGAAATGCATGTGAGGCTTTTTGCTTGCAGTTAAGCTTACAATTAGTCTCATCAAATGTGATTAGTTTAATCTGACCAGTCATCTAAGAGATAGGTGACTAAAGTGAGATATCTAAATAATCATCTTCTATAACCAGTAGCTTTAGATAAATCCCCTGAGGTGCACTGAGGGGCAGAAGGGGTTGCAGTTATCTGAGGTGGGTAAAGCTTGGGGGAAAGGACCACATATCTCTCTATATTCACTGAGGAGGAGAGAACTGAGATACCTACTTTAAAACAGATTAAATCTTTTACTTTAGTATGACTAAATTCAGCTGTGAGAAGAGTCATACTTCTCGTCAATTATCTAGTGAGGTGGGCCAGTAGCACACCACAGAGCACTCTGGTGACAGTCACAGAAAATATGTGTACATAATTTAAAATAATATGGAAAGGAGAATAAATGATGGTGCACACTTTTTTTGTTTTATTGTGCTGCCATGGGTTATAATTTTCATTTTATCCCTCTCCTGGATGCTGAAGTAGCATGGAGTTTACCTGAGCTTCATCTTTCCTTCCTTGTGTTTTTTAATTCTACAAGAACATGGAGCTTGACATTCACGTTGTTTTGCCTTGGGCTCTGTCTGGGAGAGAAATGGAGGCAACAGCTCTGCTATCAGCAGCGTGTAGGCTAAAAACTGGGCTTATTTGGGAGGATCCAATGATGTAGAAAGTTGTGTGTTTTTCCAGGCCATGCTCATGGAATGGACTACTAATAGCAGGTAAGAGTGACTACTGCACATTTGGGAACATGTTACTGCATAAGACCCAAAAGTGGGGGGACAGGGAGGATGATACTGAGTTTTAAGTTATATGAAGAAAAAGTGAATTTTCAGCATGTGTACAGACTATCATTTTGATATGTGTTTCTGTCACTTAGAGAAAACAATTCTGTTTTGTTTCATGGAAACTTATGTATGGATTAATTGGTATGCCAAATGTTGAAAGTAATACCCAGTAAATGATAGCAGTTTCCTTTAATATACTAATTTATGATAATAATAGTTTATTGGGTGGCATTGCTTCTTGAGATTCAGCCTCTTTGCACCACTCAGCTGCAAAAAGACCTGAAATCATTAGAAACAACCAAAGAACACAAACCAGCAGGTTCATGTATGCTAATCTGGAATGGCATAAACCAACACTGCTGCCGAAAGATCTCCCATCATTTATCCCTACCCCGCTGTGCAACCCAGCCAACAAAAACCCGAGCACGGAACTGATTTAATTTTAATCACCTCCCTGAACCTGTCGGGGGAGCGTTTGCACAATGCTTATGTTGGCCGGTGGAAGGAGGTGCCACAGGGACACGGGAAGGTGAGGATCACTCCCAAATTCCTGCAGTGGCTCCTGCACCAACAGTGGGCACTGCACTCCCACTGCTGCCGTGGGGGTTGTGCCTGGAGAAGCAGCTGCAAGGGARCATTTCTCCCACCCTGAATGCTGGCCAAGCTGCAATTTGCTGTCTGCTCAGGAGAGAAGTGGACTCTACCAGCACTGAATCTTCAAGGCCAAGAAGGGCTGCTCCACTGAAATAACTCTGTTAGTTAAACACAAATTAGTGGGCTCCATGCAGAAGCAACTGAATACATTTTTTATTGCCTGCATTATGCCAGAGGTCAGACTCAATGAGATAATCCTCTTTTATAGCCCTAAAGTGTATAAAACCAGATAAAATTAATCCAGAGGACACTCTTGTGCCTGTTGATGCCTAGCAAGATATCTACTCCATCTGACTTTTGGTATTTGGGGTCATTTTAATTCACAGGCTTTTATTTTTCTTCCATTATTGGATTTTCTGTCCTTGCAGCTCTCAGCCTTTATGGCTCATAGGCAGAAGTAATGAGTGAGTAATGTGAGCAGCATCTTTCTTTGCTCTCCCTGCCAACCTGGACCACAGCCACAGCCTCCTTAGTTTTAAGGGGTTTTAATTTTCTACGTCCATGAGGAAAGTCAGAACATTTCCTGGGYGGAATACAAACTACAACACACAGGTCAGGGGCCATTACTCTAAGACACAGTTTCTCTGGAAGAAGGATCCCACATAGGTATTGGGCCCAGCTTTCCTGTTTTGGATTAATACAAAAGCAAGACTTTTCATCTCCATCATGGTCAAAAGTTTGTTTAGTGATAAAATGTATTTTTTGTTAATGTGGACTAAACATGGTATTTTGTTGTATACTTGCACTTCATCACAGCAGCCTATAAATAGTAATGCTTCTTGACAGGTATTAGTTATTTTTCCTTTCAGCTCTCAGCAGACATGAAAAAGTGCTACTTTTGTTGGTTTGTTGTTTTTGTTGGGTTTTTTTTACAGAAATCGAGGAATAAGTGTCTTGCCTCATAATACACATTAAGTCAGTCACAGAGTTGGGAACCAAACATACGTGAACTTGACTCCCTGTCTGGATCTGTAATCAAAGCACCAACTGTCAGTAAATTAAAACATTAATACAACAAATGTATGTGAAAAACATACAAGTCTTTGGGTAGATGAAACAAAATCTTTCTGGAAGTTTCCRCAATACATTTTTTTAAAAWTTTTTTTAATTTTAGATSTTTCCACTAGAAATGCATGATCCATTTCCCAAGGACAAAAAGAAATGCGGACAGTCAAAGAATACCAGCTTGTGGAAATAAATGAGAGGGGAGTCTTGGCTCTCAATTACACAGATCCTTTGTCACAGCTCAAGTGTGTTCTTTTGGCCTGAGAATGAGATGGTTTTCTTAGTAAGTCAGGCACTGGCAGAGTTTTTTATCTTCATCATTTTAATGGAGCATGTCCATTATTCGATGAGTTAATTTCAGAAAGGGGGCCAAGTTTGGAAGGATTAAGTGCCAGCTAAAGAAACAAACCTATATTGCTTGGGGAGGGATTGGGGGGGAGGAAATTGATGCAGCTTTCTATGTGTGCGCTCATTTCCAAGTGCCTTCATCATGAGACATGACGTGACAAAGGCTGTCAAGTGTTTAGCACAATAAATGGAACCACATTTAAAACACAATAAAAACCTAATGAAATCAGCCCCTTTTAAAGCCACCCACCTTTAGCACAGCACATTTGTAATGGAAAAGCAAAGGAAAAGAATACAAGGCATATATATATATA
>JACDOX010000124.1:1296155-1421802 GCA_014549065.1 Cardinalis cardinalis | reverse complement strand
GAAAATTAAAAAAAAAAAAACAAAACAAGCCAGCAAATTTAAAGTTATTGCTTAAAAGGCAGAAGTAGAAGAAGATGTGTGCTCAAGGGAGGAAATCTCCAGTGTGGAGTTAAAGATCAAGGAAAGAAACAGGCAACAMCTGATGGTGAGCTCTACCCCTAAAGAAATGTGGAGGGTCAGACTGGTCTTCATCTCCTTGGGAACCAAAGCCAGTATTAAATGATTATGGTTATGAGATTTTTGTCTGCAACAAGGAGGAAGATTCTCCCCCTGGCCAGTCGTTGGGCTGGTCCAGTGTAGCTTAGCAAAGGAAGGGGCTGAGGACCAGAGAAAAATATCTTTTTTCTGTATCCTTGAGGGTGATTCAGAGACGCTGTCTGCTTTGAGACTGCACAAAAACCTTATCTTCCAAAAGAGCCCAGTGTACACATGGGATAAGAGGTGAGGGTCATGGGAGAAGAAGCAGCAGGGGAAGGGAGCGGATTAATTTCTGCGGTGACCACCAACAGGACTGGGGCAATGGGCAGAAACCATAACACAGGAAAATCTTCTTCACTGTAAGGGTCCCAAGCACGGGAACAGGCTGCCCAGAGAAGTTGCAGAGTTTCCTTTTGTGGCCATACTCAAACCCTATCTGGACACGATCCTGTTCCACCTGCTCGAGATGAATCTGCTTTACACAGGGCAGGTGGGACTGGATGATCTCCAGAGGCCACTTCCAGCAYCAACCATCCTGGGATCTGTGTCCTTGGAGAGGACTTTCCTGCACAACAGCACTGCCTATCCCTGTAGGCCCACAGCCCAGAGAAACAGCATTCCTTATGATCTTAATTTCCCCCTAAAATGAGGGAGAGGAAATTCCCAAAGCTGTGGTGGAATAGACATATTAAAGGGCTTCAGTATGTGTTTATGTCCAGGTTGGATCACCTCATCACCAAGTTAGAAGGCTAGAAATGCTGAAACTGAAAACTGGTAAATATATTATTGAGAAGTATTTTTATGTTACTGGTTCAGACAGAAAATATGACATTTCAATTTTCTGAAAGCAAGTGTTTTCAGATTAAATCTCTATATGTGTGTATATTTAGAAAAAGGTATGATTGATGTACTTCTCTGGTCTTACTTTCAGATAAAGAGGAAGGAAAGATTCTGCTGGAAGCAGTACATTTGTCTTTATCTTTTACCAGTAAAAGGTTCCAGAGGGAAACTTATAAACAATTCTGTAGGTTAAAAGGGCTCCAGGGTACATCTAACATAACACTGATGGCCCAGACTGCAGAGCCATAAATGACTTCTCCCTTTCTTCCACATGTCCAAAAAGAAGTGCAGAGAAGTGTGATGCACCTACAAAAGCTTTGAAATGTGTGTGGCTTCTGAAAAGAAGTATTCCCCCTGAACTCATAATGGAGTTGCATGGTGAAGAAATGGCTTGATACACTCACAGTATAGAATGGAAAAAAGCTGTTTAAAGCTGCTGCCTTCTCTGCACCTCACTCCCAAGGGGTACAAGAAGGCAAATTAGGACAATGGGTGTAATCTGGCACTTTCTTTCTGTAATTTCTTTCCAATACTGACTTTGGGGCTCAGAGAGCAGAGGAAAGTCTTTTTCTGTTTGAATAACAGAATCATMGAATGGCCTCTGCTGGAAAGCAGGATCATCTCATTCCACACCCTGCCCTGTGCAGGGACACCCTCAACTAGTCCAGATTGCCCCAAGCCCCATCCAACTTGTTCTTGAACACTTCCAGAAATGGGACATCCTCAACTTCCCTAGGCAACYAGGGCCTCATCAAGACTAACTGAAGAATTTCTTCCTGATATACCCATGCCATTGGTGTTGCACCATTTGCAAAAGATATTAGTCAAATAAAACATAAGCCTATCTGACTTCTAAGCAGAAGATATGATGATGATGATGCTACATCCTTCTTAAGGATTTATTTATTTATTTTCTTTTATAGTATTCTGTTTTTGTGAGCCTGATGGAAATTGTCAGTAGTTAGGTCTCCATAGAAAATTTCAATACACCAGAAGTTTCCAGACTGACAGGATCCTTCAGTCACATTCCTTTTGGTTTAGTGAAAATGACATTTTCTGTTGTTGTTGAGGTAACTTTAGCTTTATACTTTTCAGAAGAACCAATTTCTTTGAAAAGACTGAATTGAATGTAAATCAGTGTCCTGAAGCAGCCTGCAAATTTTCCAGACATCTAGTCTGACACTTCTAGGTTCCCAGGTGTCATCTCATGGGAAAAAAAATAGCAGTAAAGATGCCTGAAGTTTGTAAACAATGGCAAGAAGAACATCCTGACAGGAGGCTGTAATGTGATCTTTTTCTCTTAGTTATTTACTTGCTGAAGAGTGAGGTTTTTTCCTCCAGTCCCTTCCACCAGAGGAGGATCCTGCTCTGTGCACCCCAAAAAAATTCAACATTTGCCTGCACAAAACAAGCAAAGAGAAGCCCATGGGGCTCCTGCCTTGGCAACCTCACCTGCAAGAGGGACCTGTAGAGACACAGTCCCTCACCATTTCACTGCTGTAGCAGCATTGCACATCCAGGTCTCTAAGTCCCAAAGATGACAGGAGCCTTTACAAACTGTGGTTAGTGTAAGAAGTCCATCAATGATTAAGTCACAGCCAGGAAGTAAATGAGTCAGGACAGAGATGGGTTCATTCAACACACAGAAGSAAACGAAGGGTAGAGGTTTTCTCAGCGCTGGAGACAGTTGTATGTGTGGCCTTGCTGTCTGTCAGGGGGATCCCAGCACTGGCTGGGCCACATAATTCTACCTTCAGGAGGTGTAGAAGGACAACATCCAACTTGTCTCTTCAGGTGGAAGAAGTATGGATGCAAAGACACAGCCTGACACATCACAAACCATGCTCGTTGCAGGTGTGTTGGACTAGATGGTCCTAAAGGGTCCCTTTTAACCCAAGTCACATTGCAGTTCTGTGACTCCATGCTTCTGTGATTCTCTGATTCAACTAAATGTGCTTCTTTTCAAAGCCTAACGAGTTTTTCTGAGTTGCTGCACAAGCTATGCCTTCAGCTCGCAGCCACTATCTTTAACTAGCTTTAACAGACCAGGGATTTTGCTTACAAATATTTCAACATAAGGCTTTTCAGTTGTTATGAAATGAGTCAAATGTGACTAGATAGAGCCAGCTGTCATGCAAGCTTCTCCCCATGCTTTTGCCAGGCTGTCGCTGTATGTGGTACCTATATACCACCATGCAGCATCTTGGCTGTTACAGCTTTCTRTAGCAGGGCTGAAGATACGAGCTGGCCCTGAATGTTTTCAGTCTCAAAGAGCTGCATTACAGAGCTCCAAATATAGCAGATGCAAAGCAATTGTCACCTCAAAGAAGGCACGTTGCTCTGGTAAGTCAATGGCGTTKCTAACAGCTCTGGGATAAGTTAGATCTTCCCCTTCTCTGTGTTATCTATCTGTCCAAATCCCTGGGAGACCCTCACCATACAGATTCACAGATAATATTTTAGAGCAACCAATTCARCACTAGTAGTCTGGAGATGTTATAACTTTCATGATCCCAAATTCACAAATGGTGCTGTTTCAGCACTGTACGTCTGGTCACATTCGGAGTGACAGATTCACAAACAGTGAGATTTATGGATTGCTGCAACACAGWGAAGTTCAGAAACTCCCATTGGTACATACACTGATGTCAGAATAAATAAACAGAGGTATTACCAGGGAACAAAACATACTCAGTTGGCCTCTTTATGGGMGAGGAGATGGACACAGCCCACCAGCCATCCAGGGATACAAAAGTAGAGTCTCTTCTAAGGTCCCTTCCCTCTTCAGCTTTATTTACATTGTTGAGTGTGGGAAAAAGATAAAGTTTCAGCTGACATCATTTAATGTTTAGGTGGAGTTTGAGTGTCTTGAGTCATACATGTAAAGCATATACAGATTTTACTCCATTAGTGTGTGCAAGGATGTAAAAGGCAATATGTATTTATGAGTTAATGAAATGTGGTCACTGATTAATCCATTCCTTTGGCTTAATTCCCATAAGTTCCGTTGTTTAAACAGAGCATGACYGCAACACCTCTGTGCCACTCCATCCTTTGTCTCATTCCTTTCTCAGGGAAGTACAAGCTTCCTGTGTTCCTCTTCCTCCAGTTGCAGACAGTTTGTTTCTACTGAACTATTGCCAACATGGATTTCTCCTTCTTTAGCTTTGTCTTACAGTATTTTTCCACAGAGTGTGAGTTTGGTTAMTGGAAACAAACATGCACATTTTCTGAGGTTAAGGAACTGCATCACCTTGTATCACTTTGGAGAATTTTTACAGACTTGTCATTTGGGGAACCTCACAAAAAAACATGYGGGGTAATTAGCAAAGAACAACCTMCTCTGCCCTAAAYCCAGAATTTATTTAATGGAGCTTATTTTTAACTGTTTCTTCTTCTCTGTTATTTTCTGAGACTGTAAATTCGGGTTCCATCTATGCTAAYGTCCACCAGTTATAGGTGGATTTTAGCATAGTAAACAACCACAGTATACCAGTTTTAGGTGCTTCACTTTTGAAAAAAGGATTGGTAGAAACAAAACTTTTGATTTTTAGGCTGTCACCACTTGTCTCACCAAATACAGCATAAAGACTGGTGCACCAAGTCTGTAACCCTGTCATAGAAGGTCACCAAATTTTTTAGGCATGATTTTGCCTTTGTTGACTGTTACCAATCGCCTCTTTGTGTATAATTTCCAAGAGAATATGCTCTATGATCTGCCTGGCACAGAGGTGAGATTGACTAGTACGTAGTTCCCAGGATCTTCTGCTTTCTGCTGGTTAAAAATGGATGTTATGTTTTCCCCTTTTCCAGTCATCGGGTAATTCACTTGACTGTCGCAATTTTTCAAAAATGATGAGTAGTGTTTTAGCAACTTCATCCGCCTGCTCTCTCAGGACACACAGATGAATCTAGTCCCACACACAGGTCCCACGGACTTGTGCACCTTCAGGATCCTGAGATGGTGTCAGACCTGATCCCCTCTGACAGTGGGTTTAGGTTCTTCATTCTCCCAGTCCCTGCATTTGCCTTGTCAGGCTGGAGCACTTGCCACTGAAGACTGAGACATAGAAGTCCTTGGAAACTTTTCCCTTCTCCTTGTCCAAGGCACCCAGGTCTCCTGTTTGCTTTCTGAGAGACCCCACGTTACCCCTGATATTTCTCTTGCTTGCARCATATCCCTAGATGCCCTTCCTGTTTTCCTTAACATCCCTGGCCAGACTCAGTCCTAAGTGGGCCTGTGGCTTCCCCAGTCTTGTCCCTGACTTCCCACACAATTTCACTGCTTTGATTTGGAAAGACAGGTGTCTGCTAAGGAAGGCAGGAGCCTCTCTTGAAATGGAAAATGTAAAACTTCTCACTCCAAATTGTTATAATTTGGAAATTAAGGGGGGCTTTCAGGCAAAGATATGTGAGCAGGAATAACAGTCCCTTGTTAAGAGAAAAAAAAAAGATAAAAATAAAATGCAGTAATACAAAACCAACAGAGTGAAAACAGTACCTGACCCCCTGTGGGTCAGGGTGGTGTCCCAGCCCCATCCCATGGTGGCTCAGCCCTCCTGCAGTGCCAGCTGTGGTTCTGCTGGAGCAGGGATCCTGCACAAGGGTGGAGATTTCCTCTGCAGCTCCAGGGCTGCTGGAGAAGGGCCTGSTCTTCCTCTGGRAATGCAGTGGAGAAGAAAGCTGCTCCCCTGGGAATGCAGTGGGCAAAGGCTGCTGTGAMGTTCCAAATCTCAGATTATATCCAGGTAGGAATGCTTGGCTCCTCCCCCTGGCTGGAGCATCTTCCAATGGCATGATGGAATTTTATCAGCCATGCAGGGACACTCATTGGCCCATGAACAGAAGATATTTTCCAGAGGGAGGGCTGCTTGTGGAAGAGATAAGGAAAACTTCCCAATTAACAGAAGACAACTGCCCCATCTCTAATAGATGGCAACAGAATACACRCCCCCAGCCACATCTTGCAACCTAAGCCATCCTCCCAGGACGCTTTGCCTTGTTTCCACATCCTTTTTTCTCTCCAAGTGTGCACAGCAGCTCCATATCCTTGGAGGTCTCCAAGGCATTTTTTATGCAATTTCCTCATTTTTGGGATGCGTTGCTACTGAGCTTGGAGGAGGGTAACCTTTAAATTCAACCACATTCTTGGGCCTCTCTGCCCTCCAGAGTTCATCCCTATCRAATGCTATCCATTAGGTCCTTGATGAGGCCAAAGTCTGCTTTCCTGATGTCCAGGGCAGGGAGCTCACTGCAAGCTCTTCTTGCTACCCTRAGGATAATTTAGGTAAATTCAGGGCTTCAAGTTCCAGAGCTGCAGCAGAGCAGTTTTCACCAGCATAGAGCAAAATCCCTTGCTTCACTCACCTGCCACTTCCCCATGAACCYCTGAAGGCTGCTGAAATTTTTGCTGCAGCTTCCTGCTTGATCCTGAAACCCAGAACTACACTTCAGGCACTGTTTAGGTGGAGTGGGCTAAATCCCCTGCTGGTGTAAACCAGAGGTAGCACTTCACATTACACTACATTTACATTAACCTCTAGGAGCTTTCCCCAGCAGRAGACGTGGCCCTTTAGCCTTGGCACCTCTTAGAGTACACATACTAAAGAAAATAAAACAACAGCAACAAGAAGTGCACRTAGACTTGCAGATTTCAAACCTTTTCTTACCCCAAACAGAGCACAAAGGGAAAGACAAATGGCAATTTGTTGCAAGCAGGGAACAGCTGATAAATGCATAGGGTTCATGATCTAGTATAAGACATTTTCTTTTGCTATGCCTGGGGAAAGTAAAATAAAATAGAACCAGCAAAYCAACAGCTCAGCCATTTTCCTCTACACGCAGCTGGCCTCACYTGATTGCATCATGGAAAGACTGGCTCACATGAGGGACACTGTYCATTCCCAGGTTCAGCTCCCTCACAGGACGGCAGCTCGAACACRCTGCTGTTGTTTCCTTTTCCTCCCCTCTGAAGTGCCTCCTTCTGGTGTGTCAGCTTGGTGCTGCTCTTTTTGTGTGTGTGGGATTTCATCTCCCTGCTCTGTGCTCCCCATTGGATGTCTCTAATGAGATCATTTGGGCTTTGGTTTCAGTTGACTCTGGTGGTCCCCAGGCTCAAAGGTCTGAAGAAAAAATCTAGAATAGATGACTCTTTTATTGGTTTTTTTTCCTTTGCTTGTTTTGTTGGGGCCTTTTTGTATGTTTTCTTGTTTGCTTGTTTGTGGGGGATTTTGGTAGCATTGGTCTTTGTTGTTGTTTTGAGTGAAAAAAGGGAAAAAGACAAAAAGAAAATAAATTTATTTTCTTATGAAATTGAAAACTGGGCTTAACTGAAGTCTTCAAGAATTTAGCRGGTGGTTTGTTTTAGAAATCAGAGTTGGGCTTTTCACTTAGTCATTGGAATCCCATAATGAAATTTCTTTCCAGCCCACATTTTATACTGCTTTTCCTTCTYATTCTTCCCTTTTCAAGCCACAAAAAGCTTTCTTTTTGGAGAAGGGTCTGGGGAAATGAATGATACCCATCCTCTCCAAGGACTGGTGGGATGTTGCCCCCCACTTCCCATTCCCCTGCCCCCTTGGTTCCAGACCTGTCAGAGAGTTTCTGTAAGTCAGTACTGACTAAGGTCAGTCTCGTTTGCCATTGAACATAATATATTGGGGAGTTAATAGAGCCTTCATCCTCATTCCCAGCTGTCAGTGAGCCCATCCTGGAAGAGGAGGTAGTAATTAGCTGCTCTGCTGGCATCCTCAGAAGAAGAAGGAGTAGGGGTTGATTGGGGTGTGTATCCCAAATTGCCTACTTGCCTCTAAAAGAAAGATGTGTGCATTGTTTCAGGATAATGTGAGAGCTGRTGCTGCTCCCATTCAGGCACTGTGGAGTGAGATGGATCCTGTGTGCTGCAAGCAAGCAGTGGTCCATTGAAGAGAAATTCAATAGGTGATCTTGTCTGGTACAAAGGTTCGTTCCAGCTCATGAATTATGCACGAAGCTCACTCATTTTGATCACCATTTCATGCTGCCCTCTCAGCATGGCTCAGCCAGCCCTGTCACGGGGCAAGGACGGGCCAATGCGACAGAATGAAGCTTTGTGTGACCCCAGACCCAGCCCCAGACAAGGGATCCCGCCTCTCCCAGCCTCCTGCCCTGCCCRGCAAGTCCCTCCCCATCACCACATGCATGGGGTGCAAATATACTTCACAGAGCACAGGATGAAATGGCTGTGGTGCCAGTTTGGCACTTTCCACRAACAACAAAATCACTACAAAAATTAAATGTATAATGTCTGGTGATCAAAGGGGTTTTTTTTTTCCTTAATAAAATTCTACTTTTCTTGTTGCACCTAATAAAACTCTTAACGTTTACCCCCAAAATATTTGTAGGTAGTATTTATTTCCTGCCAGCCAGCAATCGTGGCTAGAATGACAATATTGCAGGAAAATAGTACAAACCACAATAGAACATCCAAAAGCTTGGCTTGCTTTAGCCTGTTTTCTGCACAGCAGGCCCTGCCTTTAATATCACATCTTAACAGAGAACAATTTCTCTGGGAAAAGCAATAATCATGCAATTTACTCACTGTGCCTCTATATAGTTGCAGGCTCTCAATGGGAAAGGAGGCAAATAATTTGGATTTCTATTTTAATTGGATGTAGCAGTGAAAGAAAGAGACATTGGTGAAACCTTCAGATGTGTTCATCTTACATTTGGTCCTTATGCTCAGAGACACCTCATGTTAATGATTAAACTTCTCAAATGTGCAGCATGGGAAAGGAGAAAAAACCAAATTTTTCCCTCAAGAATCCTTTGTGAAACCCMGAGGTGAAAGTGGTAAGGCAGGAACGCCAACAAGGCAGCTTAAAAGTCATGCAGGTAACAGAAAACATCTTGCGCCAAATGGTCTCTCTGATAAGGTAGCTGAGCTGATTGCCTGTATTGATGTCCCAGGTTGATGCTGACTTGGCTGGTGTAGGCTAAACCTTCCACCCTCTTCCTAAAAATTCAACCCCTTGGTGGCTGGCACTGGACAGTGTCCTTCAGTGATCACCCAGGACGATTTTTCTCCATCCTTATAAACCCCCCCTTCCGCGCTGACAGCTCACTACCATGCCAGTGATTATATGCTTTCAAGACTATTTGAGCACAGCGAAGAAATAGAAATATTACAGAAAATCACCCTTGGGAGCACATTGCTGATCAGCACTGCTGGATATTTGTGCCATAAGCGGCATCTCATTGCCTCCAGCACTAGGGCCATCTGGCTCCTGTGACCACACAGGGCTGTAGACACTCACAGGGACATTCAGAGATGGAGGGGAAAAAACCCATGGAGGCAGAAATATTGGGGAAAGASTGAGACCAACAGATGTAGTTAAAGTAATTACTGTAAAAAATCCCAGGTCTTTATTACAYGCTAAAATACTGAGCCCTGCCTTATTATTCACTTTCTCCTTTTTAAGTGTGAATTTAGTGCTGTGTGAAGTGGCAGCTCTGGGGAGCCAAGACCTACGTCCCTAGGACACAGGGAAGAAATTGAACAAGCTTTCCTTCACACAAACCTGCAAATATGACTCATCTCCAGCTGTGMAGCTTGCCCAGGAGCTTTAAGGAAGAGAACCCCTTCCAAGTAAGGCAGCCAGGGAATCCCACAGCTATTCTGGATCACAGAATCACAGAATAGTTTGGATTGGAAGGGATCCTGAAGCTCATCCCCTTCCACCCCCTGCCACAGGCAGGGACACCTCCCTCTATCCAAGGATGCTCCAAGCCACATCCAACCTGGCCTTGAMMACTTCCAGAGGTGGGGCAGCCACAGCTTCTCTGGACAACCTGTGTCGGGGCCTCCCAAAGAAGAATTCTTCCCAATGTCCCACCTAACCCTGCTCTCTGTCAGCATCAAGCCATTCCCCCTCTTCCTGTCACTCCAAAGTTCCTCTCCTGTAACCCCTGTACATGTAGGCAATAAAATTACCCTGAAGCCTTCTCTTCTTCAGGCAGAATGATCCAGATTCTTTCAGCCTTTCCTCATTGGGGAATTGCTCCATTGCTCTGATCACCTTTGTGGATACACCGACCCCGCGGAGTAGGTGAGCAGCTGAGCACAAGTTAAAGCACAAAAGAGTTTAAGTGCAAGGTTAGCTGTTTTTCCAAGTCAGGAATAACAAGCTGGCTACATTTCTCACCCCTGGTTCTGATGGGTGGCTGGAGCAGATCCTACAGGGAGGTTTACAAGGATCCTTCCAGACCCTCATGATTTCACTGCACCCTGAGGGCTCGTTTCACACCGGTGTTACTTCCACCGGTGTGMAAACTGCTTATATTTGGGGGTGAAACACAAAGCTGATGCATTTCTTTTTCCAACACGGCTTATCACTGGTTTATTAGGTCCAGCAGCTGCAAGAACTGGGCTGGATGGCAGCTCCTGTCGTCCTGGAGATGGAGCATTACCATTCTGCTCCCAGCTACGCCCCACCCGGCCCTGTCAGCCGCCACCGCCCTCCCGCACCCCTCTGCTGTCTCAGGCTGTCTCTCTGAATCTCTCCCCGGCGCTGCCAGGTTTTCCTGCCGGCAGTGGAACRCTGTGAAAACTGAAACACTGTGGAAAGTGAAACACTGGCTGCTGAGGCCTGAGCAGAGCCCCATGCTGAGCACTGAAGGGCCACATGCAGCTCGGCAGCCGTGGCCTTGGCTCCGGCGCCGGGGAGCGGCGGCGCGGGCCAGGGCTGGCACATGGTTCACATCAAATTCCCGTGTTTTATTTTCCCTGGTTGTTTTATTAATGGCTGCTTCTGAGTAGACTTCCTGAGCTGTATTCACAATGCACTTGCTAGTTTGAACTCCAGTGTATTCGCACCTCCAGCTGCTTACATGGATACTGCGTTTCCAWGCCTATGCTGTCCCTGGGTCTGATTTTTTCGGCTGACTGGAAGGTCGTATTTATCTTGAATTTCCACCAGAACCACAAGAGTTGTATGAACCCAAGAAAGCAGCCACCACAGTGGTGTCACTGTGTCAGTGTTGTTTTAATAACAACAAAATTAAGATAACGCTTTGTTTCTTATCCAGTATCATTTTTGTAAAAGKAAGTTATTTCCCACAGCTTGAATACATCCTGTGTTTTTGTGATACCTTTTGTTTAATTTTTCTGCTTGAGATCAATTAACTTTTCCTTAGATCTTCTCCTAAATTGAGCAGCTGCTTTGCTTTCTAATTGGGATGTTGAGTGGAGGTTTTCAGAGCGGTGGGCAGCCTTGGCTAAGGACAGCACTGTGCCCTTTGGACACGAAGTGCTGGATTTTAACATTTCAGTATAACTAACACCTCCCTTTAATTAAATTATGGAGAAGATCGAAAAATCAATCATAATGTGTTAAATCCACATCTAATAGAGATGAATCATAGGGTCACAGAATAATTTGGGTTGAAAGTGACATTAAAGATGATCCCATTCCAAAACCCTGCCATGGATAGGGACACCTTCCACTAGACCAGGTTGCTCAGGGAATGGCTCTGAGCATTGGATGTTATAATACATTTGGATATTATAATACATTTGGATGTTATAATWCATGACCCAAATAACATGCAGCCCTGAAAACACTGGTGAACTCAGTTATGATTTTGTGATGCCTGAYCCCTTTGAACTTTATAGTTTGCAGTCCTTGGAAATCTGATACCTGAGGAGATTCATGTCTGGTACATAGGACAATGGCTCCTTGAATTCTGATGAGTAGTCTGCTTGTCTCCAGCCTATAAGTTTGTTTAAAGTAAAAGTAGAACTCTGATTATATTTTTTTTTCCAATGGTGGAAGGTTTTGTGGCAGTTGGCATGGAGAATTCCAGTGACTGAGAAAGGTAGATGTGTCTATCAGGTTCATGATGCAGRGCGGAAATGCCTGTATAAAAATGTATGTGCTTGTTTGTGACACTTCAGGATCCTTATTCTGAATAATAAATTCCTTAGAACAAAATGGGAAAAGTTCACCAGACAATATTTACTTACCTTTTCCTGTTCTAAAATTATAAATTTCAAGTGCAAGCAGAATGGTGGGTTTCACTTTCTTCSTTACCACAGAATGTGGAATTACAGAATATTTCCTACACCTAGGTCTGCTATCAAAACCTTAAAAAAGTACCCAAAAGCATAGCAAAGATCTCCTCTGTCCTAGGCATGGTATTCCAGTGGTTAATTATCTATACATGCTGTGTGTAGAAACTGACCTTTTTAAGTAGTGAAAATGCTGTAAGAGTCAAATTTTTAACTGCACTTTCCCATTCATTTGTTACAGAGTCCTTTGAAGAGGAATTTCATGTTAATTTAGTCTTGCGTAAATTTAATGCTTGGGGAAAATAGGAAGTTAATAGCACTGATTTCTTCCAGGTGTACGACGAAAATGGATTTGCAACATTAACTATGCTGCTACTGTGCAGCGTTTTAGAAATATGCTTCATTTACCATTAAAATGAATATTTTAGCGGCAGAGGTGAGCACAAAAGTGTATTTTTTTTTATGTGCATGGCAGCACATAAAATAGAAGCTTTACACCATCATCTACTATCAATGACTGCTGTTCCACACTGGGCACCTAATGTGAGAGTCAGGCATAATCATCATTATGAAGAGAAGGGCTAAGAGCAGTTTTAAAAAATATCTAGGGGAAAATTGTTGTGCAAATAGTCAAAGATCTTAAAAAAAGCAAAAGCAAAACCAAAACCAAAACAAACACAAAAGCACAGAACAAAATGAAAATCATAATCAAGGAAAGTATCTGAAATAACCAACAATTTCTTTGCAAGCAGGAGGGTGAAGAATTTGTAAATTATTCAAGTACCTTGCACTATTATTTCTGAAGTAAAATGTTGCTTAGGTTTTCTGCCACCAGATAGCTGGTTTTATTGTACATAGAAAGGAATCTACACCACATCTCTGCCTAGAATACTACACTTGAATGAGGTCTGATAGCTATGCTAATTGCATCTCAAAAACTAAGGACGTGGCATTCAGACATGGCCAATCCTGTTTTTCCAGTCCAAGTGAGCAAGTACCTAATCAGAGTTGGTTAGTAGGTAACATTTTTACACTGAAAATTAATTTTTAAATCAGAGCCCTTTGCATGTTCTTTATTACTTATTCTCTACTGATAATTCAAGTTGAGAAATCAGTTTATTTTGGAAACTACACAGGTGCCATATTAAGAAATGCACAGTCTGAGAAAAGCAGTTTACAAATCCATATGGTCTATTTGGATATTGAATGAACCACTAATTATCCTGCAACATGTCTTACCAGCAGATGCCTAAGGAAAAAAATGTAGGAAAAAAATCCCATTCAGCTTCCTTAGGTACTTTTTGAGCCAGACATAGAATTGACATTAGTTTTTTCAATAGCTATCAATGGACCTGGAAAACACATAAATAATTAGGACCATTTATCTGAAAATAGCTTCTTTTACACATCCATGAATTAATATCTTTGGGCTACAGATAGAAAAGCAGAAATCATATGAAACTGATAAAACATAGCATAAAATCCTATGATAAATAATTATTTTTGAATATTAAATAGGAGACACCAAATAATAAGATGAGGCAACAAAAAGCAGTGTGATTATGGAAAGTACACAAGACACACTGATGGATAGGACAAGAGATACCCCTTGGAGAAGGAAGCACATAAACAAAATCTCCTGGAGAACATGTACAACAGAACTGATCGTGGCCAAGAACATAAAAGATTTCCTAGAAGACAAGGTTTTCTCGGAACTCATTTAGAGAATGTGTTAAACCATAAAATGAACGCCAGCTTTGCTATACATTTCACRAGGAGAGCAGGAAAATGTTCCAGTAGAAATCATTTGAGGCATTTTTTGAACAGCCGTGTCAGTCTATAATTGTGTCAAAGCTGTTAATCCTTGAGCGAAATGGATTGAAGCTTTTCATCTTCCAAAGGCTGATGCTGTTGGTGAGACCTCAGCTGTGTCTGTCCAAAACCACCATGGCACACTAGGTTGTGACAGGTATGAGGTGTGATTGTACCTTTGGCACAAACAGGACACTTTTAAAAAGACAACTAAGGATTCAAAGTCCAAATGAAACTTCTGTGATGTGAAAAATTAAAAATTTACCAAAATTTTATTGCCAATGAAGCTCTGCAGTTCAGTATTGTAATAGTTCAAGTAATAAATTGGAGTATAGAAGAGTATATCTGTCTGCTAGGATTGAAAATTATATGAAGGTGAAGAGAGATCAAGGATGCAATCSCCCCCTGAGGTTTAGAATTCAAGCTGATCTCATAAAAACTGGTGTAACTGAGGAGAAAGGACACATTTCAGGCAAAATGTTAGGGAGCAGCTGTACCAAAAAAAAAAACAAAACCAAAGTTATCCATAAAATTTCACTATGGAGAATGACTGGTCCAACCCTGCAGAAAATACCTGTCACAGCAAATAGCAAGCTGAACAAATTCAACACCATTAGCGGTGATTAAAAAAGATACTTATTTTTACTGGGACGCATAAATAGAAGAAATGGGGCTGTCTCGTGAGCRCTGTTGAAACTTCAACAAATGGACAACTTTGCTCAGTTTTGATCCTTAGGAGGATAGAGGAAGTTTGGAACCAAGTGGAGGCTGGAGGAAATTCAGGATAGGGTAACAAAAATGATCTGGGATTTAGAGACTGGAACATCTGGGAAAAATTGAAACAACCKAAGTTTTTTAATTTATGAAGAGACCAGGAGCAGATATCATAACACTTTTCAAACACATAAAAAAATACTGTGTTAGGAGGAAGAAGTAAAGCAAAAGCTGTTGTCCTTTTTTCCTAGATGTGGGATAAGTAATAATGGGCTGAAATTGCAGCAGCATTTTTCATAGTCAAACARCAGTGCGGGATTTATTACTGTATTCTATTACCTAGGGATGTTGTGAAAGTCTTCAATAAGATGTTAGGAWAACATCTGCATGGATGACATAATAGATGCAGTTCTGTTTAAGGCATGGGAATGGCCTAGACAGTCTTTCTGTGATGCTCCTTTTTATTTTTTRCTCTCAACCCTATAATTATAATGGAAATGGAAAATCAGGCATTCTACAAGAGAGAGGAAGTTGACAATTTTAGTGAGTCATTAGATCAAAGATGGATATCCTACATCTTAGAAGCTGAATATGATCCAGGGCTTTATGCATGTTGCTTGTCACCCTACTGTATTTTGGGGATGTGATGGGGGTATGGAAGAAAAATAATGCATACATTAATAGGAGAGTCAAAAATGGTGTCAGAAAATACATAGACCTCAYGAAGAAAAGGGTTTCTTATAAAAATGCCTGTTCAAACTCTCTAGAGTCCATGAAATTTACTGAAGTATAATAGCTCAGTGAAACAACCCATTGCCAAATTCTTAATTGAACTAATAGCTGAAAAAGTGGCAGTAGTGGCAATTAATCATAAAGGTTTTTTCTTGTACTTTCAGTTTTTTCAAGGGAAACAAGAGTTCCATAAGGTCAATTCTCCAACAAAACTACTTTTGTTGGGGAAATGTAGCAAGACCATTTGTCAACATTGAGAATGCTCATTTTGGCTGAAACTAAATTACCTAGGGATCCAAAGAATGATGAATTTACAGATGGTTGATGTCAAGGCAAGTTGCCAGATTCTTTTCCCTGGCCTTTTCTACAGGAACAAAACAATGTTGAATTGATACCTCRAGCACCTTTTCTCTTCTTTGCTCAATGCATCTAACAAATAACAGGCAAATAAAGTAACATATGGTCAATATAAGTAAATAATCAGGGTATGTGATATACAACTCAGTGTGTGCACATTTCCCATTATAAATGCTTTAATAGTCATTTTTAGAGATGGTATGGTTTTTTTCCCTGTATGATTAATTATAAAATAATTATCCTCATGTCTGAGAATGGGAAACAATAATTGGGCCATAAAATCTAAACAAACAGAGAAGCTGTTGCCATTTCTTTAAATCACATGTAAAAATATTTAGTGCAGTGGTAAAAGAGATCCTGCACCAGCCATCACAGGTGGTTAAGGTAAGCCAGCAATTATAATAGCAAATACTACTGAGTAAGAGGTATACTGATATCCTAACCCCTCATGTTTCTATTTTTGGTGGATCTTGTATTAACATAACAAATAAAAGAACTGCAATAATGTTTTACAAATTAAAAAAAAAAAGAAGAAGAAGGAAAAAATTCTTTCTCTCCCCTGCATGGTTGTGTGGAAAACAGTCAGTGAATGAGCAGTCCCTGCTGACGGACTGTCCAGGACTAATTTTTTCTCCCTGCACACTTACCCTGTATTTCTCCATGTCATTATATATCAATATTGAATYGTAAAATAGTCTGGGTTGGAAGGGACCTTAAATACCATCTTGTTCCACCTCCTATCATGCACAAGGACACCTTCCACTATCCCAGGTTGCTCCAGGGCCTGTCCAATCTGTCCTTGGACACTTCCAGGGATGGGGCAGCCCCAGCTGCTCTGGGAAAGCTGTGCCAGGGCCTCAGCACCTTCTGAGTAATGAGCTTCTTCCTGACATGCTCTATAAGAAAAGGTCCTCCAACCTGGAAATATTTCACTCACTGACATYGATGAAAATCTTGAAATTGGAACAGAAATGCAGTGGTTACAAGTGTAGCCCTCTCGTGTGAGAGCATGGACACAACTAACTAGTTTTCACTGAGAGGTTTATGGTGTTCTCCATTCACAAGACATTCCTGAAACCCTTGGTGTTAGGCCACATAATTACCTCGTTTGCCTTGAATCTGAACTGTTTATTTTCTCATCTAGATCACAAAAGTCAGTGAAATCATCCTCTAGAAACATATATATAAACATTTACAGATCTCAGTGCATAGTAAGAACACTTAAAAATTGCTAGATTTGTGAATTATGGCATACAGATGCTCAAAATGTCCTAAGTCAGTCCATTCCAGCCACCGGCATTTCTGGATAAAACAGGACTTCAAGTGCAATGTTCCAGTAAGATTTTGGGAAACTAAATCATTTTTTCTTTTAATGCAATGTCTGTTTTCTGCCTTGTGTACGGAGCATGTGTGAGTGCAGGTGTGTATAGGTGTGTCTTTTTAACTGGAGGCAACAGCTTTTACTCTCATGGGTAAGAAGGCTTGTTTTCCAAAGATAATTCTAATATTTAAATCCAGTTCCGACTGTGAGGAAAATCTGCTGCTTCCAAGTACAAAATTGGAGGAGAGACCTTTGCATGAAACCAAGTCTGTGATTCCTACAAAGTTTCATCCTCTCTCCTTTCTCATATTAGCTCAAGGGAAAAGAAACCCACAAAAAGCCCCCAAACAAACAAGCAAACAGACAAAAACCAAACAAAAATAAACAAAAACTCCCCAAAACCCAAAACCAAAACAAACAAAAACTCAACAACAACAAAACAAAATTAAAAAACCTCCTCACACCCAGAAAGGAACCTCACATGGTGTGAGTGAAGATATTTATGCATGGTCAACATCTCTAATTGCAGGGACATTTCATACACTGTGTTTATAAACTATTTTGAATTTGGCCAAGCCAATCACCTAGAAAAACTCCTTCCTAATGAAAAATCAGGTAAAACATCCACAAACAAATCCTAATTTCCTGGTGCTCCCTCTTCTCAGGATTGTGTCAGGAATGTCAGGAGTTTTCTTTATTAGGTTTGCTTCAAGCCTCTAAGATGTCCAGGGGTCCCTCTGTCAACTCATTTTCCAATCTTCCCAGTGCAACCAACAAACTAATTACAGGCAGAAAGTGGATAGAGGATTAGGTGTGTGTTATGAAAGTGACTAATTTTTACTGTGTCCTTGCTTGGAACAAAAGGGATTGAAGTGAGCCGATTTTCATGAAAAATATCAAGTCCRGCACAGAGATCGGTTTACTCATGGCAGCAATTATCCATGACCTTCAGAATTAGCCCTGCTCTCATTTTTTCGTATTTGGGCCTCATCTTACACCTTGTCTCTTTCCAGTTTCTCCTATTGATCTTGCTAGCACTTGAAACTTATTACAGCTGGTAGCAAAATAACTGTTCTTATTCCCTAGAACATCACAGCCTATTTCTGTGGGCAAGCCTTTGTTATCCTTCCTTTGCTCCAGACATGCAATAATCTGAAAATACCACTTCTGCCTTCAAAACCAAACCCAGGTGTCTTTATTGAACCCACTTGACCAAACTCCTTTTTACCTCTAATTTTAATTGAAAAAGCAGTGCCTCAGTGTTCCAAAACCACAATGCAGTTTTTCTCCTAAGCTTATAACTGAACATTTCTTTCTGTTCCCCTGCTCTGAAAGCCCAGTGTCAAGATGACCCAGTAAAGGCCCTGTGAACAATGTGGTTCAGAGGATATTCCACAGTGAATGGGTGGATGTGAACTTTTGAGTGGGAGGCCTGCAGCCTACATAGGCACAGAGCACCGCAGAAAAACAAGCTCTGCTGCTTAGCTCTCCCTTCTCCAGTTTTAATGCCTTGCCCTCAAACCTCAGCCCTCTTATCTGCTTTTACAGCTTCTCACATTGCCCCTGTCAGTTCCACTGAATAAATGATGTCATCCTTGTCTGCTTGAATGTTTACTTCTCTCTGCACTGCCTTTGGCACACAATACTCTTCCAAAAACTAATCCATCCTGAAAGCCATTTTTCTTTTCCTTCTGATCCACCCTCGAGGCCCACAGTAAAATGCCAACTGCAAGTGGCTAAGCAGATGCTGAGAACGTAAAACCTTTTTTTAAAGTATCTGCCTCCCGAAGCCAGCTCTGTAACCTCAAAGGCAGCACCTCAGCTCCCAGTGCAGGCGGGGGAACACCTCAGAAACTTGAGATAGGTCTGGCTGCAGAAGGCAGAGAGGAGAGATGATTATTTCTAGCTGCTGAATGAGCAGCTTCCAGACCTGCTCGGGGCTGTGAGCGTGACTGAGAAAACACCACAGACTTCACGCCTTGGTTATCTCAGCCGGAGCCTGCGGGACACACCGCCCACCTTGCCCGGATCAAAGCCCACAGACCCCGTGGAAAGGAGCCAAGGGAACTTTTCCTGCACAATGGAAGGAAGCAGTAGCAGCAGCTGTGGCTGGTGCCGTGTGTTAGTGCACCAGTTCCCTGGCYGGGCTCTTCCGCCGGCAGAGAGAAGCGACAGAGCCGCGCTCAAGTTTCTCAGAGAACAGAGAACATCCAAGGCTTGGCCATTTTTGAAAGGAAAAAGTAGGAAAAACTTCCTCTGGCAGTCATCTGCTCAAACAGACGTGAAATACGGCCATCACCCTCAAAACAACCCACAAGGAGAAACCAGGGAGGGAAAGAATTTATGTGTGAGTGTAGATGGAGCCTGACCAGGCACGGGGATATGCTAAAATCCAGTCTTGCAAACATGGGAGCTTCTAAGAAACCCATTAAATATTTGGAGCGAGGTGTTGGCTTGGAAGGGTGTAGCTTGCCAGGGACTGAGGCCACAAGATGTCTCCAGTTTTGTCCATGTTTATATTTAATTTATTTCAATTTGTCTATATTAATTTATATAATTTTTATATATTTTAAAAATATTAATTTATCTAAATTTGTCTTTTGAAAGAAGGGAGCAGGTAACCAAGGTTTCTAGCATTCAATTTTCCTAGTCTTTCTGCTCTAGCCTGCAGCTACTTACTATTTGTAAGTTTGCCACTGCTCTTTGGAGGACTGTGTATTTATACATTGTCTAGTATAATGAGAGTGCCACTAAGTGTTTTGGGAAGGATTAATACAAAGTATATGAGTAATAACATGAGAAATAAAAAAAACCCTGTGACTCTGGAGCAAAAAACCTGCTTCTGTCCTGAGTGCTTGTTCCTTCTTTATGAGCTCTGCTGTACTGTGTGATTCTGTGGAAGGTTCTCTGTGTGGTCTTCATTTGACAAAGCATAATCTGAAAAAAAAAACCAAAAACCAACATTTTTTCTTTATCTTCTTACTTACATGTACCAAAAAGCCACCAAGTGAGCCATTCAAATAAAGTATACTACTTACCCTTAATTGAATTTACTGGTTTCAATATAATTGCAGATTCAGCACCATTATTTAATTTCAGGATTTAATGAATGTTGTCAGATCTCCTGAAGGGATACACATGAGGCTGATGAACTGGCTCCTGGTTCACTTGTGCTGTGTAGTCTCAAATTTCATTTAACTAAAGAAAGGTTTCTTCCTTTAACCTATATAACACATCTCTGAACGTCTTTCTATGTTACACCTATAGGAAATAGGATCCTCTGAGCAAGCAGCCCCCTCACACCTTCAGGGTCACTGCCAGCCTTATTCTTCCTTGCAGCTTCTGTTCCTCATCACAGAAGCAGAAGAAAACAAGTTCTGCAGAGATTCAATTAGTGCAGTGTCTCCAGGTGTATCTCCCTGATTGGGATGTCATCCAGGTCTGCTGGRCTTGGGGTGGAAATACAGCACAGCCCCTCTTCCCACATGGAGGCATTTCCTGATTTATCAGTGCAATCATTCAAAGCCTCCCTGCTCCCCCCGCCTTATCACACCTCCCCTGAGCTGATTCATGGTCTCAGTTTTGGGAGGTGATAAGGGCACCTGATATATGGAAACTCACAGTACTGCATGGATGTACAGGCATGGATGTGCTGCTGAATGTGATAGTAAAGGTAGTTAACAAAGATTATTGAGAAAATATTTTTGAGCTATGTCAGGGAGCCATTCCCCATTTTTTTAAAGGACACATCATTATCAGTTTAGACATCAAAGAAATGTTTGTAAAAACCTTCTTGGAGTTCTGATAATAATTAAAGCCTGACTCAGTATAATTTCTATKATTTTCTCAGAAAACAACCATGAACTTTTGTTTCACCTTCCCTCTGAAACCATAAGCATTCCTAATTTTTCCTTCAAAAAACAAGAAAGAAAATAAATATTCTCAAAGACCATAAATTATTTCTCCTAGAGTATTAAGTTTTTTTCTATAACARTGTTATTAAGAATCTAACCTGCTTATAGAAATGGAAGATAAGAACCTAATGAGAGAAAGTTGGGATCAACTATAGCAAATAATTTACTTTTTTGAAGTGAATTGAGCACAAATTATGGTATGGAATGAGGGAGCAACCAATTGCTCATCCTTTGCATCATGTTATGCCAGTACTAAAGAGAMCTGGTTTAAACGAGAAATTAGAACTAGTAAAAGAGATAGAAAAGAGGGGAAAAAATGTTGATAAGAGTGGATATCTGGAATAAATATAAGCAAGAGGCAAGGAGTGGGAAAAAAGAGTATTGGAGAACAATGAAACATTAGAAACGTATACATATGTCACGCTGCTTCTAAGTCCAATTAAATCTTACAGATAAATTGAGAGGAGATATGATTTTTAATCTGCTTGTAAGTTATAAATATATGTTCATTGAACAAAATCTCCAAGGCAGTGCCAACCTAAATACCCTTTGGTGTGGAGATATTAGTTTAGATCACAACAGTACAACCAGACTGCATGACTCTGTCCCTTAGGTGAAATAATTAAATACATAATTACACTGTTTCTGATTTCAGAGCTGGCTCTCTTGATGCACACATAGCCTGCAGTCATTTCACCATGCTCTTTATGCAGATAACTAGATCATGTTGGACATATCTGCTGTCCATTTCACTGGGATTACTTGGAACTGATTGAAAATCAGAACCTTTTAATGAAGAGTTCAGAAATTTAGCAGTCAGAGCTTGCTACCATAGTGAGCTTTTGCKGTAATGATAAAAGAGGTTTACAAATATCTGTGCGAGCAACAGGGGAAGCAGGGATTTATTTACCCTTCAGTYAGCCTATGAAAACAAGAAAGAGTTTGTGTAGACCAAGCACAATTTCGCTGTGTGGCTTCCATTTCATCATGCCCTCCTTGTTACTCAACAAATTGAACCAACTACAAGAAAATTCAGAAATAAAGACCCTTGCTTTTAACGAATTAATGTCAATGAGTTAAAAATGATCTGAAGTAACTACTGGTCATAGTTAATGTTTGTAGAATATCCTGAGTTGAAAATAACTCAGAAGGATCAAGTCCAGCCCCAGGCCCTGCACAGACACCCCAACAACCCCACCCTGTGCATCCCTGGCAGTGCTGTCCAAAGGCTCCTGGAGCTCTGGCAGCCTCGGGGCTGTGCCCATTCCCTGGGGAGCCTGGGCAGTGCCAACACCCTCTGGGGAAGAGCCTTTCCTTGATATCCAAACTAGCCCTCCCTGGCACAGCTCCAGCTGTTCCCTGTGGTCCTGTCATTGGTCACCTGAGAGATCAGTGCCTGTCCCTGCAATTCCCTTCCTGAGGAAACTGCAGACCATGATGAGGCTTTTCCTCACCCTTCTCTTCTCCAGTCTGAATTGCTGCTTTTGCTAAAGAGCATGCCCATTTTCCCTTCAACTATTCTCCAAATGAAATACATCTGAGAATCACAGGAAATTCGAATGTGTAAGGAAGATCAGCAAACTTCTGTAGATAAAAGGAATAAAAATTACTGAGCAGAACCTTACTGTTTTCTGAAACATCCTCTCTCTCCTGTTTTAATCATAGCCATGCAATCCAGTACTGCCAGCAATAGTGTGTTGGATGCTATCATCTCACCTTCTTGGAAGAACTGGATAGATGTGCTTTCTGAGGCACTATCTCAGCCCTATCTTATGCACTTTTGTAAAGATTTTAAAATAACTTTTTTTGGATGAAAGGCGTGCTGATTGTCTTTTTCATCATTAGCTGCCAGTCTGAAGGCATTTCCCTGCCAGGGAATTTGTTTAAATTTAAAATTAAACTTTAGCTATGATGTTGAGACTCAAAGCTGATGCTGATGAACTGTTTTGATGCTGCCACTCCATCATTCAAGTATGATACATATTGCCTTTGTACTGTCTTCAAACCATACTCTAGTTGAGCATCAACCCTGTCTGTGACTACAAATAAGGAATTTTTCTTTTCTTGCATCAGGTATTTTTCTATAATTGCATATCTCTCTCTCTCATCAGTGACAAGTCTTTTCTCAGGGAGATGCCTGCCTTGAACATCCCTTGGAAGGATCTTTGTATGTATTTGCAAGCAGAGTGCTGTTAACCATTGTTTTCTCACAGAAACTGCTTTGAGTGTTGGGTTTAGTGTCTCTGACACTCATGATCTATCCCACAGGAGACATAAAAGTGTCATTTTGGGTAAAGTACACTGCAATTTTATTACGGGAAGCTTTCTGTGCTAGGTTTTTCTGTTGTTATCAAAGAAAAGGAATTGAACACCCCCGCCACCCATCCCTCCCACCTTGGGCTTGATTTTTTTTTCTGAAAGTTGCTCTAAAATTTTCCAGTAAAACAATGTAATGGAATTAAGGACCATGGACCCATTCAGGAACCTGGAATCTCAGGTGACATACAATGTCACTGATATACAGGGCCAACTCTCCTGGGATTCTTCTTCACCTTGGTTGTATTTCTGGTGCCTCTGAGCTGGTGCTGCCTCTCTTCTCCAAATTAGAATGTAATGTCACCCAGAAGCTCCACTGAGTGTCTCCTGTCACAGCACTATCTCAGTGTTGAGTTGGATAACAAAATAATAAATAAATTAATCTTTTTTATTTAGAAGATCTGATGAGTTTTTACATAATTTTGTGTCTCAGCTGACTCTGAGTAAATACAGTTTCTCTTATCATCACTTGAACATGAGCAGTCTCAGCTGTTTCTCTAAACCCTCAAAGAAATGACTTAGAGATCACAGACAGAAGTATAAAATAGAAATAAACCCAGAAACCGCAATATGAAGCAGCAGAGATGGAACTGCAAAGGAAGACTCTATTTGGTCCTGCACTTCTACTGCTCTTCCAGTGCAGCTGCTTTTTATCCTCCTCTACCAAAGAATCATACATTGCAGCGTCGCTGCATGAGAAACAACTCCACTCTCCTTGCTTGACCTGGGGTTCCTTTTTCTGCTTTTACAACAGTAAGAAATTATTGCTGTGGCTGGTGGCTGGGTGCTGTGCACTTGGCATCCAGCTGGGTGCTGCTGCAGAGTTTCCTCCTCCCCTCTCTCAATCCTTCTGATGTATTAAAATCTGGGTGTTCATTCCAAATCGTCAGACCGTGTCATTCAACAGTGTTTGGCAAGTTTTATTTATTAATTTTTTTCCCAACAAAAGCCTGCAAGGCAGCAGAAAAGTAAAGCGTAAAATACATTTGACTTAATTGGCAGCAGCAGACTGCATGCGTCAGAAGGAATTAACCTCCAATAAAGCAGGATGTGCAGGAAACACAATGTACTAGTTTGATATGGTCTTTCAAAGCTACCACTTCCTGAAACAGAGGCAGAAACTCAGGTTGGCTAAGCCTGCAAGAGGCCCTTGGGTTGATGTACGTGCAGCAGTTTTCAGAGGTGCCGCACAGAAACCTGGCGAGATGGAATTCAGGATCTCCAGCAGTGTCAGGGTTTTCATACCCTTTTTCACCTTCAGTGTTTGAATCCAATGCAGATGGAGCAACATTTTTGCTTCCCCTCTTGTGATTCAGCCTCAATGTCCTCACCCAGTCTATGATCTGAATACTGAAGCAGCAGGAGCAGACAGATATCGTTTCTGGGACACCCTCATCGGTGAAGACATAAAGAGATGACTGATTCAAARCTGCATAGCTTGCATCTTCAGAAACCCACCCAGTGTGAACAGAATGTCTTGAGGACTATTYATAGAAAAGAAATAATTTCATGGGGGCTTTGGTTTTTTGTTTCTTTTTTTTTTTGAGTTAGTGAAGGATGGACAGAGACATATGGCTGCAGTAAAGAAGGACAAAGGAACCTGTGCCCTGGTTTAAAGATTCATTTTCACTTTGCTGTGTCAGTGACATGGACTCATTTTTCATGGTTAAAAGAAATAAGGAAAGAAACTGACTTGGAGACAATGCCCTGTCATTAAAGTCTTGATAAGGATGTTCTCTCCTACAAGTTGCACATCTCCAGCAAGGAATTCACATTGTTTTGGTAATGTTAGCAAATAGCCTTTCAATGTGTGCAAGGACTACTCATGGCATACTGAGGCCTGGGGCTAGGAACACTTTGTGAGATTGTTTAAAACAGAAGTCTATTGATTCCTGTTTCCACTCAATAAAATAATTAAATTTCATCTTGGCCGATGGGACTAGGTGTTGGAACTGGAAGCTGGGTTCATTCTTGTAAGAGCAATTAATCATCTACTTAATTTTAAAGTGTTTAAATGACATTGATATCAGTGGGACTAAACCAAAGCTTGAACATACATTCTTGTTTGTATTATGTCCTGCATTTCCATAAGCATGATAACGAGATTTTGCAAGTTAAGAAGACAGTGGTTCAGATCCCAGAGATCTGTTGTGCCTCTCTACTCCCCATTTTTTCATTAAGAAAAGCAAAATCATTCTTGGCTGATGTAATCTGGACCCTCAGGGTCACCATGGACATTCTGGAGATGACATTCTGGTGAAACGCCATTTGAAAAAAAGCAAAACAAAAAATCTTCATGGTATCCTGAGCAAAAATATAATGACTGGCTCACAGTCAAATTCTTCAATTTTTAATTTTATTCAGACTTTTATGAAAATCACCAAGATAGAAGTTTGGGGAAGTTTGGATCTAAAAAGCTGCTCCAATAAAACCGTGGGCTCTTTTTTGGGATACTTAGAAAGCACAGAGGCACATGGGGGACTTTAAAATAGAAGCACTCAATAGCACTGTACAATCTGGATGATATGGACAGTGTTTCTCCTGCCTTCTCTAACAAACGGGGTGCTGTAGTGGTTGTTGATGTTCTCTTCATCCCCATGGGAAGGTAAGATAATGAGATACCTCACAGGTACAGGGGTTTGGGGGCCGGTGTTCAATCTGCCCAGGAGTATCACAGAATCATGGAATGGTTTGGGTTGGAAGAGACCATAAAGATAATTTCATTCCAACTCCCCTGCCCTGGACAGGGACACCTTCCAGGAAACCAGAAGCTTTGGGATCAACCTAAACATTATCTCTGTTATCTCTGCAGTAAATGAGGCTCAGTCCATTCCACCAGAAAGGAATGAGTTCTCATCTTTGCAGACAGGCTTCTGTACAGCTGCTGTCTTTACTGTCAGACCTTTGCTGTCTTTGCCTGATCYCTGACCAGAATTTTGGGAAACTGCAACTATCAGTAATTCAAGCAAAGACAGTTTTACTTCTTGCAGTAGCTATCTATTTATCTGCAGTTTAAGGAGAGGGAATTGAGGCCTAATGGTCACTAACTATGCCCTGATGGTAGCTGTTTAATGAGGATAAATGAGGAGTGCTGTGTCAGCTTAGACACTGGCTATAAAGTCCCAGTAAGCAAGCAGGCTGCCTCTTCCATCTTCTGTCTCAAGATCCATTTTTATACTCTCTCCATGACCTAGATCTTCATATCCTCCAGCCTCTCCCTCCTTTCAGTAAATGCCCTTTTGTGTTTCTGAATGCATTTCTTCCCCTTCAAGTGGTGCTGTTTTATTTTTTCCTGTCTTCAAGAGAAATAACACTGCCCTCCTTTGCCACTGGCTTCATTACAGCTCTGCCACATTATCATTTGCTTCCCTAAGAGATCTCTCACTTTTCATCCCTTCTCTAATTGTGTTCTTGCCATGCTCTGAAAAGGCTCACCACAGATGCTTTTCACGTGCTCTCTTCCTTGCCTTTGCCTTGTAGAGGTTTTCACAGTTCTCCCCTTTAAACTAATTTTGTGCTTGATATGCTTGCTCTCTGAGAATATAAACAGGAAACATTTATATGAAAAAAGTTTATTTTTTAATATAAAATTATATTTTATTTAGAGTTAAATTTTATGTATATATTTATAAATTTCTATTTTGTTTTTATTTTAATAGTTAATATTTATAAGTTTGTAATTTTTTATTTCTAAACAGGCAAGGCAAGTAGAAGACATCAAGGGCTGTTAGGAAGTGCACACAAAATATTGTGGCATGCCAAATCAGGGAGAGGTGGYGGGAGTTTTGCTCCCTTTGAGTCAATGACAAAAAAATGTATTAATTTGATTGGAGCCTTATTTGCCAACAATATCTTTGGGACAGTTTGAGAACTACCAGATATGATCATGCATGGGAGTGGGATGGAGACAGGCCAGAAATTTTTCAGCCTTATGAAAGATTCTCAGGGACAACCAATTTTACCTGTGATTTTTTCTGGAGCAGATAACCTGGGAAAGTACAGAGAGAAAAGGTCCCTGCTCTGTGCTTTCCATCACTGACTGGAGGACGTCCACAAGGGGATAAATCCTGTGAGGAAATCAGGTACCATACAAGATGCACCTAATTCAGAAGAAGAAAAACTRGTCTTCCTATATGCCTGACTCAAGCAGGACTGAGGCTCTCCATTATTTTTAGGACAAGGAATTTTTTTTTCTGATTATTTTTGTAGCACAACAGAGTCATTGAAGTAGATATTGATACTTAATTTAACTTCCTGGTGCATAGAACACTGTTCCATCTTTTTCCCGAGGACTCTCCAGTTCTTTTACCCTCTTCCTTCCACCACAGCTCTAAAGAAACTGTGATGAGTTGGCTACTTGAGCTGGTGAACCAGTTTCCAAACACTTGAATCTTTAACAAAGGCCCATTTTCTCAATATGACACTTCTTACAGGCAATAAACAACAGGAGTTTATATTACATCCTTCTACCAGGAGCACTCCAAAGCCACTTTGGGATGAATAGCTTCCACAAAGAAAATGAAAGCGGATCTTTTGCTCCTTTAAACTGATTTAACACATTTGAAACTGATAGCACAGCTCTGCATAAGCTGAGAATGTGAACCAGTGTGTCTTGCTCTGTGTTACAAAGAAAGTGGGTTGTCATAATGAAATGACTTATGATTGCCCTAACATTTTGTCAAAGTCCTCCTACAACTCCTGTGGTGCTTTCACACCAGTTTTTCCTGCAGATCCCAGTAAAAAATTGCATAGACCATTTGATACGCCACTCTTCATTGTAACTTCAGTGCTTGCTACTAGCTCTTAACCCCCCATGTTAGTGCACCAGTGATGTGGTTCATGAATTGCTCATAAAAGGCCAAACATATATTTTTTTTGTTGACGTCTATGCTTCCCTTTGCTTTGTAGAGCTTGCCAGATGGTGTGTGCTGAAGGCTTTGAGTAGGGTCCTGTCACTGATCCCCTCAAGGTCACTGGAACATTTTTTGACTCCGTCAGTAACAGTAGCATTGTTCTAAAATTATGTGAGTGCATTGTGTTACAGAACACCAAATAATGCTGTCATGAGCTCACACAACTTGCACACAAGCTGCAGGCGTCTCCACCAACCAAACTTTCCTTGACACAAAATAAATTTAACATATGAGATAGCTCAGGAGCCTGGTGGGGAATGGTAGCATGAGAATGAGGGGGGGTGAAGGTTGAGGTTTGTCTTCTCTCTGCCAGAGGGGGATGAATTTCCACCTTGAAAAGGCTCCTTATCCCAGGCCACACAAACATTCTTCACTATCAAAAGTGAATTAAGATCATACTTTGCCCCAAGGGGCGTCATCTCATCCATACCTTGAGGGTAGACTGTGAAATTCCCTCATAAATTCAAATTCCTGTGATATGGAGGATGGCCGAAGAAGGTTTGAGCAGATCTCCACAACTTTCATGAGTAAATGAATGCTCAGAAGAAAGAGGACAATAATCAGAAAACAACACTGTTTCTCCATCACACTTGATGTTTTCATTATTTGCAATTATTTCAGGGCAGAGATTAATAGTGAAAATATTCTAATTTGCAAAACATTGAACTCTTGCGAACTGAGACAAAATAACAATATCTCACTGAGTGAGTAAGGTTGGAAGGGACCACTGGAGGACATCTGGTCCAAACCCCTTCTCAAGCAGGATTCCCTACAGAGTTCTCCTAAGGATTGCCCCCAGGGAAGAAGACTCCAATATCATTAAACAGAAAGTGCCTAAAAAAATATTACRCCCTACCAGCACTCGTGGATTCCCTGTACTTTGTTTCTAAGACTTCCTGAGTTTTTTCTCAGAGATGCTGTAACCCACAGGAGGAGAGCTGGAGTAGTTAGAGGTGAAACAGTGGCAGAGGGATCCTGGAGAAGTGTGACCCTTTGACAGCAGTCTGGGCTGATGACCAGAGAATCCTCCCTGCCCAGGAGGAGACTGGTGAGGAGTGTGATCTTCTGGCACTACGTGGTGCCAGCCTGATGGGAAAAAAAAAAAAAAAGAGCAAGGGGCAAGAAAGGGTGAACACCTCATAGATGAAGCACCTCATGCCCTTGCCTCACCTAGAGACAGAAACCAAACATYCCCAACTTTGTTCCCCAGTGCCTCACTATCCCATGGCTGTGAGGTGGCACCACCAAGGCACAGCAGAGTTGTGCTGATGGAGGGTAAACCTCAAGAAAGAGCTGGCAGGAGGAGAGAACAGTGCTGAGATACTGCTGCAGCAAACACATATCTTGACAGTTCACAGATGCTTCCTAAGGGACTTYACCACAGGCTTTTTACTAAAATGTGGTTAGAGTTGGAGACCAGTAGCTTATATATCACAGATTCTGATAAAAAAACTGAGCAAAAATGTCAGCACGTTTGGAAGCTGTCAAAAGCTGAGGCTATGTCTGTCTCATACAGAGAAAGAGAAAGCAAAGAAAAAGAAAATAAACTCCATCACATTTGAGATCTTTGGAGCACATCTACTACAGTAACATGAAACAACAGCTGTCAAAACAGCAGCCAGAGGGGTTGTCTTTGCAATTGGATGRGTTGGTTCCACAAAGGCAGTCCATCCCACAAAGCTCCAGAAGGGAAGAATGAGAGAGGACACTAAGTTACCTATCCTGGCTGGCCATCACTGACTTCTCCAGGAGGTGAGATTTAATTTCCACRAGGCTGCTGAGCCACTGGTGAAGGTGGTGAGCTCTCTCTGAGGAGGAGAAAGATGAAACCTGGCATTGCCGTGGAGGAGCTCGTGGATGCTGAGGCTGACTGCCTGCAAGGGCAGCAAGACTGCTCTCAGCAGCAACTTGGAAAGGAAGCTTAAACTCCTGCAACGAGCTGTGGCCTGTGCCATTGTCACAGCATGGGGCTCCACTGAACGGAAAATACCCCTTGGCCTACAGCCCTTCCTCTCTGCTGCTCAGGGAGRAGAGAGTTGGCTCTCATCACCCCCTTGTCGACAGCCCAGCCCCTGGGACTGCCTTCCCYGCAGGGATCTGGAGAGGGATGCTCCATCTGGAGTGGAAATCCCACCTGGGTGGCAAGTTCCACTCCGCTGGTGCCCAAGGACACAATTTGGACCAGAGATGTTTCTGTCCTTTCAGTGATAGGCACAGCACTAAAGCCCCCTTCTGCCTGTGGGGCCCATGGCACAGTCCATTTTTAACTTTTAAGGATATTCTGGGAAAAATTAAGTAAAAAAAAGAAAGAAAGAAGGAAAGAAAGAAAGAAAATAAAAAATAACAGAACCGAAGCATGTTTTTATCCATTACCATAAAGAGGGCTTGTGAATGCATGGTATTAGTATCCCAAAAGCTATTAAACTCCCTAGTGATGGGAAACAGATGGAAAATAAGACAAAAGAATTCACAACTCATGTTAGACTGAATTGAATTCCTTTAATTTCACACAATGAATAACATATGAATAGGATTAACTTTTTTTTTTCTTTTTTTTTTTTAGTTAAGTGCTCTATACTGTGCTAACCTGATTTGGTAGCGAAAAGACTGAGCTTTGTTTTAGAAAAAAATGTTTAAAAACCAACATCTAAGATCATGAAGGAGCATGACATTAAAGCATGCCAGATGTATCTAAGCCTCAAAGAACATCAAGTCCATATCCATTTTTAAATGTACAAAAATGCTTCATGAATAAAAACTGTTACAAAAAGAACATTTCAAACAATGTACAAGTTTTTTTCTTGCCTCTATATTCAATAAAATACAAATACATTTTTTTGCTCTAAAATATGTTTACATACAATCAAAGTAGAACATGCAAATTACACTTTAAAAAAGGCTTTTAAAAACCACTTATGAATACAAACTAAAAATTAGCCAGCACGACTTATAGAACAATCTTGTGCCCCATTCGTTTGATTTTTTAATTTTTTGAAATACAGTATATACATATTTAACACTTCATGTGCATTTATTATTTAAGAAATAGCTTAAAAAATAAAGAAAAAGAAAAGTAAAACAAATCAACATGGGATTGAACTGCTTCCCCATGTTGTCCAATTGGCAGCTCTTTTCATGTTTTTATATTTTTTTCTTTTTCTTTTTTTTTCTATGTAGTGTTTTATGCAAACTAGGCAGGCATCTTAAGGAGATCTCCAATATGTGTTCTTTGTTGAAATGTGCTTCTAATTATCTCAGAACTTCTGCACCCCAGTTTTTGGATGATATGGAAAGAAGAGGTGTTACAAGGGCAAGATGTTTATTTTTTTGATTCAGAAAGCCATCCTGGTTTTGTTTCTTGGATTTTTTTTCCTTTTTTAATTTTTGTTTGTTTGTTTGTTTGTTTGTTTCCCTTTTCCCTGTATTCTTTTAATTGTTCTTCAAACTCTTCAGGACGCTCATTAGATGTGCTTACGTGCAGTCCTGAATCAGGGCCTGTGAAAATAAGAGTTAGGGAAATCCTTGTGTTTGAGTTAGGGAAATCCTTGTGTTTGAAACAGTGATTTCTGTTTATTTGGTGCATTATTGTAGTGCTCAGAAGTCCTTGTGATGAACTGGCACCCCATTGCACCAGATGCTACCCAAATAGTCACAAGTAGAATATTCTATGTTCCACAACATTTCTGCCAAATGGGCCATGCTGTAGGATACCTGGGTAGCTGATGATTATTTTCACCTCTTTTAAATTTATTTTATCCATTTATTTTTTACTGTTATCCAAAAACAGGCAAGGTGCTTCACAGAAAATTTAATATTGAAGGGCTCAAGAAACTGGCAGCATGAAGGTCTTGGAGACACAAGTGGTAAAGTTTTTTTTTTTTATTTTTTTTTTTTCCTCTCTCCCTGAATATTTATCCCCATTACTGGTTTTACACTGGATTGAGGAATAAAAGACCCACAGAGTGGATGCAAACCCGTGGCCTTATTTCATATGGCTCACAGCCACGTGATACTGTTTTCTGTTTTTATTGAAGCATGCTCAGATGTGTGCTGATCTGTGACACAGTGGAGGTGTTTGAAAGGTTTTTTTGGTCTTAGTAAGCAAAAGGGCTTTCACCCCAGTTTTATACAGTATTTGGAAATGTGTGGAGAGAATCTAGAGAGTTCCTCAGTAAATCTTCCTTGTGGTAAGGGAAAAAAAATCAAAAAGCTCATTACTGGAATATTGTTGGGTAATAAACGGCAGGAGTGGGATTTTAGCCTTAAGCCCTAAAACTAAATCCTTTATGATCTGCATGTAGTACATCGCCTTAAAATATTATTCTGTCAGCAACTTGCTTATCATCTTTATAGACTATGCAACATGCAGAACACAAATTCTGAGTGCCATCTAACAGTATTTTCAGTCTGCTTTTTATGACGCTAACAAGCTACTCTCCCTGTTAGCCCAGGACCAGCTGCATGAGGGCGTTGTGTGGACAAACAGCCAAAGCTGAACCACAGCACCACGCTCCACCAGCACCTTCTTGCCATGAAAACACAAACCTTGATCTTCTGGGTAGAGCCCATCCCATGCTGAGAGCTTTTGGCTACCAAGTCCTGAGCTTAGTTTCTCTAGGACAAATAGGACCTCTTCGTGGTTTTGCTCAACGAAGGGTCTGTGGGATTKTTCCCTCCATGTGGATGCTCTCCTTAAACACTGTGCCTCTAGCAGCCTTTTGGATAGCACTTTTTGGAGGGATAAGAGCATTCTTTTCCCAAATCTCAGGGGCATGGAGAGGCAGCAGCCACTCAATTGTCCTTCCCTGGGGCAGTTTTATTCCAGTGTGCCCAGAAAGGTCCAGCCCRAATCCAGCTCTTATGGGTATTCTGACCCTCTTGAAGCCACGATGGCCGTTGGATGGCAGAATTTTGCCTTCAGACCTTCTTTTCACTCACTACACACTGAAATGTCCTTCAGTGCTAGGAAGGACATCACTGGAGATAAAACTAAGGATAAGTTGTTTGGCTTAATTTCAGCTACCTGGAATACCAAACTTACGATTTTTTTTTCTGTTATTTTAAGTGACTGTCACCTACTTTCAAGCCCAAAGGAGATTGGGAATAAAAGATTTATAAATTAACTAAACCTCAATCCAATGTTTTATAAGGAAGAAGAGAGGAGTTCAATGAGGTTTAGGGTTTTTTTTCTGCAGGCCTACAACTTCAGTCAATAACACTGTGCTAATTCAAGAGAGCTGAAAAGCAAAATTGTTTTTAACAAAACGAGCAACCAGCCAATTTATTTCTAAGCTGCATTAATTGGAAAACAAAAAGCACAAATAGGTATGATGAATGATGCAAAACAAATTGGAAACAAAATTCTGCGATCCCTCTTATCAGTTTTAAGGAGTTAGGACCTCAAAATTTGTTCCAGTCTTAAAAAAATAAAAAATAATACATCCCCTCTTCCAGCTCCCCGACGCAATCCTATCCCCATATGCGTTCAGTTTTAATAAGCTAAGGTGCTATCACAGAAGAAAAATCAGTCTCTAAAAAACAACGAGTTGTATGTTTACAGTGTTCCTCTAACACCATAGTCTTGATATGATTTTTGTAAATAAATAACAGAATAGAAACACAATATTTTTTTCTGGGGACTTTTTGTTGAGTTTGCTGTTTTGTTTTTTTTTTTNCTATATGAAGCTTCCTTGGCAATAAACCAATTCATGATTTCTCGAAAAAGGGAATTGAATTTGGCTTGTCAACCATTAAGTAATTACAATCCCCCCTCCCTTGGTGGAATCTTCCCTCCCTGTTCCCATTTTAAGATCCATCTTGCCATGCTAGGTGTTGAGTGCACCGCAGGATTTAAAAAGAAAGGAAATAAAGTTGAAAGTACCTATTTCAAATTTCAACAATTTACTTTCTTTTTTTAAAAGCATTGACACTGCAATGGAACAGCTTTTTGTTCAGTCTTTGTTTTAGCGAAACATTTTAATTGGGCTGTGGATATGGAGCTTGGGTATTTTACCCAAGTTTAATCAATGGCTAACGGACAACTCGAATGAGAAATGTACAATTTGAACTGACCATTTAAAGAGACGATTTGTCACACACAGTTTGCATCCATGCAGACTGAGAGCTTTATAATTACATTATGTACAAAAAAAAAAATTATTTTTTAGTTTATTAAGGCAACCACAACTTGGAGAACATGTCCAAAGTGGCATTAATACAATTGCAGTGGTGATACCCTTTGAACATTTTTATTTCTATTTTCAGATAAGAACACTTATTCCTTTTCTTTTTTTTTTTTTCAGAAATAATTGCCAAGAAAGGATCTATTATCCATAGGGTTCGTTCTATAGTTTTTTAAAACAATCTACTTTATCTATTTTCTTTAAAAGATAATATCAAGGCATTGCTACCCAAAGCAAATTATTAATATTCTGGTTTTCCCGTTAATTTCACTGGGAATTGCAGATGGCAAAAACTTGGTAGATTTGGGTTCTGGTTTTTATTCTATTTTTTTTTGTGTCGTATTTTTTTTTTTTTTTTTTTTTTTTTTTTTTTTTTTTTTTTTTTCTTTTATCTTTTTTATATTCTTTTTTTTGGTGATTTTTTTCCATGTTTACTATAACTATTCCCCAGAAGTGTCTTGCTGTTCTCTACTCATATGTACCGAGCATCAAAACAACTTGGCTGATGGATGACCCCTTTTTCACATGCCATTGCCAAGTTGCTTCATATAAACGTGCTATTGTAACCGAATATCCGTGTATACCTTATTTTAAATGCTGTGATATTCCATCGTTTCTTGGGATAGCACTCGGAATGAGTGTGCACGTGTGTAAGGCTCTAATTTTCTATTGCCTATATTGCAGCTAGTTGTAACTAGGCAAGTAAATGAGAAAGAAATACATAGTTCTAGCAGGAGCCAGGCATTTTGGCTTATGCTGTCCCAAAGCCTGGTAGGTATATAAAACTGGAAAAAAAAAAATCAAATAGGTTATAACCAATATCACAGTTGAGAAAATTACATTATTTTTTGTTGGGTTTTTTCTTCTTTGCTTCTTTCTTTGTTTCTTTCTTTGTTTCTTTGTTTCTTTTTTTTTCCTTTTTTTTTTCCTTTTTTACAGTGATTTATACTGTTTCACCTGGCCCACCAAACAGAATCAGAGTCGAGCATGCACCCTTAGTGACAACGTTCAGCTATCTGCGAGGATGACTTCCAGCCTCTGGGTACGGTATGAGAACAGCAATGCTGAGATTCAGATTAGTTTTGGAAACTCGGCAGAGTTCATGCTTTTTCCAACTTTGACACACATCCTCCTCCCCTGTATCCCCCACTTTTCCCGCACCTTTCCCCCCTCTTTCCTTGGGGGGGGGGCTTGGGTCAAAGCGATGAAGAGGAAAGATGCGCGCCTCAGCTGGCACAGCTCTCTGCAATGAGTTCTGGCTGCTGAAGGGACAGGTCAGTCTGGTGCTGCCAAAGGGGTGAGGCCGACTGTGCACCTCCCGTCCCCCAGTCCTGGCGTGCTCCACTGTGGGCACCCAACATCTGACGAGGTGCACTGGCCTTAGGGAAGGCCTTCGCTTTCGCTCCCTCTGCCTTTCCGGTGCCGCTTCACTTTCACRTCCTCCTCTTCCTCCTGCGGGGACTTGTTTTTCCTTTTTCCGACCCGGGGTGCCCGGGGTAGAGGGAGAGGGAGTGGAGGGGGTGGAGGAGGCAGAGGAGGCGGCAGCGGTGGCGTCTCTCGAGCCATGTGTATGACAGCCTCGATGGTGGCCATGATTGTATCTTGAGTGGCTGCTTGCTCCAATATTAATGGGTTGAGTGTTGGTCTCTGACCTCTTTTGCTCGGAAGGTCAACGCATTTTTCCAGAACGGGCATTTGGTCTCTGGAGTCTTCGTCAAAGGAAAGGGGTTGCTTCCGAGGACGTCCCCTCCTCTTCTTCACGAAGTTATTGCCTGTCTTTGATTGTCTCTGCAGCCGCTTGGCTTTCAGGATCTTGTTCACATGGTCCAGGTTCTTCTTTGTGGACAGGATCTTGGTGTAGTTGCACATCTTGCGCACCTCGCACTGGATTGCTTCGATTTCACGGCGCTTGAACCTTTTCTTCAATGGTGAGCTGGCTGTTGGGAGACAAAGAGAGAAACAGGGGTGGGTCAAACAACAGTGATTGGAAACTCTTACCCCTTCTAGCATCATGAAGGGTAGATGAAAATATGACTTTCATATAAATAGTCTTCAGAGATTTCTCTGTGCCTGTTCCCTCTTCTAAAGTAACAAAGCTTTTGCTASAGCAATATTTTAGCATGAGTTTGCTTCATTCTCATTTTTCAACCTTTAATAGGAGAGAAAGAAGCTTAGCATAGCTGTCATATTGGTCCAACTTAACTATTAAACTTCTATACCCCAAAGATATAATCCTGATGTCTTCAATTCAGCCTTTAATTTTTGTCAYGAATGCCAGTTAGTATGAAAAGTGTTTGTTGCTGGAACTAGTGGGCAGAGACAAGATGTGTGGGTCACTTCCTCTGTGGCAAATTCGTTACCCCTGCCCGGATTTCTGTACTATCATCTCTTCAGATACTAGCTGAAACTACTCAGTCATATAATTGACTTTAATGGCCCCCAAAGTAAGCTTGCTCCTGGTTCAGATCACTTACTTTAGATCTGAACGAAGTCCAAAGTAGTTAAGTTTCTTGCCAAGGTCACATTGTGAGTCATTGTCAGAGCTGGGAAGAGTACCCAGAATTTCTTGGCTCCTTGTCCTTTGCTTAGGACATGAGACCTTGCTTGTTTTGCCTAAATTGTCTCATTGTCCTTTCCTGAACATGGCATCTGTTCAGAGTTCAGGATTTGCACACGGATTAGAAGTAACTACCCCTTTGTGAGGGAAGCAGAATGTATTAATTCTGCTATTGCAATAACTGGTGCTCCCTTTCACTCCTGACATATTCGTTCTGTGCTGCTGGGAAAGAAATTATGGAACTCAGAATTTCCTTTTTGGTAGAGAATAAAACATCCTACTAAATTAACCTCAGCCCACACCTACTTGCAAACTTAATTTACACCTGACTGTCAAGCAGTCATTTGGCTTTGAAATCCTTGAAGTTTCCCGAGCAGGCAAGATTTTGAGAAAGGTTCATTTGGGGGTTATCTCTGCCTTCATGGCTAACAGGCTAATCTTCCAGCAGTAGTTTAAATAAGTTGCTATTGTAGCATTTTCTGCAGATAACCAGGAGCTGTCAAGTTGTAGAATCTCCTCTTGCTCTCTATGGGCTGTGACAGATTCAGCATAATTCAGCATATAAACCTCATTCACTGGCCTCCCCTCTTGGAGAACATAAATTATTGGCTCTTATACCACCATGTTGCTTGGATTCAGCAAAGAGCTTGCATAAACAAACCCAAGTTACAATGTAAGAAGTAGGAGTGAGTCATAAACAAAACACAGACATATGCTCTCTTATAAATAAAGACCTGGGATGGCCAACTTCCCAAAGTCTGGTTTTCATTAATTACAAAACAAAATACATTTTCCATATGTAACCCACTCCCCACACCAAAAAGAAAAAATAAAACCCATTTGCAGTTTGTGGTTCACAAAGGACAAAAGAAAAGAGGAATGCAGTCATTTTGGTACCAAAGGAAAAGAGAAAGGAAATGAAATATCCAAGTTGCTCAGGAGAAGCTAATTAGTTGCACAAAATTCCTCCCAAGTAGGTCACCCCTAAAAAACTGTGGATTCAAGATCCCTAAAGGCAAGTGGCAGCAAGCTATTTCCCAGAAATTTGATCAAAAAAGGTTAAGTCCCTGTCACAGAAAATGATTATTCTCATCTGTTCTCACTGGTGATTGACATAAGTAGCCCCAATAACTTCAGCCTTAAGCATTCAAATCCTTTGAGTCCCACCCATATCCTGAGAGTAGCTTCAGGTCAGAAGATCTAAAAAACCAAACATTTGGCACACTCCTCAAGTTCACTGTCCACCTTTTGCCTTTTATTTCTGTTGTCAGGGCACATTTTCAAGTCCTGTGTTGTGTTTTTTAAATTCCAATATTTGAGGTGCTTTTTTTTTTTCCTGAAAGTAAAGCTGAAATTTTTCAGTTGGTGATTGACAATGGAAAATTTAGTAGAAATACAGGAAAACTTGCAAGGTATCRTGATGATACCAGGAGATTTAGGTTTATTCTCAATTTTCATTGGAAAGAAAGTAAGCCAAGGAACTGGGGAAAAAAGTTGAAATAAAGCATTAGCCAAGTCCCTGCAAAGATGTTATGTCTTTACTGAGATTTATCTGTAGCCAGCTGTTTCTGCAGATTGGTGTTRCCACCTGAACGTGGTCAATGGAGACCTGGTCTGTACAGATGGTAGAAGATGACCTCAGCTTCTAAACCCTRAAATGGGAACTCTGTGCAGTTCAAGATGACCTTGCACATTGTTTTGATGTCCTGATGCTGGRTAAGAACACAGAGCTCCTGTCCATCCTGAAACCCTCTTAGGCACTCAAGAGRTCACTCAGGCTGAGAGTCCTGAGTGGAGCCTGATCCTGAATAGACACTGCCCCAAGGGAGCAAAGGTTGGCCCCTGCCTTCTGCCAAGCTCCCCAGTTCCCCAAAATTAACTGATATGCAGGCAATTGTGGGTAGGCTYCTGCTCCTGCATGTAAATGGATGGCTGAACACCATTTTCAGTGTATTCCTTCATGTTTAGATACTTTTTTTGCCCTTATAAAACTTTGCAAACTCACAAGTCTATTAATTTTTGTGCTGAAACACATTTTCACATTTAGGAAAAAAAAACCCTATGTGCTGTTCTGTGCTGGGTTACTGCACTAATTTTTCCTTTGCAAATGCTTTGGGGTGTTTATGGCTTTCTCAGGGAGCTTGTTAGAAGCTACTAATAATTCTTTTTCTTTCTTCCTAGTGAGCCTCTGAACTTGAAGGCTCTAGAAATCATTTGAGTTGTTWCACAGTCTGCTAGTAGTCAGAATGCATGTACTGGGTAAGTACCTGTGCTTTCAGGTCAGGCTTTTAAAATGAGATATTAGGAAACCAACATAATTTTGATTATTGAATGTCAGGGACATGTGATTCTACATTTGGTGTAGGAAGACTATGCAGAAATAGTCTGATGGGCCTGCAGGGGGAAGCTTTGATGAGGTGTGCCTATGATAAAATATCAGGGAGATCTGCCAAAGTAAACTAGTATTGAAGTGAGAGCCATTAGGTGTTATCAACTCATCTGGAAGCTCTTGGTGAGCAATCTTTGATATAAAATATTTTCCTATATTGCCATGTGACATACTGCTCTGCTGAAAGCCAAAGCTATGCATTAATCTTTTCCATTTTAACCAGACAGACCCTGCTCAACCCTGGACCCAGGCTGGTCTGTGTTGGTCTTATTTTTTTGCATTTTTTTCTGGTCTGCCTCCACAAAGGCAAAATCCAGCTCAAAATGAAGGGAAACTAGAAATGCATGATGCAGCACAAGCTTTTATACTTTTGCTTCATCCTTTCCCCACTCTCCAAACAACCCCACCTAGCTGCCCCAAAACAGGCAAGAATCAATGTTAGCCTTAAACCACAGCTTTACACATTTCAAATAGGGCACACGGAGGTCTGGTGCTTCTCCCCTCCCCTGGGTCCACAGGTGCAGTGAGGCTCAGTCTCACAAATCAGAAATGGCTGCAGGCCATGCTGGGAAGCCATACAGGAATGAAATGATGCTGGAAACAGCTTCTGAAGCAAAGAGAGCCACTCCTACCAAAAATACATATTTCCAAGGGGAGCTAGAGGAGGCTGAAAGACTCACTCCAGCAGTGATGGTGAACCCAGGTAGATCAGATCCTTTGGATGTTCTTCATTGGCCCCATAAGCTTATCCTGGATGGCTCTGTTATGTCTGAAGCCCTAAAATCCTTCTTGCTGCCTGTTATTCTCCATCCCTTCAGAGGTGCCTGAGGCCACTTGCAAGAACATGGCCCAGAGGAGGCTGCTCAAAGCTGGGGTCAATTTCTTGGCTTGCATTGAATGGAGGCATTTTCAAAGAGCTTCCTATTAATCACAGAAAACCCACAGCACTGTCCTGTTTTCCCATTAACACAGTTTCTTTCAGTTTTCAGCTAAATTATTTCAACATCTGGGCTACAGATAAACCAACAATTTAATCAGACTTCTGAAAATGGAAAGAATGAACTATGCAGTCAAGCATACACTTTCATCTTGAAACGGATCATAAAATATTTGTGTGCTTTCCTTCTCTGCCGCTTTAAAAATCTGTCCTTGGTTTATATGTAGGAAAGTACTAAAGACTAAACAGACAATCCTGATTTTTTTAATATAAAAATTTATTTTTACAGAGGCTAATTTGCAGCGTGAAACCCTTGATTTCACAATTTATTCAAGAAGTGAGAGGGAAATAAAAATAAGTGCGTTGAAAAAGCACTTTCAGCTGAATGATTAAATATGCAATAATTCTGTAAGTCAGTGATACAAATATGTTTCTTGTGAATGTGGCATCAAAAGTTTGACAAGACTGTGAAACTCCTAATGGCTGCATGTAGGCTAATGAACTGTGGATTCCCCATTCACTGGAAATTAATACAAAATGGAAGATTAACCTCTCTATCCATGCCCAAGAAAAGGCATGATGATGCCTGAATGACTTGGCTCAATTTCCAGCACTATAAAGATATCACCTTTCTGATCTGATTCAAAATAGAAGCACAAAATATAAGTTGATAGAAAAGCATGCTATTCTGACTTATTTATTCTGGTATTTTAAATCACTGCTCATTGCCCCAGACAATTTTGCATTTGCAAGACAGAATATTATGCTAAAATCACTGAAGTATGCAGTAAGAAATCTCATCTGCTCCTCAGCTATTCACTGTGTATTCGGTTTGTTCATGCTACAGGGATGGGAGCATTTAAAAGAAATGAAGATTGGGGCTGAGGAAGGAACCCARGAGTCTTGCTTCAGAGTGTCCTGCTAGACCTTACAGGCTGGTGCTACTTGCATCCTCATTATTGCACAAGTGGTGGTGTGTGAATAAAATACATTTGATGTGCCAAGATCTACAATCACGGTMAGAAAGCATTGGAGATGTTACAGCCTGATTATCACATTAGACATTCACATTTGCAGCTACTTCTCCAATCAGGAAGAGAATTGGGTGAACATATTGTACAGCTCCAGAAGGAAGAAGATGGGGAAGAAACAGAGGGGCTGGAGTGAAAACAGCATTACCTGCTTCAGATGTTGCTGATGATGAAGGTAGGAGAGATAATACTGGACTTGGCATTGCAACACTGTCAACAGCTGCTGGTTTCCTTCTGGTCATCACATTACAGGCAGAACTTTCCATTTTACCATGAAGTGAAGTCTGGTCTGCTTTTAAGTGGGGACCTGCAATTCCTGGGGAAACAAAATTTGGATGAGTATTAGTACTGTAACATGTCTGGGAATATATCTGRAAAAAAGAGAAGTCAGTTACTGTCCTTGCTATATTGATACATTTCCATATTTCCTTGTGGATGTATCTGTAATACAGTCTTGATACTAGCAAAGTCATAATTGTTATGAATTTTTGATAATTTTGCTGAAAGATGTACCATCACTGGTCTCTATAAACAATGGTAAACCAACAAAACATTGTACTTTTAGTACATTAGTGTATTAGTACTTTTTSTTCTAAAAAAACCACGTACACTCTGATACATGTATAAAGAGAGATATCCTTCATAGCTCAATTTACTGGGAATGCCTATGTATCATTTCCTGTGTAGTTCATTCTCCACACATAGTTACATACTTCTCTGCTATAAACACCTGACATAGTGGGTGTTTCATCTGAGTAAGAAGCAGGCATCAGGAACAACCTCAATATGCAATTCCCATCCGGAGCACGTTACATTTATTTTTCAGGAATTCCCTTCCTAATTAAATTTGCCTTGCAGCTCATCAAAGGGAAGTGAGTTAAAGAAGGAGTTGTTTGTCATATATCTTTCTACCTACAGTTTACAATKCAGAATAAATGAGTGGTAAAATAATGCCAAAGAAGTTAAATATTCCAGAAAAATAAAAGTCACRCACTTATGGCTGGCAAATTCCTCCACTAACAGTATTTCTCAAACTCTTGTTTAGTTTTTAACCATTTTGTTTGCTTGTAAAAGTGAAATTTAAACTCCTGGTGTGGAAATYTGAGAACCTCTCCCAGTCTCTGTGATGTTGGGCTTCAACATGATTCGGGCAGATATTCATTTATCAGAGAAAATCCTTCATAAATTCCTTCCTTTTTTCAGATCTCAACCTGCAYATGAGCCTCAGATAAAATGCATCAGACTTTGGCAACTAAATTATACAATGATTCAAAAAACCTCAGAGCAGCTGAGGTTGAAAAGCTTTTCTTGAGACCACCTTGCCCACGTCACGCTGCACAAACAGGGTCATCCAGAGAAGGCTGCCCTGGATCACATCTGGCCAAATGAGAACATCTCCAAGGAGGGAGAGTCCACAACCTCTCTCTACAAATTGTTCATCCCCTCAGTAAATCTAGACTGTTCAGGAACAACTTATGTTAATGTTTCAACTTGTGCCCATTTACTCTTGTCCTGTCATTGGGCAGCATTGAGAATAATCTGGCTCCATCCTCTCTAATCTTTCCCATCAAATATTTGCATATGTGGAAAAATCCCCCTGAGCCTTCTCTTCTCCAGGCAGAACATCCCATCCCTCTGAGTCTTTCCTCAGAAGAGATATAATARCCCAGATTCTTCATAATCTCTGTGGCCTCTGACTGGACTCTCTCCCATATGTCCATATTCCTCTGGCATATCAGCCACTGCTCAGAAYACATTTCTGAGTTCTGAAATTCTCCAGATTTGTGGAGGGTGTTCTGTACCCTGCCACCCTGCTCATTAATTGACTTTTAGAAGTTTTTAGTCCCCATTTCACGGGGACCTCTACTGTCCAGTCTCTAAGTGGATTTTGTGCTACCCATCACCRCCCTCTGAGTCCAGCCAGTTTTCAGTCCATCCCAGAGTACATTTATTCTGCCTGTGTTTCATCATTTTGTCTGTAAGAAGATGATAGCACTCAGTGGCAGAACTCTTGCTAAAGTCAAGATAAAACCCATCAGATTGGTGAGGCATGATTTCCACTTCACAGATCTGTGATAACTACTCCTGGTCATCTTTTCCTCCTTCATATGTTTGGAAATGCTCTTCACAATTATTTACTCCATCAAATTCTAGAGATTGAGATTAGACTGAACAGCCTTACTGCTTCCTTGCTTTTTCTTCTTGACCTCATTGGACTGATATTTCTTCTCTTCTAGCCCTGATCACCACAACCTTTCAAAAACAACCTAGAGTAGTCTCACAGTGATGCCAGCCAGATCCCTCAGCACCTTTGGGTACATCCTGCAAAATCCCATGGATTTATGCATGTCCAGTTCATTTAACTATTCCCTAATCAGATCTTCCTCCAAGAGCAGGTTTTCTTTCCTGCTCAGCAGCATTACAGGCCTGGGATTCTCAAAGGCCAGTCCTACCAGCAGAGATCAAGGCAAAGAGGACAATCACTCTCCGGCTGATCTTTTTCAGCCAGGGTCCCTGTTTTAATCAGCAAGGGGCCCATATTTTCCACAGGCTATTTTTGGCTGCTTTGTGTTACTGTCAAAGGATTTCTTGTTGATCTTCTGCCGTAGATTCARCTCCAGGTGGGCTTTGCCTTCCTAAGCCCATCCCTGCATGCCTGAACATTGCAGATCTCATTCTCTGGGTCACCAGCTTCCGTGTCTCTTTGGATTCCTTTTTGTACCTGACATTACTCAGGAGCTTCTTGGTCAACCATGAAAATCTCYTGACATCTTTGCTGAGTTCGATTTGCCGCCCTGATCTGGTTTTGCATGTCTCCACAACATTCCTGATCCAGGCCAGCAGCAAACCTCCTGGCACAGCAGGTCACGTCAGCAGGTGGGGGCCTTAATCCCCTGCAGCACTGAACCCCCYCAGCCACCCCTGGCTGCACCTGGATAGCTCCTGCTGGTTCCTCAAAGACTTTCCACAGGTGCTCTGACACAGCCTGGGAAAGCTCCCTAAGATCAGCAAGTCCCACTGTTCTCCCATCACTGCCAAGGCCACCACTGACCCATGTTCCCACATCCACCTGGCTCTTAAGTCCCTCCAGGGGATGGGAACTCCAGCACTGCTCCTGAGAGCCTGTGTCAGAACTGGACAACCCTTTCTGTGAAGAAAGTTTTGTTAATATACAATTAACAAAACTTCTCTGGCACAGCTTTTCTCTTGTTCTGTCCCTTGTTCCCTGGGAGTAGAGTCTGGCCCCCACCTGGCTGCACCCTCCTGTCAGGGAGTTCAGAGAGTGAGAAGGTCCCCCCTGAGCCTCTTTCACTCCAGGCTGAGCCCCTCACAGCTCTCTCAGCTGCTCCAGACCCTTTTCCCTTTTGTTTCTCTTCACTGTGCTCAGCTTCCCTATACACCAACCAAAAATTCCTTTTATTTGCTATTTGGAGCTGCTATGCACAGTCCCTATGAACTTAGGTTTCTGACATGTAAAATGAGAAATATATGCAGATCTGTGGGTTCTCTCAGAAGCTGTGGAAGAGATCCCTATCAGATTCAGGCACAGAAAAGCTAGAGTGAGAGGAGTCTGAAAGACAGGGATACAAATGGGCCAGTTTGGGAGAGGAGTCCTGATGAAAACATGAGCTGATGTCACCTGGTGGATTTAAGGGAGGCAAGAAAGGGCAGAAATAGTCACAAGTGAGAGTGTTACAGGTCACAGCTTGGTGGAGATAAACAGAGCAGTCTCTGCCYATTAGACCACACATCTTTCCAGAGCCTCAAATCTTGTATTAAGCAACTCAAATTGTATCCATTAAACTTCAATCTCTCTCTGCTCGGCTTCTCTAGTGCAAATGAGAACAATAATATACCCCTCATCTCAAGAGCAGTCCTGTGAAAATAAAATTATCAACATTCATGAAACATTCATCTATTCATACCAAGGCTTAGAAATGTGGAATAAATGAGACATGATGTCACGCACTGAATAGCAAGAGGAAAATCCAGCTCCCAAATAGCTGTTCATTAGGTGAGCTCTATACATTGAATAAAGCAGTGTCCCATAGAATAAGTGAGATATTTGACGAGGTAATTACCCTTTGGAGCTCTGTGTATGCACACCTGAGGTCTCACCACTACACAGTGCTTGGGTTTGTGCCTTTACAATATTTATTCATGAGTGTAGTGGGTGCGCAAGAAATGTGCACATGTGGGTGCATGTATCAATACACACACACATATATGCACGTGCATATGGTACATAATAATGCTAACAACCTCATAAATTCAGCATCTGGTTCTAATTAAACTGAAGGGCCTATATAAAGAGCCGTATGAAAACATGCAGCTGTAACCTGTTGACCTCTATTGATAAAAAAAGAAAAAAGTCTGTGAAGCTGTGTTTCAACATATCAAGGGACAATCACTCATTTTTTCAAAGGTAATCCCCCACAAACCACTTATCCTCTCAAATCTCTACCTGCACACAGTGTTTGCATTAGGGACCTTGATTTATGGATCCCCACTCCTTGGATGGAGAGGCCAACTTCCTGTTGCCGTGGTTACTTAGATCTTGGTTCAAGGTTAAACTACTCCCAAATCAAAATCAGTGGCAGGCACAGCATCTAACAGCCAGGTTATTGACTACCCTAGGATGCTTAAAGGTCAAAGACCAAAGTGCTGCTCACTGCCTTTGGGGTGAGTCAATATTTTCAATATTTTTATTCTGTTTCTTCTGAAGAAGTAGTTGCTGCTCAATTACCACCTATCTGGGTTTAGCAAGGTCATACAAATCATTGAGGAAAGTCCTCCCCCTGCAGAAGAGATACAAATGTAATGAATTACTTCAAAGTCTACATGGCCCAATTGCAGCTCATCACTGGTGAATCATGGGCTCAGACATCTGTCTCTTGTTGCAGGGGCTTGGTTTCTTCACCCTSTATCCCTCACCTCACCGAAAACCTCCTCTATATTGAGAAAGAAGGGTAATTTATGGATCTGGAGCAGTCAATAAKGGAGAGCCATCAGTTTTCTTTCCTGGATACCAGCATGCAAACAGAGATTCAGAGGCATTGTTGGAAACACACAGAGATGCAGCAAATTGCTGACAAGGTTTTGATGCATGCTGCAATAGTGGAATGTCTGTCCTTCAGTGGACAGACCTGCTGGTGTGGTATCATCACCTCTCATTGCACTTTTTCCTCTCAATTGGGCTGCTCAGAAGGCCTTGGGTAAGAGAAGACCCTAGCTCAACCCATCTAAGAATCAGGTGAAAATAAGTCATTTCCAACACCATCAGAGGGATGTAAGAGTTGAAAATTCACACTCTCATTCRTTGAATCAGTATATTTTATCCTTTGGCACTGCCTCAGAAAGAGAAGATTCTGTGGGGGCTGGAGCACTCTTGCCATGGAGACAGGATGAGAAGAAATGAGAGTTTTTCAGACTGAAGAAGGCTGTGGGGAGACCATATAGCCCCTTCCAGTACTTGAAGGGAGCTTCAAAAAAAATCTGAAGAGTGTTTTTTTTGTGCACCCAGRTAGTGATAGGACAGAGGGGCACTAATTTAAATTCCAAAAGGGGAGTTTTATTTCTTACAAAGAAATACTTGCCTGTGAGGGTGGGCAGGCCCTGGCMCAGGGTGCCCAGAGCAGCTGTGGCTGCCCCTGGATCCCTGGCAGTGCCCAAGGCCAGGCTGGATGGGGCTTGGAGCGACCTGGGATAGTGGAAGGTGCCTCTGACCATTGCAGGGGGGTTGATACAAGATGGTATTTTAAGGCTCCTTACAATCCAAACCATTCCATGATTCTATGATGTAAACTCATGGCCTGATTCAGACCTTATTTATCACCTACCTGCCAATCTTTGTGCATTTCCTCCAAATTAGAACCCTTTTCATCCCATGAAACACCCATACCTTAACTCCCCTGAGTCCCACTGATAGCACAGAAAACACCACATGCAAGCAAACAATGGGCAGCAAAGCAGGAAGGAAATCAATCATTATGTATATAATGAGAAAGGGCACGGGGAAAGGACAGCTTCAAAAGCAGAGGTGGACATGAAGGATTTTGTCAGGAGCCTGAAACAGTGATGGTATGATTATAAAGAAATAATCACCATAATCATAACTAAAAAGGTGATTCAGAGGAAGCATGATTCTAGTTCAGGGCCAACTGGCAGAAAGCTTGTGTAGGAGGGAAGACAATGCTGACTTGAAATTGGCCTTTCCTTAAAGATTTATAGCATTTTTCATTCACTGGCTAAGCAACTTATGAGCTCTAACTGAAATTAATACATTAATTTTAAAGACCTGGTAATTATTGTTATTATTATTAAGTGCTAACTTTTCAAGCAATGTGGTCCAGCTGCATTGTGCTGGGGTCTGTACAAATGGATTAATTTACTTGCCTTGCTTTACTGTTAAATCATGATCACCCTGCTTATTGCCTTCATCTGTTTTCTCTCATTGGCYATAGCACAGAAAGATTCTTGGACAACGTGCACCTTTTCTTCTTTAATCTGTGTACAGAATCTAGCACAACGTGCACCCAGGCTGGAACTCAAAGTGCCAGTCCAAAAGAGATAATGAATGTTAATTTGCCACTGGAAAATGGAAAAAATCAGCTGATAAAAATTGATCTCAGCGAAGCTTCCGCTAGGGAAGATTTTTCTTCAGAGAGTTCATTGGATTGGATTTGTACTCCCCACAGATTTCTGGAAATCCATGGCTATACTTAAATTGTTTATGTGTCTGACCATTGTTATTGGAAAACTCTTACAGATGGGTTTTTTTTTTTCCTCCCAGTGTCTTTGCACAATGAAGCTACGCAATGCAGCTGTACAGGAATGCACGTCTAAACATGCAGTTAGTCAGAGCATTTGCATTTTGATAACTCCTCAGTTTGGAATAAAGAACCAGAAGAAACCTCGTATCTTGGTGAATCTTTTCTTAAGGCTGGTTTTAAATAAATCAGTCAAAAGTTTGGCATTGCATCATATTCCAGAAGGGAGAACTGAATTACTATGTGATAAATGTAGTTAAGGAAAGTAATTATTCTTCTTAAAGTAATATTATTACCTTTCTAACTTATGGAAGTAATTTCCCTGGGTTCTATTTGACGTGTATTATCATTTAAAATAACTGTACTTTCAATGTAAAGCACTGCTTTATGACTTTAAGTCCTTTTATCTTCCTCCCTTTTCCGCCACCACATTAAAAACTTCAAATTCCACCTTTTCTACGAGGGATTTTCTATTTTGCAGAATGTGTCCCCCTGAATAAAACCGAGTGCCTGTGGAATAATAATGCAAAAAAATTACTCCCATTGCCAACAGGCAAAAATTTAAGAGATGAAGTCTGCTTTATTTCATTCTTGCTATTTTCCTACTTTTTTTTTAAATCAGAATAGCTTTAGAGAAAAGAAAGAGGGAGACTGAGAAAGCCATCATTAGATAGATCTTCTGATCTTTATCTCCAGTAGCACAGTCAGAAGAGCTAATACTATGATGATAGCTTTGAAATCTCTTAGGAATTGAATAAAAAGAAGTGATAGTGATGAACTCCCAGCTAATAAACACAGAGTGCTTATTTCTGCAGAATGATCAATTTCCAGATGTCCTGAGGCTTGTCTGATACAGTTGATTTACTCATTCTCCCTCACTTCACTAATAAAGCTCAAGTCCTACATCAGATTAGAGAAGAGCTGGATTTCTTAAAGAGGCAGGAGGAGGGCTGGCATCATGGCATACAAATGCTGGGAGACACACTAATCTCTTCTGCCTCCTTCTATAACCACCAAGCTGTCTTAAACAGCTGCCTTCCTCTGCTGAAATCATATACTTTATCCACTTTGGGTTAGTACAGTAATGCAGACAATTAATTTGTTATCTTGTTAGTGGAAATTTAATGCAATGATCTAAAAGAACTCTTACATATTGTGATAAACTTTAGTGCCTCCAGGGCACTTCTCCTCCATAGGACTCATTTCACATCCCATCCATTATGTAAATGAGATGTGGAAATAGTTTAGTTCCCCTAATGTATTTGTACACTGATGGATTGCACAAARTCAGCCCTACTGAAACTAATGAGGTTAAATGCATCTTGCCATTCCTTTCTACTTGGGTGAATCTCTGTGCCTGTGTTCGAGAAATGCAGCATGAGTCTTCCTCTCCACTTCTCCACAAAGATAATTGTGTTTCCTGACAGGGAGCACAGTGGCAGCTGCTGCAGTACCTGAAGCCTTGCAAGGATCTCCTCAGCCTGCAGAGCAGCTGCTGTGACTCTCTGCACGTCTGGGATGGTCAGGGGAGGCTTCAGGTCCTCTTCCAGTTTGGGGAAAAAGGTCCCAGGGCCACGTGGAGCTGTGTGCAATGACATGCAGTATTTGATGACTGCATAGTTGTCAGCATTGTCAGTGAAAGGATTAAGCCCCGGGAGAATAGGGAAAGAAAGCATCATTTTTCTGGTCAACAGGACGAGTCTCAAGACTCCATTGCTGAGCCRTAAAATGTAAGTAAGGTGTTCTTCCTAATACCTAAGCTTACCATCCCTGCACTCTGTCAGTGTGAGGCCATCCCAGCCTTGTTTTGTCACTACAAAATCCTTTCCAAAATCCTTCTCCAGCTCTCTTTGAGCCYCTTCAGRCACAGGAARGGCCTCTAAGGTATCCCTGGATGCTTCTCTCCTCCAGGTGAGCRCCCCCATCTCTCCCAGCCTGGCTCCAGAGTGGRAGTGCTCCAGCCCTCTGAGCACCTTTATGGCCTCCTTTGGGCTTCTGCCAACAGGTCCATATCTCTCCAGTGCTGGGGGCTCCRGGGCTGGACACATCACTGCAGGTGGGGCCCCATGACAGGAGAGCCAAGGTGGAGAATCCCCAGCTTCAGCCTGCKGCCCATGCTCCTGGGGCTGCAGCCTAACAGGATGATCAACTGCAACCTGAATTTTAAAARACCAGTCTGCTGTCTTTTTCATGTTTGTGGTGAATGAGACTTCCTGGCAGATGCAGTCTTGCTCTTCTTTGCCCTTTGGTTTTGCTTTGGATTTCCTCTTCCCTGCACCAGTACAGGAAGAATCGCAGACCTCCTTCCTCCTCTGCATATTGCCAGGGTGACTCAGGAGACTGAGGGAGAAGGGACACGCAGCCCCCATCACTGGAGATGAAGTCTGTGTGTCTGGAAGCTCAGTCTTTAGTGAATTGGGTGAATTCCACGATGAACACTTAATGGAGCTTGTGTTCACAGTCCAGGGCAGCACAGGACAGTCACCTTGTGTGACTGTAAACCTGCCCTGTTCCCTCTAGCCCCCCTGTGTGCCCTTCCCCAGCACTGCAAACAGAGTAGGACTGGGATTCCAAAAGATCATGAAAGAAGCCACCAAATTTTTTCTTTTTTTTTTTTAAATGCTAGGAAGTAAAGAACACGTGAAATTAGGATTTTTAGTGGAATTTGGATCAAAGTAGAAGAACACAGTAGTTATATGTGGGTGACAGCAATAAATAAATTTAATGAAAAGAAAACCCAAGGGGTCAAAAGACTAATTCAGAGTCAAAGGCTCTGAGGTCCCAGGCCTTGTGAACAAGAGTTTTAAGGTAAAGGGTTCAGAATMAAAAACTTTTCCTGTTCAGAGGCTGAAAGTAGAACAAAAAACTGCAGTTTACAGTTGTTGGAGACTGACAGAATCAAGAGGGGCAGATACAGGCTGASAGGGTTGGAGAAATTAAATTTGCTGTTAAATCTCAGCAAATGAATCACTTAATACAGAGTGATGAAGAACTAAAGTCTCTCACAGAGGAGTTGGGGCAAAAATTAAAGTCTGTGAATGAGGTGAAATGATTGAAAAAAAGCATTGTTTGAGGGAGGATGCTTAGGTGGAAAAGTGAGACAAAGGGCTCTTTTTAAAAAAACATGAAAAGCCATTAGGCGCACTGAGGGGAAGAAATGAAAAGATCTCCAGGTAGGAGCAAGGAGCTACCTAGAATAAGTAGTCATTCCAAGACGAGCTGTCACAGTGGATGAGGATTTGCTCACTGGGGAGAAAGAAAACAGAAGACAGGATTTCTTTCTCAAGAACACAGCTGAGGAAAGACAGATGGGGAAATTTCAGTCCGTAAGTAATGAGAAAAGTCAAGGGTGGTATTTTGAGTTGTTGTTTTTCTAAACAACAGGGATGATCATTTTTAAATGTGGCAGATAGAGCTGATATCCCCTAGGCAAGTAGGGTTGGGAGCAGTTTGCATTTATCACAGATTAAATGGGACACTGGCAGCTCTGGTGGGAGAGTGCTGGCATGAAGCAGAGCTGGAAGAGTCAAGTTGCCAGCGGTGGGAGGACAAATGATGCACAAGGGCTGGGCTGGTGTAATGATGGGAGTCATTTTTCAGGCATATCCATGGTACAAAAACTGATGAAAACTAAGAGAAGTTATCGGAATAATTAGCAAAAGTCTTCCTGAACGAGTTCAGCTGAGACCTTCACTAAGGAAGCACAGTGCTCCTCCAGAAACAGCTTAATTCTCTCTGTGTATGCAGTAGCAAAAGAAAATATATGTTTGCTGCATGAATTCAGCTGATATATTTCTCTTGCTAACATAAATGTTATATTTGCGCCACACCAACTTCAGCAGCCCCGTGGTGATGTCTGTATTAGAGAAGTAAACTGTGTCAGGGATGTTGCTCCAACCCAGAAATCCACCTGGTTACAAAAAAGGAGAAGAGAACCAGGGGAGCTCCTCCACTGTGGAACTGAGTTCAGTGACACCTGAGCTGAGCCCCCAAGGGGTCCACACCTTTCTACTCCCTGCAGCTGCAGGTGAAGGTGGCTGAGAAAGCACAAAGGTACTTGGGGACAGGTGGCTGAGGACAGGCAGAAAGTCACAGGGCTGACAAAAGCATCCAAACCTGGTGGTTTCTAAGTTAGCATTTTCCCTGCTGGACAGGGCAGTAGAGCAATTTCATTTTTCTTCTTTATCTGTAATCAGCTGTGCCACAGTTCATACAATCAGAAATACTCTGAGTATGACATGCATTTGAAGTGAAATCTCAGCACTTAATAGGAGTCTCCACAGACCCTGCAATCTGGAAGAGGTAAAGTTCCACTCTAACAGAGGAGTTTTTATATTTAGACGGTCTCATGTTGGCTTTGTTCTAAAATCTGAGTCCATTCATCCCACTTTAATGCTGATTTATCATAAAATGARTGCTTTCTTTATCAGCAACAGAGATGAAAAATAATACACAATGAAAGTGCATCTATTGTTCTTCTCTTTTCTTCTCTAYTTCAGATCAATAGGTAAGGGGTGTTTTCTCACCTTCATGAGGAAAACTACAGTAACTGACTTTATTATGAAAACTGAAATCTGTTTAAACAGATGTATAGGTAAGCTTGTGAGTATTATTGACAATTAAATTTAGCAACAAATAAGTTAATTTGAAAACTAATAAAATATGTGAAAATTTTCAAATACATTACAATGTTTGGCTTTATTTAAATAGCTCATAGTGTTCCTATGAATGGAGAAAAGACAACCAGACAGGAAAATCAGAACTTTCCTTGAAGTTCATAATTTTGCTTTTATCCAGTTGAAAAACCCAGTGACACACTATTGATCTGATATGAGTCTTAGTGTAAAATATTCAGTTTTGCATTCTTTAAGAGGAAAATTCTGAAGGAAATACTTTGCCCAGAGTGTTTTTCATTAAAATTCTTGCTGGAGACTGCTTCCTATAGCAGTGGAAGAAGGATGGCAGAGAGACCACTTATAATGAGGTCAGAGAGTGCCTCTATGGAGCAGAGACACAAGGAGGGATGTGACTGATGAAGAAAAGGTTAAAGAGGTGAAGAGTGCAAAGTGGAATGAAATAGGGAAAATAGATGGAAATAGGAGACCAAGAATAGATTGGAAAGAAGTTGGAGGAGGGAAATCACTTATTACAGACATGTGTGAAGAGCAGATTGACAAGAACCAGAAGAAAGAGCATACATGGAAAAACCTAAATGCTCTTAACCACTGACATTTGGAGCTATGCTATCAACTTTAAGGTTGCACATCTATGCTTGACTCACTCTAAATTTGCACAGAGCTTTTCGTCATGGCTTTGGTGCAAGCTTGTCTTCAGTTTTCACATTTACTGGAGCCAAAACAGAGTATTTTAGGTTCTCCAAGCAGTGAACTGCTCTCCCTATAGCCTTACACTCTTATTTTATAGCACCAGGCAGACAAAATACAGACTGGAGGATCAGGGTAGGAATATGTTCCCTTTAAGCATCCTCTCTGCGAAAGCATCATGATGAAGCAAAGATTATGCAAGCAAAGATTTTTTTTTTTTAAATGATGACTGTTTTCCTGGGGTGGCAGAATTTTATTGTACAAAAGCAAAGATGGAACAGAGACAGAATCTGCTGAAATTCTGGCCCTGACTGAGACTTTGGTCAGGTCACAGCCCTGTGGAAAAAACAACGAATGTCAGGAAACTGACAAGCACGAGCTCTCCAAACTCTATGCCTAAAATTAGGTTAACAGTGTACTTTCTTTTTTCAGGACTCTGTGTCCCAGTACAGACCGACACGAGGGTAGGTCTCAGTTTCAGAAAATTGTTTGTAAAAGCTGGCCTTGTAAGTTTTGCAGAAAATATAGAATTCTGGAAAGAAGAAATCTAAAGGGACCTCATTTAGCAGTTTGGGTGTAAAAAGGAACTCAGGCCTTGTTTTTTTCATGCTGGGACATGTGCCCAGGAAAACAGCTCAATCAAATTCAGTGTTTTGAATTTTCTCTTCATAAACAAATTTATGGATTTGTACTTAACACCCTTCTGACAGTGTTTTCTTTTAATAACAAAGGGAATAGTGGGTTCATCTCACTTTAGGTGGCAGCAAGTCATGTTTCTATGTGAGAGCTATGTATTTAAGGCTACAAAGATAAAATTAGTGCAGTCAGAAGAGTGGAGTGGGCGTTTCAGCTGGAAAAGTGGGGCCTMCTTCAGTGCAAGATTATTTATGCTCCAGGCTCCAACAGCTAAACTTTCACTGACCATAGTAAAAGCTGAGAAATCTAACTCAGGCAGCAATCTTATGCTGTGGATACCCAGATTTGGGTGAGAGCAACCATCCTCCCCCTGAAGCTCCGYGGCCAAATCACCACTCAAGTGTAAATTCCTCCCACTCAAAAGGAGAGGCTCAGTTGTGGATGGAGCATCTCTGGGCCAGGAGCCTGAAGCCTGTGCAGGCACCTGGTTGCATTTGAGATGCCCTGAGGTATTTGAAACATCCAAGGGAGGCTGGCAGATATGATAAAASGCTTGAGACAAGACCTCTGCCCTTCTGCAAGAGCAGCTGGAGGCCAGGCAGGATATTCTGGGCATCTCAAGTGACAGTTGACAACTATGTGTGGGCAAGTGAATCAAGTCCTGAGCCTTCCTTCTTGCTCGTCCCRAAGTCCCTTGTGGGTAGGGAAATAYCTCGTCACTGTAAATATCCCCTTGTCACACGTGAAGGGGCAGCACAGACATGTCCTGTCAACTCTCCCCTGAGCAGGAGGTAAAGTGGCTGTGATGCAAGACATCAAGGTGTATGGGCAGGAAATTTAAAACATGGAAATGTCCTCTGATCCTTTAGGATGGATTTGTTACCCAGGCTGAAAATTAGGAATCCTTTTTTCCTGCCCCAAGGCAAAGGTCTTTGGCTTCACATTATAAAGAAGCAAGCATATATTTCTATTTCCATCAAACAGAGCATAAAAATAAAAAAAAAAAAATAATGATAATAAATGTGTCAAATCAGCAATTTAAGATTGCAGGTGGGAGACAAACACAGGAACTTACAGGATCTCCAGCTCTACAGTTGCTGTTCTGCACAGAAGAAATCAATGAAACAAATATAGCCTATCYAGCTGATAGAAGAACAAGCCATTCCTAAGTGCATAATTTGCTTCATCTGTGTTTGAAACTACCTCAGAGCAAAAAAGGCAATATGTCTCAGAATGATGAGACAACTAACTAAGCTTAACATTTYCTCTGCCCTCTTGTTTATCCATTCTTCATCGTTCATTTAGTTTTGGTAAAATACTCTGGAAGCAAAAGCATCATGATGACTTATGCACATGTATCACTTAAATACAGCTCGACCTCTCAAGAAAAAATAAAAAAGCCTCTCAAGGCAGCCTAAGTTATGGTTTTGTCTTAAGCTGGGTTTCTCCACAGGAATTTCTCTCCTTCCCACAAACAAAAGAGTCATTTCATCTAGAGCTGTGAATCCTCAGAGATAGAAAAAAATCCCCCATGAAATGCCAAAGACGCATGAGTAAAATATCTTCATTTATGAAGATTAACTGTTTAAATGAAGAAAAAAAGTGTTGAGCAACTGGTGGGCATTTCCAGGGCTTGCTGTGCTATTTCTGTACTGCTGTGCGGCTGTTTCTCATTCCAGTAGTTAAAGGGGGGGAAAAAAGGTCCTCTGTTTTTTTTAAAAGATCTGGAACTACTTGGCATGTGATTTCAGAAGTGTTTAGCACAGACTTTAAAAAACGTCATGGACATTTATCAGCCTAGGCCCAAAACCTACTTGCCTGCCTTGTATCATCAGTCATCATGCTAATGAAAATACTAATGGCATTTCAATTGTGTTTCAAGAGAAATGAGCTGTTTCGACTGAACAGGAATTAGAAAAAAAACCTAAATTTTTGTACAAAGAGTATATCTCTCTCCTTTTTTATTATTATTAATTAGATGAAGCATTTGGCTTCAATGAAGGCTGGGGTCCCAACTGTACAAGAAACATGGACATATGAAATGAGAAATGAGCCACATCAGTAGAYAGAGAATGGAAGAAAAAGAGTTAAGATTAAAAAAATAGAATAGGAAACAGAAATACACAAAACGTTTTAAAATCACTCAGTGGTGTCTAAGCTAAGTTATTTTAGTATTTTAGATGATCAGCAGAGAGGAGACATCTCCACAGGTCAAGTCATGCCACTTGAGCTCGATGCCTGTGCTTGAGTACAATCCACTGTCCCTGAGTTCCCCACACTGGCTGCTTCAAACCCACACAAACTTCCAGAAATCAACACGTGGGCGGCAGGCAATCTCACCAACACCTRACAGCAAGTCAGCAAGATGTGTAGCTGGTGATAGAAAAAGAGGGAATGCCCTCAAGTTCCATGAGAGATTTAGGTTGGATGTTGGGAAAAAYTTYATGGAAATAGTTGTCAAGACCTGGCACCCAGGCACAGCTGCCCAGGGCAGTGATGGAGCCCCCACACCTGGAGGGATTTAAAAGCCGTGTGGATGTGGCACTTGGGGACATGGGCCAGTGGTGGGCTGGGCAGTGCTGGGGGAACAGCTGCACTCATGGTCTTGGAGGGCTTTTCCACCTAAATGATTGTGTGATTTCATGTGTCACACTCCTGCTGCCCAGCCCAGTTCCCTCACACAGACTCCACCTCAGGGTTATTGTAAGGTGGGTGCAGGCAGYGCCTCTCTGCTGGGGCACAGGGATGGGGACACAGGTGGCTCAGATCTCCAGGTGGCACCACCAGGCTGGTCCTGCGCTGTCAGGATGGAGCAGGACAGAGGTACCCTGCAGATGAAAGTGTCAGTAGGTGGTGCTGATGGCCCAGGGGTGCAAGCCCAGGTTTCTCTGCAGCAGTGCACCCAGATCATGCGCTGTATTTGATCCCTTCCACRGCTCTCATTTTCTCTGGAGATCTTATAAATTCATCACGTCATCTTCAAAGATGGACAATGCCCAGTGAAAATTTTGACTGTTAACTTTTTTCAATTGCCATCTTTACAAGGTTTTTCTTTTTTTTTTTTTAATCTCCCTGTTCTGTTGAAAAGTGGGACGGCGACACTGGGTGGGTGCAAGGCAGGTGACAAAGTTCAACCCACCACAGGTGGGGACAGGAAAGAGGTGCCCTTGGGATGTCTTGCAGTGGATGTATGTGGGTGCCTCAGTGTGGCAAGAAGCTGGGACTGGTGTGAGACAGAGAGAAGGGAGCTGGGACTGGTGTGAGACAGAGAGAAGGGGCATTTGCTCCCAGGCATGGTTTCCGTGTGGCATGGGAAAGCACTCGTGGGTGAGCAGACTTGGCAGCCCAAGTCTGATCCTAGGCCAAATGCTTTACATTTTGGAAATTTTTAGCAAAAAGGTGAAGGGGTAGGAGATAAGATACTTTGCCTTAAAAAAAAAAAAAAAAGCCCCGAGAGATTTTAAAAACAGTGATGGTGGAAAACCACAACAGTTCCTATGTTCTGATCTGCCCTGCCATGAAACCAGAACAAATAGGCTGCGGCAGAGTTTTAAGAGTCGATTATAAAACACCCCATCAGAGCATAAACATCCCACATTGACAAAGTAATCTCTGTGGATCTCAGTGGGCCTGACCTGGTGCTGCCCTCTTCCTTGTATAGTCATGAATACAAATGCAAGGTGAATGCTGGCTGCCTTCTGATCGGGTGACATTTTACACCCATGTTACTGATGTCAACAACTGCATGGGGGAGCAGAGAATCAAACTCAGGATAACCCCTTGCGAAAAATAGAAGAGCAAGCTGAAGGCATGTTTCCAAGCAGTCCAGGCATTTCAGGACTGACACTTTACATGGCTAAGTCAATCCCTTTTGCACTCCCACATTTACTTAGGGAAAAGCCTTGTGCTTTAGGTTGTGCTGTAATACATTGTCTGAGCAGGCGCTGCCCTATCTTCTCTGCTCCTGCCATCTCACTTTGTGGGTACTAAATCAGTGAGAAGGAATACCCCAGCAAAACTTCTCAGATATCTCTGAGATCAAAACCTGCAACCTTTGTCTCGGTATGCAAAGAAAAATTACGGCTTGCCTCTCATTCTGTTCAAACAGTCCTTTCTCTTTTCACACAAACAAACAAATAAACAGCAAATGCCCTATTCCCACCTGGCATTGCTGCAACGTTGTGTTTGAGGCTTTAAAAGCGTAAAAGTCAAACCATTYRAAATGATGGGTCCCGTAGCTAATGTAAGATRGTCCCAGGGGTACCTGGTAGTGTATGGTATTGCTGCACATGGTATTAACKTTTATGCCTTCATCTATATATGCAATGTGGCTCATTTATGGTTGCTCTGGGAACCGCTGTGTTTACATAAATTTTAATTTCCTGTCTTTTGTTTGTTCTCTTTATCATCTTTCTAAAACAAAATTTTCCTTGTGAATTTTAGTGCTCAACCAATTATCCGCAGATGGAGGCACAGGAGAATTGACATCCTCTGGTTTTTCCGTGTGGCCCTGGCAATGCTCCTCCGCTTCGGTTTGGGCCCACTAGGAATGGCAGAGCTCCAGCAGTGACACCAGAGTGCTTCCACCAGAGCAGGCCTGTTCCCACGGGCCGTGGCAATTTTGGTCCTCTGTCTCCTGGGATCTGGCCAAAAACCTTCCTGCTGAGTTGACACGGGCCGTATTTACTGTATCATAACTCATTTTCCCTGTTTGGTTTTCCTTTTAAATGAATGCAGCTCGTGAATGGAGTGAATGTGGGAATGTGGCAGTTGACTTTATCCATCCACACATGAGTTACATGCCTTCAGATTTTGGTGTGAAAGCCCTTTGTCACCTGCTCTGATAACTAAAACAAGGTGTTTACAGCTGCTTGAAATGCATCTCTTGTTGAAGCTTGCAAAACTGGTGCCTTGCTCAGAGCAGACCACGTTGTAAAACATCGCTATAAATGACTGAAACTGTAGAGATGCCAGTTGCACAGAAACAAAATCCATGATGGTCCAGCTACAGATTAATGCAGTGATCTTCATGAACTTGTAATTAAAATTCAGTGTTGACAGGACCAAGCCCTGCTACTATATTTTAGGGAAACAAGGAATAACAGATAAAGCTAAATTATAATAGGTCGATGCAGCAAATACAAGAAAAATATGGCAGTTCTCAGCAGCTGTGATAGGAATCCTTCCTCTTCTTGAATAATAAAGGCTTTTGCTAATTTTAACCAGAGCTGAATCTGAAAAACCTGCAGTCACATGTGACTCACAGAGCCCCAAGGGAAGGGGAGGTGGGGGGAGATATGTGTGTGTGGATGGCTGTGTGTATAATCTAACAGTGCCCAGAGCTTTTGAGATCCTGGACCACTTCAATCGCACAGGCCAGATTCATTAAAAACCCTGGCTACATTCCAGCAGTTAAAATTGAAGCGGCATATTTATTGCATTTTGCTCAAATAAATCTGAAAACGTGTGAATCATATCCCTCRGAGAGGTGGAGGGAAGGAGTAAACAGTCTCAGGCTGGTGCTCAGGAGTGGGGCACAGTGAGGAACAAGGATGCGGGAGGGTCGCGGCCGCAGGATGCTCCAGGACACAGAGGGTTTGGGAGGCTCAGGGCTCACTCAGTCGCCATTTTCTGCGACTGAGAGGCTGCTGCGCTGGCCTCAGACCCTCTGTTTGGTTTTTTCCTGGTATTTTATACCCCTGTGTGCACACACACAGATGCATGCATATATTTTAAGGAGCTCCTCAGCTTATGCAACTCCGCTCCGCGGCCCTCTGTGGTTTTCCAGATGCTGTTCATGACGCTGGCACCTCACCCCACTTGCAGCTGCATTCAGCTGGGATTCAATTACAGCCTGTCTTGCAAAAGCAGATTRGTTTTTCAAAGATAACATATTTTGGGGAGGAATTTTTTTTCTTTTCCTCCTCTAAAAAAGCCATTTTATTAGGAAGGGAGAGGCATGACTTGTAGATTGATTTTGCCAGGTGCTCAAGGGCTCCAGATAGGTCCTTAGCACCCACAGTATTGTTTTACTTCAGCACTTACAGAACATGGAATACCCCGCAGGTTTCAATTCTGTGAGAAAAAAGTGCTGGCGGAGCAGGCTCCAAGCTGCTCCCATGGGGAAAGTATCAGAAACAGCACACAGATAACCATTTTTGTCACCACTAATTTTACCAGCTGCAATCAGCTTAAAATTAGGAAGCCCAAGTATTGCTTTTCTTCTTTTTTTTTTTTTTTTCTTTTTTGAACAGAATGTTTTAGGAAGCAATTTAGTTAGGTGTTGCAAGAGCAGGAGGTGACTGAATAGTCCTCCAAAGTCCAACATGAACCTTGCTCAGGCCATGTGTGSCTGTTCCCAAGATAATGCTGTGCAGAGGAGGGGTCCCATGTCTTGGCAGCAGGGTGGGAGGGAAAGGACAGGTCCRCAAGGCTGTGGTGTACTCTGGGTTTGGGACTGAGAGAACTCTGAGAGGAGCACAAGGGGCTGGGAGGGCTGTTTTCAGCTTCAAGTCCATGTTTTCAAATCACCACATCCTCCTATTCAATTATTAGCTGCACTAATGAATGCAAATTAACAATGTTATTGCGTTCTTCAAGCTTTGGATGGTGCTCAGAGGCTGAACACAGTAAGGGAATGCAGCACAGAGACACCACTGCTTGTAAAGAGCCTTGAGAAATCAAACAGGGCAATTCCATTCCATCACTTTTACCCCAAGACTATGCAAGCAGCCTGATTTTTGGGAATGCCAAATGTTTGCCCATGTTCTCTAGTGGAATACTGAGGAGCAGCCAGCAGCAGCAACCTTGGTAACCCAGGTGGATAAAGCATGGAGGTTGGATGACTAGTGTTGGACAGACACTTTGGCAAGTTGGTCTACTCTCTCCTGCTTCAGTTTCYCCTGTTTGTAAGAGGAGCAGAAAACACCTTATCTTGGCCACAGGGCTGGTAAATATAGTATGCTATTTGAAGATGAAATAAAACTGCTTGCTCTAGAGAAGGCATGGTGTCTCTTAAAGGAAAATATGTTTGCTGTTTTTTGGATCAGTCAGAAAAACAATAATAGTACTATTTGTTAGATCAGTACAGCCCTACCTTTCCTCAGCCCCTACGTGTGTTCTATTTGCATGCCATTAAACCCAAACGCTCTTTTTCAAAGATTTACTGGAGCCTGTTGCAGAGGAAGCAGCTTTAGCACAAARGAAGAGAACAGACTTGGAAATAGGGCTGCACGACTTTGATGAAGGAATTTCTTCAAATTATAGCAAAGATGGAATAGCTAAGGCAGGGAGAGCAGCGAGGAGGGCAGCGCAGGCGTGGTGCAGCAGCAAAGGCCCTCAGTGTGTGTSCTCCTCATGCCACTGAAAGGCTGAAGGAGCACTGAGCTTCCACRGGTCTCTCCCTGCCTGTTTGATGTATTTAGCTGCAGAGGGAAAGCTTGCAGGGGCTGTGGAGGAAGCACAATGCATTAAAGGGATGCAGGAGTGGCTTGTGGCCGAGAGCAGCTCAGCACAGCTCCCCCGAGCCCGCCTGGGAGCTCCATCTGCCAAAGGGCCCAGGCTCAGGGAGAGGGGTGAGAGGTGAGGCCGGGGCTTGCTTTGCTAAACTTCCCTGCTCCGGGTTTGGTTTTGGKAAACAGCATCCAGTGGTGGTTCAGAGTGAGCTCCTGTTTGATCTGAGTCCCAGGGGTTAATGACAGCTTTGCATGTGTCTCACAATGCCATTTGCTAGAGCAGTGCAAAGGGTTTTTTTAATGTATATTAACAGATGTGGTTACCCAGAACCCCTGGAGGTGAGAAACATGATCCCTCTTTCAAGTGGGTGAGACTAAGCAATCCCATTGATTTTGTRTCATGGTTTCTCTTGAGTTTTAATGGGGAGGCAAACACTGTATCAGAAAGTCAGAGTTTCTGTATTATATCAGTTGTACTTCTGGGATGAAGACAGAACGCTTAATTGCCTAAAAAATCTTTCTTTTCCCAATTAGAGAATTTGGAGACACAAACAGCAATTGRAGGTTCTCTCCAAGGGTCTTAGGGGGACATCACCATCATAGCTAGGTGACGCTGGCATGAGGTGGGATCATAGGGACTGTGGAATAAATGAAAAATTTGATCCATGGAGGACAACACTGAGGGCTTCAGCATCTCTGAAGTTCATTCTACACAGTAAAAGGAACATCCATTGATAACTATTTTAATGACCTCAAGTATATATCCTCAAGTATATTAAATAAAATATAGTGAAGAGGTAAAAGGGAGGTTGTTTTTCCTTCCCACACAGGGCACTTCTAGCCTGCAGCTCTCTATTTCCTGAATCTGTTTTCCCCACCTGCATATTGCTGACTGCCTAGTGGGCTGCTGAAAGTGTCTTGGTTGCTACATGTTTTTCACATCAGAACATGTATCTCAACAACTTTATTTTGTAAAAATAATATTTAAAAAAACCCCAAAAAACAAATTAACAAAACCCTCCCCCCCAAAAAAAATAAAAACTCCAAAACCCAAAGAAACCTCCAAAAAAAGCAACAACAACAAACCAACCAACCAAAAAAAAAAAAAAAAAACCAAACCAAAACCCAAAACAAAAAACTCCTTCAAACCAAAACACAGGGTATAAGTTCTTGCCTGTGTTGACAGGGAGGAATTCAGGGTAGGTAAGGAAATGTTGTCTAAATATTAGCCCATCTGACTACTGGAATGTGTTTAATAAAGACATTTTTCATGATAGCATGGTACAGTGCCCACTAAAGACTTCACTGGATTTCTATTGACTGCAGCATGCTTTGGATTGGTCCAAATACAAAATAAAATAACAAAATGTAATATAATATAATATAATATAATATAATATAATATAATATAATATAATATAATATAAGCATCTATTTTGTCAATTTGATGGATGTGATTTTAGCTGAAAGAGTCCCACTAAATGGAGTAAGAGTTGTGAAGCTAAATCTCCAGGCATGACTTCAAAGATTTGGCCAGAGAAATACATTTATTAAGGCTAAGCAGGGCTTCAGCGGACACAGTTTAAAAGCAGAAGCAGGGGCCTTGAAACGCAGTGCCAGCTCCCTGCTAACTCTCTCTCCCCTCGGCACATATATTTTCCTTTAAGGAAAAACAGGGAGCTTGCAGACCACTTGTGTGGCGCGTTATTTGCTGCCTGCAAATAGAAACAGGCATGCGGCAGGCCTCCGAAAAATGCAGTTTGTAACTGTAAGACCAACTGACCTTCAGCACTTTGCGGCCCCCACATGCAAACAATCATCCATTGATTCCCAAGGCATCCAGCTTCAAACCCGCCCTTGTTTTCCAGAGACCTCCAGTTGCAGGAAAGACACTGCCCTGGATAATTCCCCCCRCCCGGGGGCTGCTCGGTATTTCTGCTGCTCGCTTGAAGTGTTATCAAAATAACAACGGCTTGCAAAGCAGAATTATTGAATGTTGGTTTTTCGCTGCTTCAGAGTAGGGGCGATGAACTCTTGGCCGCACAAATGGGCTTTTATTGCCGCCCTTTTGGCACATCTGCCAGAAGGAATATTGAGGAATATGATATGGGAAATATACAGCACCGGGAGGAGGGATGGAGTGGATCAACCACCACTGCAGTGTTTCCCAGGGCAAATTTCAGTGAATCAAAGGCCGTCAAGGAAAGCTGCTTAAGCCTCTGTGCTCTCTATAAGCACATTACTCTATGTTTGCCACAAACAAATCTGCTTTATGGGCTACAGGGAAGACAGAAAGACCTTAAAAAATGAGACTGGAAAAGTAAATGMTCTTGAACCATATTTCAGATCTTCTTCACCACAGCAAAAGCCTGCATTTCCATTGCTTCCTTCAGTAAAATTGGAATTATTTAGATCACTTTAGTATGTCAGTAACTTGAGGGTGTGAGGTACAGAACAGTTGGGCAGCACACACCACACCTATTCACCAGCCAGTTGGGGTGGTCTGTGATCATAGCACAGAATCAGGGAATCATTAGGGTTGGAAAAGTCCTCCAAGTTCACCAACTCCAACCATTAACCAGCCCTGTCAATCCCACACCAAGCAATTCTTTTGCTTGGAGGAGGTGATGTAGTCTGTGATGGGCAGGGATGAAGCCTGTGACTGCACTCTCTCCCAGCCAAGGCAGCAACTCCTCTAGTCTAAGGAGAAAGGATTTGTGTTTTCACTGGTACATTCAGGTAGATTGATATCACCTAATTGGGAGCGCCTGATGGGCCTGGTMAGAGCTTGTGACTCAGCTTGGAGATACATTTCTCAGGATGGAGATTCCACTGACTCCTCTCCGCGGACTGTAATTACTGACCTCTCCACTTGTCCTTGCCCTCTCTCATGCCAGATGAAACAGTCCTTAATCTCTGCCACTGACTGAGACCCTGATGGAAGTTGGTGCATTATTCTTAGTGTGAGTCATCCCAGCAACCCAGGGCACTGACCCTGGCACGGCCTCTGGGGAAGATGCAGGATCCACTGAATCTCTAACAACACGAGTCACAACCCTCACTCCCTCCTGGCATTTCTTCCAGGTAATTATGGGGCTTCACTTTACTAAGCACGCGGCAAATTAAACACACACACGCACACATGCACTCACACACAAAAATGAAAATAAAAAGAAAAGGAAAAAAAAAAAGAAAAAGGATGAACCTGGGCTTCTGAGGCTTGTGTAGAAGAGATAACAGGTGAGCCTTGGAGCAGAGCACCTCATAGGCTAGGGAGATATTAATTGCTGCTTAGGGGCCTGAGCTTCCTAACTGTTGAATATCTCCCAGTAGATCCAGGGAAGATTTGTGGTCGAAAATYGTTGCCCTTACTTTCCCCTGAAAGAGGCATTCAACAAGCTCACAAGAATAACAAACAACACAGCCTAAAGCAGAGGAGCTGTGGCTACATGCAAAGCAAGAGCCATGAGGGAATTTCCTTTTTTGTCTGAATCTTACTGTATTAAAAACAACTGGACAAAGATTGCAAGGGAAGTCTGGGGTGGTAATCTGAGCATCCTGTTCTGACCAGCATGCAGAAAGACTATGGGAAGAGAGAAGCCACACAGACAAATCCTGCCAGCTACTGCAGCCATAACAGCCTGTAATTCCATTGCAACCTATTTTTCTTAAAAGTGGAAACTTTACAAAATGAGTGGTGAGTGCATGTCAGATGTCTTTAAAAAAAAATTAAAATACCCCAAAGAAACTAAAAAAAAGAGGCAGGATGGAACCTTCTTTTGTTGGGGATGAGAAAAAATAACTTACTGCTCCCTGCAAAGACATGAAACAACACGGTGAACACAATGGAAACTATTTCATGTTTGTAAATGTTGAGAAAAATTGAGTCATTCTCCAAATTGCTGATATTTGAGRGCATTAGAATCTTTTGGGGTGTTACAGTWTTGTTAGAACATTGGGATCATGTCTCCAGATGATAATTCAGGAGAAASAGAATGACTCAGTGAATGTTTTACTGGGAGGCTGTGGAAGCAATCAGTGYTCAAGTTAATCAACACCAAAGTTTTATGTTTATGGGGTTTTGACAGCCCCAAACATGTGGCGACAGAGAAGGTACGTACACAATGACTTTWGAGCTCAGCAACTCAAAAAATGGATTTTTGCAGATTTTGAGTGTTATATAGGCTGGTCTTGTCCACTGTGACAGATATGACTCCCTGGAACCAAAACATAGTTTAAAAACTCTTAGATTAACACCTAACTACTTCCCCTTAAGACTTTCCTGGGGCTATCCTTATCCTTCAGCCTGGATTTTGTTTCTTAGAGCAAAACCACACTCCAGGACTGGCTGGTTTTCGTTTGTCTCCAAAGGGAGCAATTACTGAGACTTTCAGTTCATTTCCCACATTTCACATCCCCTCGCTCTTTTGCCCTATAGGAAATGAGGTAGAGAAYACAGGCTGCAACCAGCATTACACATTGCTAAGGATAAATCAGGTTCCAGTCTACAAAAAAGTAGCTTTCCCCCAAGAACATCTTTCTCACTCCTTATCATTCCTGCAATCCTTGACTGACTTGTATTGAAGGGTTATTATGCCAAATCTCTGATACTGGATCTCWGCTCAAGATGCACCTTTTGATGGGTGAATGTCTGTGTAATTGCTTGTTGCAGTAATCTTACAGCACTTTTTTCTGTTCCCTGAAAGAATCCCATCYCATTCCAGTAGTTAACCTAACAAAATCTGTGTACTTAGTTTATTTTCCAAGTCCAACTTTCAGATGGAGAGGATAATGAAACAGTTGCAACAGATATTCCTCAAAAAATTCRGTTTACAGAAATTTAAATGAAAAATAGTATATATTTCTCTCTTTGTATGTAGATATACATATATTTATATAGATATATGTATACATATGTACCCACTCTTAAAATCATGCATATCCTCAACAATTACTATGAAAATTAAGTAACATTTTATTTACTTAGACTCCACAGACCCATAGCATGTGGGAGGAAAAAACAAGTTATGTCTGAACATTAATATGCATGTTTCCAACTCAAAGTTTATTTTTCCTTCTCAGAGTGATATTTGTCATTTACTCAAAACCCAAACCATAACAGGGCATACATTGATCTTCCAGTACATTTTTCCTTCAGTGCTCCTTCCACAGTCTCCTCCTTCCTTTAACTGTTTCCCAAGTTCCTAAACTAGATTACATCAGTTCAGGAGCAGGAGTCCTGAGTCTTTTCTGCTTTTGGAGAGCAAAGTGACTTAGCACAAAAGTTGGAGAGGGAAGAAGACAAAAAGCCACAACTGAATGTCCAGGGATCCTGCGGTTATGACTTGTCTGCCTACTAAAAATGCTGTTCCTCATTTTCTGGTGTGTTCCTTGAAAGCACGTCTGCCTGCGTTGGTGGGTCCTGACTGTCCAAGTTTAGGTCAGATATATTAGAAATGGAAAAGCCATATTAGCTCAGCTAGCCCATCCTTCCAGCTGWCCCAGAATAGGTCAATTCATTCATCCTTAAATGACTGGGCTTCCCCAGCTTCCCTGGGGAACACTATTTCAAAGTCTGATAGGTTTTCCTTCCACAAGCCTCTCCTGATGTTAGATTAATTTAGTTTTGGATACTGAAGGGGAGGGTTTAAAAACTGTCTTCTGATGTGGGAAGGACAGTGTTGTGTGTGCTTAATTCAAAATAAGAGATTTTTCAAGCTTCTAAGCATCTGCAGAAAAGGGTTTTTAAAGGACCCTCAACTGGCTGAGTGAGGCACCAGTCAATTTTGCATATGGATATCGATAGATGAATAAATACATGTGAATATGTACACATGTGCATAATACAAAAATAAAGAGTTATAAAAAAAGGTGTCAGGTCAGAGCTTATCTGAAACCTTTTTTTGAAAGCTTTCTGAGGGGTCGTCTCACTGGTCCTTCTGCCACAGGCTTGAGGCTGCCTCCAGGGGCGGATGAACGGGTGCTTTAAGGAGGATGGAACGTGACCCTTGCTGTAAGTAAATATGCTACACAYCTTCTTTTTATACAGTGTGGCTTAGCTGTGGAAAGAGCTCTTCACAGCTGTGATGAGCACCCTTCCAGGCTGTACATACCTGTTAACCTAGATTGTCTAACCCTGCTCCATGAATGAGACCTTTARTAATAATAATAACAACGGTACAAAGTCCTCCTCAGTCGGCACGGCACTTGCTGCAGTGACAGCAGACATGCTCCTGTGGCTGGGAACACGCTGGAGGAAGCAGGAGGAATGGTCTGGCTCTGGCACAGCCCCACTCAGAGTGACAGCCTTTTAGGGTGGTTTGTGCTGAAGCCAGTTCAGCAGTATTGCCCACATTACCACTGTTGTTTGTCTTTCTCTGCAGGCACTCGGTGCTGTTACTCCCTTGTCCTGGCTCCAACACGCATTACTCACTGACCTCTTTTCTGTCTCTGTGGCTCTCTTCAACACTGGCTTTGCTGGCTTCAAGAATTAGGGCTCTAATTTCTCTTACTGGCCTTGGCAAAAAGAACTGGCAGCTCAGCTCCATTTTTTATCTGACCTTGGTCTTATGTGCTACCTTCTCCCCAGAAATTTGCCTCTTCCTACTGACCAACTAAGCAGCTAATTTACTCTGTGGCCATAGCAATAATTAATACTAAAAAAAAAAGCTTTTCTCAACAAACAAATGCTATTGTCCTCCAGTACAGGCAGAGATAGAGTGTTTGGGCATAAAAGTGCTGCCACTAAGTTTTTAAATGAAGACACTGAGGCTGTGTGTAGGCTGAAAAGGAAGGGAGATTAGAAGGACRGCACATGCACAGCATCCCAACATATTTCATGGCACTGAGGGTCTGAGTCCCTGATTTATCCAGAATGGCTGATGGATCTTCCAGCTGGCCTGGTCAGCAAACACTTGCCAATGGCAATGCACGCATGTTGGAGATGGCCATGTTGGCTCTTCACCTGCTCAACAGAAGCCCTAAATTGTCTGGGCTAAGGATGGCTCTGGCACCTTCTTTTTGAAAATTTTCTGGGAAACTAATCARAGAAAAAAAGCATAAAAAGCATCCCTGGAAATCTAGTTGAGGTCTTTCTGCCATCCTTTTGTCTTCCAACGTTTGGTTTTGAGAAAGATCAAGTAGACATGCATGAACTACAAGGGAAAGGCAGAAGAGARACATTGTCCTTGGCACTTGTGCATTAGGGAAAAAAATAGCTGAAAGGTGCAAATTAAGTATTTTTCTATCCTCTTTTTATCCATTAGGGATTCACTGAAGTGGCGTGAGAAACAGCATCCCCTGAAAAGCATCAGAAGGAAAGAGCAAATGGTAACTCACTCCAAAAGAGCAGGATTTGAGTTCCTGGAGCTGTGGAACACTGAAATTTTTTTGCTGCCTTCTAGTAAACAGAGATACAACTCCACTGAGCTGACAACAATGTGAYACAGCCTGTGGCTGTGATACTGTTGTGATTTAAGTAGATGAGAAATGGGCCACCATGACCGCAGTGAGCAGACAATGGGAGAGGTGTGGGTGTGGGAACAGACAGGTAGATAAATGGGCAGGGAGAGAGAGCCAAAAATAGTACCCTCTAATCCCAAACTAGAAATGAAAAGTCACAAGGGTGGCTTTGCCCTCCTCCACAAGTTCACCCTGAGGAAGTCACCAACTCTCCCATTTCTCACCACAAATGCAGGGCAGAATCTGCTATGATGAGCACATAGGCAGCTGGCAAAGTTATTCTCTGGAAATCATAAAATGCTGAAGCCTTTTTATTTTTTTTTAACCCCAGCCATATGATTTCTGCTGATGGGAGACCTACAAAGCAACAGGCCAGCACCAGAAGAATGCCTGAGGCTGCTGCAGATGGCCAGGTCCCTCAGGATCTCAAAACCAGCCGAACAAACARGCTGTGGCACTCCAAAAAGTTCACAGCATCTCCATATCCTGGGCCACACTGATCTTAATACCAACCCCTGCTCATCAGAAATGCCCTCAGCACCCCAGGAGCAGCTTAAAGCCAACCATATGCAGCTCTCTGTGTGATCTCCCCACAAACAAGTGTTAAGATTATGCTCAGACCCCACGTGTTCAGCAGCCTCCCTGCTCCTACAGATGAGCCGACCTCGAAGCTGTTAATTTTACAGATGCTGCTAAGCCAGAATCTAAGTTATGAGAATCTCTAAACATTAGCACAGCTGTATGCCTTTTGCCCAGTYTTTGCAAATATCCCTTCTCTTTTTAATAGACTAGTAGGGGGTTCAGAGCCCAAACTCAAGTCAGGGATCTCAGCAGGATGCCAGACTATTTTGTGTATAAAGGACTTAAATGATACAACATGGATTCCTTATTGGGTTTTGGTTTTTTGGGGTTTTTTCTTTTTTTTTTTTCCCCCCGTTTCTTTCGCATAATTTCTTTCCAGCCTGTGTCCTTTGCTCTGGGTGGCACACAGATTTTCCCAGACACTTTTCCTCTCACTTGAGCATTTACTTACATGTGTTTAGAATATACTGATAGCTTTTCAGACAGGAAATGTAATCAAAACCAACCATAACCCATAGTTGCAAAAATCAAGTGTCTTTAGCTTAAATATTTGCATCCACAAAAAAATTTGGGAGAAACAGCTCTTGCACTTTAAAGTCACTGGTGGARAATTGCCACCTACTACAGCAGAGGGAAAGAGTTATAACATATCTAATATATTATTCCCAGTCCAGCCTGATATGCCTAATTATTTGGATCACAAACAGCTGAAGATATAATGCCAAGGATAGACTTTGACTGGGTAGCTGTGAGTTGAAGCCACATTGCCATGTTTCAAAGAGCTTTGAAGCAGTAAGGATTGAAGCAACACAAGCACTTTGTTGCCCTACAGATGATGGGAGGGCGAAGGAAAGGACCTAAGATTACAACCTTGCAGCTGACTTGTTTTCAGAATTTGTAACRTATCAGGAAGCCTCCTGATTTCAGTAAAGCTTTGCTGATTAAAGGATCAACAGATACATCCAAAGTGCAAGCCAACAGTTCATTAAACAGAAGCTGGGTTCATCCAAACCCTGGATTCAAAGCTGTGCTGCTCTCTCTACATTTAACAGCAAGCAGAGTCTCCTTTTTATTGAGAAAGCAACACAACTTTATGATAGCACTAAACAGATACAACTGTCTTCTTATCTTGTAGAAGAAAGGGTGCCTGCTGAAATAACTACATTATTGGATAGCTACTGTGTTCCCACAGCACAATAAACTCAAAGTTCAGATCAGTGCCATGCCAATAATGAGTCAATAGTGGTCATATAGGAGCAGAGATAATCAGGAGAGCAGGCAGACAGATAACGCTAAACTTTTATGGCACTCTTCACTCAGATATAGGGGGAGCTGCAACGACTACAAAGAATCACACTAACAGCTTAAGAAAAGAATTGGAAGCCCCTAGCTGCTCCAGGGATTTTGCTGAAGCTCTGGAGTGTCCCGGCTCCTGGAGCCGTCCCTGTGCCTCAGCTTCCCTCCTGCAGCAAGGTGCACCAAGGACAATGCTTTAGTGATGTTTGGCTCCTTCTGTAGGATCTTTCTCCAGGAACAGCCCCGAGGATGGGTCAGGAAAGCTGTGTTGAAATGGTGTCACTGATCCCAAATCTCTGGTGCAGGGTGGGAGTTGGTGCTCCCACACTGCCTGGTGTGGTACCTGCTTGGGTGCCAAGAAAAGAATCATTCAGACTTGACCCCACCCCCCACCAATACTCATTAGCCAGGAGAAAATGGRAGGAAAAATTCCATTTTGGCCCATCCTACAAGTTCTTTGCCCATTTCAGAGCCTGTCTGGCGCCTATCTGATCAGCTCACATCCCCACTGTGAACACGCAGGAAGCTTATTCCTGATGTTTCAGCCAGAAAAATGGGAAATGTGAGTTTAACCCATCCTCACTCTCTGGGGAACCCAAACCTCCCAGCTCCCAGGACAGTCTCAGAACACGGCCAGCACTCAAAGGCAGCCTAAGGGTGACCAGCTCAGAAATTTGTAGTGCTGTGGTGAGCAGCCWGCCAACACCACACATTTATCACCCAGGGAGGACAGACCTGCCTTGGAAACATCCCTTGCTGCCTGTTCCCAGGGGCTGGGGCTCATCAGACTGAGCACATTTTAGTGGAAACACTGATATCTGAGCAAGCCCTTTATCAGTATCAGAAACTAGACATTACAGCTAGCAGAGTTTAAGGGGCAACTCAGCYCAGCCTTCAGTGGATTCTTTTGGATGATTTATGTCACTGCTGCGCTGGTTCCTTCCTCACCCATGGTTCTCAGCCCCTCTGGGCTGATTTGGCCAGTGCTTCTGGGTTTGGGTCCACTTGCACAGTGCTGCATGTTAGGTGCTGCAGCCCATCACCTGTGGCACCAGCAGAAACGTGTAATGCAAATGAATTATATCCACAATGCTACACCTTTCGCCTGAAAAAAACKGTGCACAGCTCTCACCCCTGCCAGCTACAAATGTACAACAGGGACAAGACAGTCTCTGCTATCCCCCTCCCCTACCCTGAGCCTGCTGAATGTGTGGTTTGTGCCTCACACTCCCTCTGGGCAGCAGRAAAGACAAGGGCTTGGGATATGCCACGACAGGCTGCAAAAATGTCTTTCTTCTTCAAACATGATCACTGCAGAAGGAGGACCTGATTCTCATCACCACCATGGAGCAACATCCTTGCAGCTGGGGAGGTGAGATGGAAATGAGCCTGGGAGACAAGGGCTGAATGCTTGATTGATTTATTGCATCAAAATTTAAGCTTTCAAAGCTTTTCCCTTCTCCTTTTTTTTTTTTTTTTGTTTTACCTGCTAAAGGGTAGTCACTGCAGTCTAAAATAATCATAATCATCATAAAAGGAGTCAAGCTGCTTTTCCCCTAAATGAGTTGTTTTTTTTTTTTTTGGATGCCTCTCTTATAGCAGGAGGATTGAAACAAGGCAGATAAAAGCTGGAGGCTGCAAATAGAGAGGGTAAAGCCACCCACACATTGTAATAACAACCAGTATTTTAAATCTGGCACTACCTTTGGAAACATTTACGGTCTTAAAACATAATTATAAAGATACGGGGGTTGAGAGGGGTGGTGGGAAGAAAGACACACACTGAAAAGGAGAAAAATGAGTGAAACAACTGTTTAATTTCTTGCTGTCATTAATACCAGAGTATTAAATAAAATCTTGCAGATGAATAAAATGACTCTTCTGAGACAAAAACAAAATTCCATTGGACTGGGCCTGGTTTTTGCAAATAGCAATATGTGTATGCAAAGGAATTCCTTGTCCCTGAAAATGTTTACAGCTCAGAAATAATTGAAATCAGAGGCCAACCCTTTCCACAAAAGAAAACTAAGTCTTTTTTTTGTGTGTGTGTATTATTTCTCTTTCCTTTTCCTTCTCCTTTTCTCCCTCTCCATTTCTGGAGGTAAAACTCCCTGTAATTTTAACTCCTTCCAGCTCAGACCAAAGCGAAAACCAAAATTGCATTCATGATGTGCCAGGTTTTCCCTCAGTGGTTTTAACATTACCAAACCTTTSTGCCTGGGTCACTGCCACAAAAGACAGGTGGGGCAAATCACTCAATTTTTTTTTATGTTTTTCAGACAGAGACTGAAAAACAGTTTAAGGATTTTAGTGAGTCAAACCTCAAAGGGCCTCTGAAAGAGGCTCAAGTGTCAACATTCCCCTGTTGTTTCAGACACTTCTTAACAGATCATAATTAGGAATTATTGAAAGGTGTGTAGATAAACAATTCTATTAGAAGAAAAAAATGTCCTGGTGACTCCTGTTTTGCCTGCTTTCCACAACACAAGGACTGTGCAGCCCAAGTTCCTCTAATTTCCCCTACCTGCTCCTTTAGGTTCACCTTCAGTTAAGTCAATATGCTGTAAATGCACTTGGTATTTCATTTTTCTTTAAAATTAGTTTATTATTTCTATTGCTCCATTTTAGCCACACATGTTTGCTATCAGAARCACCAAAGTAAGCTTCAGGGGAAGTTGGTTTTTTTTGTTTTGTTTTGTTTTTTAATTTTTTTTTTTGCTTGTTTTGTTTTTGAGGGTTTTTTTAGGGTTTTTTGGGTCTTTCTGTGGTTGTGAGTTTGTTTTTGGTGAGGTTTTTTTTGCTTTTTGTTTTGTTTYRGTTTTGTTTTTTATTGGAAAGCATTCCATTTTCAGATAAAGAAACCTAATGTGTAGAATGGTACTTGGATCAGCAGCAGGGTCTAGGAGGTTTCCTGAAGGATCAGATGCTTCAGTTACCAGGCTGTTTTGATTTATTCCTAAGAAAATCATGGCCTGYTTTCTTTCTTTAAAGGCGTGTCACAAGAAATAGAGGAGTTTATGTTAATTTTTAYATAACCTGAAGCTTTCAGTTTTCTCAGTGGGGAGAGGGAGAGCTAGCTGTAGACTATTTCCTCTGCACAAACTGCCCAGGTTCTTGGAAAAGCAAACATGGGCAGCTGAAGATGTTTTATTCTGTTTTTCCCTTGAAAACACCCAAAAGTACACCAGCTGTGCTCCCTTTGTGTTTTGGAGGATGACATTAGGAGGGGCTGAGTTTTCAACCTGGGAGTCACTTTGGGGACCCTTCCCATCAAACTGTTTCTCCAACATCCAGATCACCAAAGGCTTTTTACTAAAGATGGAATCACAGAAGCATTTAGGCTGGAAAAGATCCCTTAAAATCATTGAGTCCAATCATTAACCCAGCCCTGCCAAGCCCACCACTAACCCATGTTCCCTGGGGCCRCAGCTACAAGTCACACTTCCAGGAATGGTGACTCCAGCACTTCCCTGTTGTAATGCTTGACCACCCTTTCAAAGCAGAAATTGTTCCTAAGATCCAATCTAAACCTTCCCTGGTGCAACTGAGGCTTTGATTTCTCAGAAGAGGAATTCCTACTCACTGCTCATGTCAGAGAAACACCTCAATGCTCATGCCTGACTTGGCTCTCACACATAACAGGGCAAAGGGATGTTGCCATCACTGGATTCAGCTTCATGAAGAAGTGCTTGAGCAGCTTAGTTTTAAATAATTTTGGATCATATGCTTTTTTTCAGAGTTTGGTAAYCTACATGTGGCCTCTGTTTTCATCTGAGAAGACTGCACTGAAACTTTGTGGTCTTTTYCTCACTACTCATTTAAACACTACCTCAAATTATAGCAATCATTCAATGAAAACAGCTTGTTTGGAAATGCAGAAGGAGGAAAGGGCACTGGCACTTCTTTCCTCCTGATTTACAGGAAGACATTTTTTGTTTTGTCCAAAATGGGATCCATTTCTCATTTTCAGTTACCATTGGACCTGAACCTCAGCTGTCCTGGCTGCAAACCACCCAGGTGTGGTCTTGACAGGCAGGAAGGAAGCCTGGGTAACAGGGATGGCAGTCCTGTACCTGTGCATGGCTTTGGGCCAGGCTCACAGCCCCAAGGAACGCAGGCAAGGGATGCTGGGGGAGTCAGAGATCTCCTGACAATCTGCTGATACACACAGCTGAGAAAGCCAGAGGGTCCAACAAAGAATCCAAGATGTCGGAGTTACTGTGTCACTTGCAGGGTGTTTTAATTAATTAGTAAATTAATTAGTGATCTCAAAACACTGTCAGCTGGAAAGGGATGTCGTGTAAGCACAAACTAGACCGTGATTTGTTCCAATTCAGTTTGGTTTCAGGGCATATGAGATTTTCCAATAAGATCAGGTCATGCATGTCTTTGTCCACGAAGATGGAGAGTGGCAGCACAGCAGCAATCCCTTGTAAGACCAGTGTGTGACTCTCTTTTGTAAGAGTGTACTGAAAACAGCTTAAGATGAGGTGAATTTGTAGTGAAAAGACACAAAACCAGAGGTCTGTGGATTTCTTTCACCGTATTCAACACTCACTGACTGCCGACCCTGAAATTACTACATGCAATTGAATGGAGACTGTACCTACCATCATATTTTTTTGTGTCATTAACACATAAACATTATGTAGCAATTTCAGTCTGYTAAAGAGGCCTGGGATTGGCAAAGATGGTGGCATGGAGATTGCTGCCTGCCTCTGAAAGTGAAATGGTGCTAACGACACCCAAAACAGCTGTGCAAAACGTGTGCTGCTGTATGACAGAGGCACSGACAGACAGGAGTGACCTTCAGAGGTAATGATTGCAATGTTTAAGTTTCCCCAGATGCTTGCTCCAAATCACAACAGGCATTAAGGCAAGGTCAAAATGGGCTGAATTGCAAAAGTGCCATATTTAACATAGAGTCTTGAGGCGTGTGTGTGGCATTTCAGCCAAATGTGGTGATACCTGGCTCAGTTCTGTGTGCAGCCTCTTAGGCCTGCAGAAATCCTTATCTAATGTCCCTTTAGGAAGCATTTGGTGCTGAACGGCCTCTTACTGCCTCCAAAACGTGGTGCTAATTAACGTGAACCAAGTTACAATATGTGCTAAAGATTCCAGCTTTGTTGCTTATTTAATGAGCTTTGTGGGATTTGAACATGAGGCTCAAAGTAGCAGGGGAAAGCTCATAATTAGTTTAAATTAGAAGAAGTTCCTACACATTACAACTATTTGATAAACTGCGGAGAACTACTGAACAGATACAAATCACTAGTGTTGTTTCATTTGTTATTATACTTATTTTCTTCTTAATTAGTGCTGATTGGCTTATGATCCTAATTAATGCAAAGAAATTTGGAATGGTATACAATGGTATGGTTTAGAAGATTGCCAGAGTGTACAACTGCTAAATTATTGCTAATTGTTATTTACATGAGGACAGGAAGACTAAGCAATGTGCTGCCTAATTAGCGTTAAAGATATGCTTTCCATTTCCAAATTAAATGAAGGCAAATGGGATAAAATCATTACAGTTACCAAAAAAATCCTCATCCTTCTCTCTAGAAGTCAATAGTTGCACTGCCAACAATTAAGAAAAAAAAAAAATACAAACACGAAAAGCCCAATAACCCAAACTAGCCAAGAAGTAAAAGACCTTCAACAAAATGTAGACCCTTAATCCAAAGTGGACACTATTAAAACCTTTTCAGCTGCCACTTCAAAATGTTCAGTGCTATATCCATTACAGGGATATATTACAAGCAGCAAGCACTGTGCCAAGCTTAATTAGGGAAGACTGCAGTGATTTTAGCAGCCAGTACAGGTGTACCCAGCCCACAGAAATTGCTCTGCTTCAGTGGTTACAAAGAGCTTGGTGTCTTCAGTTACTCACTCCAGAGCCACGTGGGAAAGAGACCAGCCCTGAAACACCAAAAAAAATGGACAAAACTCCTGAATTATATCCTGGTTTCTCCCCTGACTCACCAGCTAGCCTTCATATTCACCTCAACTCTGCTTCATCTTCCTCATGGGCAATGCAAGTCCCTTTGGTCAATCCACTGGCACTGGCAGAGCACTCATCAATACAGATTAACATACCCTTGCCAAGARCCACTGGATTCTTTAATACATAAAGTGCTGTGTCAGTGTCATGCAATTTATCTCCTTTTCTTAATTTATTTTTAATCACTCAATATTGGAAACAAGACAAGAAAGTCTCAACATTACGGTTTATGGAAAACTTGTTATGTGAGTAAAGAAAAGCCCAAGGCGTTTTAAAGAAAGCTCCAAAGATTTTTTTTTTTCCTTCTTTATATCAGTTTTGACGGGTTTCAAACAACATAATGTGCAGTGGCTGTCGCAGGACTTCTGTTTGCRCTGTGATTTCTGAAAAAATATACATTTCACAGCAGATATTTCATAGCTTTAATGCTTTTYTTGTTTGTTTATTTCTTTTCCTGCTCTCTTGTATCTCAGTGCCAAGAGAATAGCCAGGAATATCCAATAGGYCTTTTTTTATCTCTGATTTCCATGATTTGATGAAAAATTTTATTCTGCACACTTCCCAGCCCCACACACAAATATTTTTCTTGGCCACTGGTCTATGTTTAAGGATGTCATTCACTTCTCAAGGTTTCTGAAGGTTAATTTTTTTACATACATAGGCAAGCATATATTTGGTCTGTAGTATCACCACTTTTCTGGTTTTGAAAACATTTGAAATTTGAAAAAAAAAAGAAAATCACCCAAAATACCTTAGAGCTGGGAGAGTGTAGATATTGGATGCTTTCTGACCAAATACTTTTATACACATACACATCTATGTTATAAACATACAATTGCATATAACACAGCACTGCCGCTGCTTGTCTGAGCTGTCTTGTTCCAATTTGCTTCAGGGCTCAGGGAGTTTGTGCTTCGCTGCCAGCAAGGGGCCTTTCATTTACCAGATCAATGCAGATAGCTCAGCACAGCCCTGCAGTGCTGCTGAATGAAGATGCAGGCTTGTGCATGAAAAATACACAGCTTTTCCTGGGGAAAAAATGAGCTCTGGAATCTGAGCAACAGACAATTCTGTGACCAGCCCAGCACTRAAGGCTCCAGTCCAGCAGCACAGATCAAGTTCACTTGGACTTCTTTCTTACTTACATGAAGTCCTCTTTTAAACTATAAAAGTGGCATTTTTCCCTGTTAGGGTTTTAGCCTGCCAAACCTACCAAAACACGGCTTGTTGGAAGTGGGCACTCAGCCCACAGGCTTTACTGATGCCACTTGCTTTCCCAAAGCTGAGCTTTTGCTTAAGTTGCTTGCTGAAGCCTGAAGGCCTCTAAAGGGTTTAATTTTTGTCTTGAAATGCTGTTCATTTCTTTCATCCTCACTGTAACCCAYCCCTTCCCTCCTTCTCTCTATATGAACAGCTCCACTCTTCCTCCCAAGACSCCTCAGCACCCTCTGACACCCAGACACAGCCCTGGTGGCACTGCGTGGGTAGGTGACACCAGAATCACACGTGTCCTTGAGGACCCATTTGGAAAATGTCAGTTCTATTCCCTGCTGTACTTTTCCCTGGACCAGCATCTCCCTGTTTGAACAATGTTTTTCTCAGATGAACCATTCTCTAGACTGCTACAGAACTGCACCATGCTGGGATGCCCCATCCCTGGAAGTGTCCAAGGCCAGGTTGCATGGGGCTTGGAGCAATGTGGTCTAGTGGAAGGTGAGCTTGCCCATATCAGGGGAAGTGGAATGAGATGATCTTTAGGGTTTCTTCCAGCACAAACCATTCTGYGATTCTGTGGTCTTACAGCTTTCAGGTTTTATGTCTTCCACATCTCCCCTCTGGCTCACCTCTCTGCCTGCAGATTCACATATTTTAACCTCTCTCATCTCTGGGACTCCCCAGGCACATCTGGCTCTTGCTCTTTGCCTTGCAATCATCTTCAGAAAYGTTTCTTTGCTTCACTATGGAGCTGAGGACTGCCAGCCATCCTCTGCCCTGCTGCAGAAATTCACCATGGTTCAGCTCTCACCCTGCACACCCCTGTGCCCTCACCTCCACCTCCATTCCCCCACTGAAGCCTCAAGGTCTTGTGAGAAGAGAGCACTGTGAGAGAGATGAAAATGTGAGGGGCCTTGAGGGAAAACCACACAAGGAGCAGCTGAGGACACTCGTTCTGTTCAGCCTGGAGAAGGGAAAACTGAGACCAGACCTTGTAGCTTCCTACAGCTTCCTCAGGAGGGGGGGATGAGGGGCAGCACTAAATTCTTCTCTCTGATGACCAGGGGATGGAAAGGGAATGGCTTGAAGCTGAGTCAGGGGAATTTAGGCTGGGTATAAGGAAAAGGTTTTTTCACCCAGAGGGTTATTATGCACAGTCACAGGCTTCCCAGGGAAGTGGTCACAGCCCCAAGCCTGACAGAATTCTGGACCTTGGCTTGGTTCCACAGGTGATGGGATTCCTGGGGAAGTCYTGGGCAGGGCAGCAGCAGGACTGGATATTCCCTCAAGGAGAACATGGCACAGGCACAGTGGGAGGAGGCAGCAGGGCTCCCTGCCTCGCCAGCCTCACAGGTGACATCCAGCACATTTCAAAACTTCCCATTAAATTGTCTTCTCGTTCTGGCTACGGAACAACCAGATTTTATTTATCTCAATGGGTTTTGCCAAGTTAGAAGCCTTTTTATTGTCTGGTTTGAAGCATAATCTGGCTGCGAGTGAAATTAATGGTTGCTGCATTATTATCAGGAGAATCTGAGAAGCATTGGAGTCCTATACCTGTTAGCTTTTGTTCAGTCAATTTACCAACATTAAGAAGAGGAAAACACTCTGTGTTCCTCATTTATCGGCTGATGGGGGACAAAAAAAGCCTCAGGAACAATGAGGATTAAAGGAGACATTCAAATTTAGAKGACATTTCCTAAACCTTATAAGAAATTTAGATAAGGTCACAAAGAGGACCTCCTTGAATATGTATCTTTCAAATAATTTGTACTTCTCCAATTGACAGACTGACAACATTAATAAAAATCAGAGACTGCGAACTAAAATCAGAGCCTGCCTCAAAACTTACACATTTTCAATTCACAGAGCACTGCATGCAGATATCTTGCTGGACTAGATGCCTTAAGCTAAAAATCAGCTTCACATTCTCCCTCCCAGGCTGCTGCAGTTATCATAAAGTTGTTCCCATCCAATGGCTACAAAGCAGCCTCTGTAAAATGAGAATATTGCCATTCCTGTTGCTAGTGGAGATGATCCTGTTACAAGAACAGCATGAAACAGGCACTAATTCTTTGAACTGCTTCCTCAGACCTTGATGTAAGGGTCGAGGAAGGCTGGCTGTTGAACACTGTGGATGTTTGCTCTGTTATGGATTTACTGTCCTTGCTAAAGAGAAGGAGAGATATTTTTCTGACAATATTGCATCCAGTACTTTCCTTGTAATCATTAAGCTCAATTATCTTTTTCCTAAACACACAGGAGAGCCTTGGAGGGGGCCATTTGAATTTGTGCTTAGCAATTTATCTTGGGTAGATTTGTAAATAGATTAAAGCACTACTTATATTTTATCAAACACTGTGATTAAAAAAAAACCAAAAACCAAAAAAACCAGCAAGCACTATGAAGGTGTTCTATTTCTCCCTGGTTTTAACTGGGATTTGTTGCCCTTGTGTTTAGCAAGCCCTGAGGACTCACTTCACTGCTGTGACCATGTCACACTGGCAACTTTCCACTGCTGAGGGAACAGAGTGAAACCCACCCAACAGGGCACAAGGCAAGGATGACTCGGTTGGGAGCTCTCAGATCACAGAATGACAGAAYCATTCAGGTCTGGAAAGGCCCTCTAAGGCTGAGTSCAATCATTAACCCAGCCCTGCCAGGCCCACCAATAAACCRTGCAACCTCTGTATATCCATTGTCCAGGCAAACCCCCAAAATATCCCCTGGAAAAAATATCTCTGATAAAAGCATCAGCCAAAGAATGTCCTGACRTGGTTCTAATACATGATTAGAAACAATAAGTAATTTTGGAGGAAGGCAGCCTCAATGAAATCATATATATGACACACATACATGCAGAGGTAATGTTTTTAAGAACTACATAAAAATATGTAGAAATATGCAGAATGCATGCTGCTCTTGACTCTTATTGCACAAAGGCCTTGAGATCTATGGAGGAAAATTCCGACAGCAGAAAAAAGTATCTTTTTATTACCAAAATTATTGATCCAATGAGTGCTTTTTTAAGAACAACACATGGCCATTTTCCTCATCTTTTGCTGGTAACCAAATCTCCCTCCTCCCTCTTACCCTCAATTTGCTGTTATTGGCTTTGAATTAAGTCAGCAAATGATGGAATTTTTTCACAGTCTAACCAGTAAAATGGTGAGGCATAAAAAGAATGGTGTCAAATCACATCCTCAAAGCTGATTAAAAGTAATCCTGCAGATGCTAAATATGGATTACCACAGCAATTACTGAAAATTCATAACCTTGCTAAAAAGGCATTCTAATGGAGTTCTGCAGTACACTGTAGTTAAGGGCTGTTTGCTTTTTTAAAAACAATTTGCAGTAAAATGTGTGGAAGTGTGGTCTCATACAAGCTACATCCAGTTCTGAATCAAAAACTGTTTATGGCTGTTGAGAGCTCTCCTGTGGTATWTGAAACAACCACAAGGAGTGTTTTGGCTTTCTCTATCTGCTCTCRGACCAACTTTGACCCACATGATGTCCTCATTATATCTCTTTTACAGTTTAAAAAGGCTTGAAATCTATTTCACTCCTAATTTAAGGCCATTTCATACTATAAGTTGCTYTAGGATAAAGACTCTGATTGCATTAAGGTCTGTGTGTTCAAGCCTGTCTATTACACAGACTTTGTTTAAAACACCATTACACCCAATCACTGGTGATAAACTAATTAACAAGAATCTGGCCATTCCTAAGTCACAGCCATTAAATAATACATGTGAACATAGTAATTATGGAAAACTTTTCATATCCACTCTTTAATATAGATTTAGCATTATTTTCAGCAACAGCTAAATCTGTGCTGAGCTTCGGCAAATTTTTACATTGGCAGCTCCACTACAGCTGTCATTTGCACCAAATATCAGTAGTAAAAGTTGTCTTTTTCCATGGCTGAGCTCAGATGACAGGAGAAAGTTATCTCCCAGCATCAGAATTGTGGAAAAAACTCAGAAGTAAGGGTATGTGCTCCTCTGTGTTTTGCCAACCTTTCTGGCAACGCAACTCTGTTGACAACAGCAAAGAACTAGGAATGTAACTAATATAGACTGTTGCTGTCTTCCTGAAATTTAGTTTTTCTAGACTGAAATTTTATGCCTTTTTWTCCATTAACAAAAATATAGCTAATTTTGGATTTCCCTCTATTTTGTCTAAGTGAATTAATTTACTATAGATTATGTTTTGTAATACAAGAGATGTGACAACTGTAGGCTTTTTTTTTCCTCACTAAAACAGCAAAAAGTAATAAGAATAAGCTACACATGAAGAAAAAACTGCTTAAGTGCAACTTACAGCATTCCTAGATGAGAACATTATAGAATGTAAGAACGGGGATGAAATAATTTGATCTAAAGTTTGTTTAAGGTTAACACATTCTTCTTCCCAGTGACTTGGAGGCAGATGGGATATATTTGCAAGTTTTGAAATCAGATGCCTCAATTACTTTCCCATTCCTCGATAAGGGAAATGTTACTCTGCATATGGGGGAATCTGATTACAAATGTTCAAATACTTTGCCCTTATCTAGCATCAGACCATGGATGTCATATTGGAACGTGATCCTTCTACTTAGATCTGATAATATCAAAGCAAACAAGAAAGAAATGTGTTCCAGCTGATAAAACCATCTTTCCTGTAACAACAAATTAATTTCATGAATCACCTACTTAAGAAATAAAGAAAAGAAAGAAATAAGGAGAGAGAGTCTAAGGAGAGAGTCTAAGTATTTCTTTTCACACTTGCTGCAGTCTACTGCTGCCCACTGGCTACAATTATGTGCTCCCAGCTGATCAGGTCGTGGTGGTCCCAGTCCCACCAGCAACCATCATGATAAATAAGTTTCTTTCCTTGCTTCCACCAGCTCAGWTTCCCAAGGACATTGGGCACTAATGAGAACTTGCAACACAGGCTCCAGGGAGAGAAGACCCAAAATTGCCCTGCTTAAGAAAGATTTGTGCTTCTCTCTACTCTCTTCCAAAGGCACTAATCAATTTGAGACCTGAGGACTTACTGTTGCACTGCAGGACTTACATCCTACTCTCTTCAGTCTCTGCTCAGTCTCCACTGAACAGAAGATGCAAGACTGCTGAAGTTAAAAAGTTAACTTAGAATTTTTCCAGACTGCTGATGTATTGCCTCAGAAGACTTTTCTGCCTGTGCCTGTTGAGGGAAGCGAAAAGGCTTTTAATTATATCTGTAAAGGATTATCCCCATTTCTGCAGAAGGGCTCTTGACATTTTTGAAGTCTAGGCATCTTCTGTTGCGCTAGCAGTGGAGTGTGTATGATAGAAACAGAGAGTGTTGCCTTTCCAAGTTGGTAAAATGACCTATGCTGCTAATGGCAAAGCCCTCAAAGCTTGCTGTTTAGCAGGATCCTGCACAAATACAGATCAATAGCTTCAATTTGATTCTCACCAGTCCATCTGTAAAAACAGTATCATTCATATGTCTGCTGTCAACACAGTCGCTCTCTCTGATCCAAACAATTTGTTGTTTCTATTTGTTTAGAAAGAAAAATCCTCTAAACATTCAGATTAATTTGAAAAACCTTCTCCTTTTCAACTACTATGTGTTTCATACTACTTTAGCCCTATCTTCTATGCATCAGAGAACAGCTGTCACACAGAATTACATTATTCTTCTCTCACAGGAAAACAAAAAATCACAGAGTGTCTTTGAATCTTCCTTTCACTAATATACTAATCATGACCTTAAACCAAATAGCARATGTATTTTAGTATAAGACACAAGTATTTCTTCTAGATGGTAAGAGCACTGTGTACCACGAYGGAGATAATGCTGGAATGCTGTTTGGTTTCTAAGGACAAACTAGTACTGRAAAAATAATGGAAGTTTGGATTTGTTGGGAAATATAACATGAATTACTGCAGCCTAAGTAAATGATGACTAAAGACACAGAGGATAACAATCTGCAGGTGTTTGATGGATGCAAACATAGAGGAAGAGATTTTCTTAGGGTCATCCAAAGGGCAAAAGTAGCAGCAATGCTTGATGGCCAAGCTAAATTAATGGTTTTTCTCCACCTCTAATAGCAATGATTCTGTTATATTAAAACAGGGGAAAAGCTACAGGGAAATTCTGAAGCCATTTCTAATCCAGACCCTCACTGACAGATTAAATAGTACAGTAGATTGCAATTTCTTCTGTAGTCAAATGTTAATTAAATTCCTTGCAGCTGTCTGTATATCCTGAGTTGGCTGATGAGCACATTAACAATGCAAGCTGATTCAAGAGTAAAATGAAACTTCCTTGAGAAGGATAATGACACATTGGAAAAACAGACTGGTCCCAGTGAAACACAAGCCCCACCAGGGCACAGTGGCTCTGCTGCATATTTTGTACCATGTTCAAATGGCTCTGCTGCACTGGCAGGGTCCAAATAATCTACAAATCTCAGCCCCYCCACTAAGGCAGATATACTTAAAGACAYTCAGAGAAATTGGAAGTGAATAAATATTTTTTTCCATCTYTTGCAAAMAGTCACAGCAGCCAGTCAAGTCACCTGACACTTCTAAGCATTCCTCACATACCTGTAAAATGAGGAAAAGTTATTTCTCTTAATTTATTTTTGGTAAAACCTCATAATATCCTTGCCTGAAGAGCACTGGCATGCAAGCTATCATGCCACTGTATCAGTGTCACCACTATTAACTCCCAGGCATCTTCCTGAACCTTTAGCCAAGTGTTTAACTGGAGATGGAGGACTCTGTCCTGTTACCTAAAATTGTTTTGGTTCCTTCCGAGTCAGTTTTGTTTCAATTATTTTCAAGGTAAGACTTAAAGTTTGAATCTGAAACAAAACCAATCAGTTGAATTATTCTCAGAGACAAACAAAGAAAACACTAAGAATGTGAATCTAATTCAATCAGTAGGAACTCCGGGTTCCTACTTTTAGATTAAATTGAGATCACCGCTTAAATGTGAAATCTACCCACCTGAATCCTAAGCCCAGGATTTTGACATACCCCTTTCTACTAAAATGAATGAAACTTCAAAAGTAGTGTTTCACTTGGCTTTGAAAATCCTACCTTTTCTTTTAAAACCTGGCTGAGTATTTATACAACAGAGTAAAACAGCATAACTTTTAAAACATCTCCTACTTTTTCTTCATAAATTAGGGCAGATAGGTGAGCTGATATCAACTCAAACTCAATCAAGCAGAAATCCACTTGCCATATTTCCACTTGCAGTTTATTTGACAGCAGTTTTGTGGGTACAGCCTAGAAATGTCCTTTGAAGGGAACTACTGCAGCAATTACATTATTTTCTGTAAGTCTGATATTTTGTCCYTTTGAAATAATGAAATTAGAGCTCAGGTCTGAAAAACAATCYTGTAATGGAAGGGGAGTGGAATATATGATCTAATAAGTCCTATGATTGCTACTTATGATATAATTGCCAGTCAAATAGAAACTCTTCTGTGAAATAAAATCTGATCTTTTCTTCACTACATCAAAAAATTGCTTGAAATGTGACGGCACAAGAGGAGAAAAAAGATATTTTTGCACTTTACTGACGCAGCCTCTATTTGAGCACTGTTCTTGTGATAACCACATAAAGCATTCCTGTTCGAAGGTTCTGTTATTGTCAGGGAGATGAATTATAAAGCAACTTTATATTGTGCAATCTGCAGATTTTATTGACAAAGTTGTCAGGAGCAGAAGAACTGGGAGTCTCTCTGCTTGTCATGGGATAAATAAGAGGATCTACAGAGCTCTCAGCTTCATTCAATTTGTTTAGATACAAGTTGACTGGGAGCATTGATTCGATGCAAGACCAGTTATGGATTTTTAGGCAGGAACATACACAGTGCGGAGTAATAGATGGCTCTAAAGTGAGTGCAAGGCTGAAATTCACTTGGGAGGCTGCAGAGATTGTGCAAGCCCAGCTCTATAAGCATGCTGGATCAAGGGAAGATAGGTCTGATCCTCCCACAGAAGCTTTTTCTCCGCCTTCCCCAGCAGCAAAATATTGCTTGACCTCTTCTCCCACGGGGGAGCATCAAGACAGGTTATATTTGTGTGCTAGAGGGGTCTTGATTCATAGCCCCTCATTATTTAAAGCTTAGTTTCCCACCCATGCTGCCACAAATGGAGAAAGTTCAACTGCTGAGTAATGGAAACACCAAATTCCAGCTAATTTGCTGGTTAAGACATCCCAGAGCATGGGATTAACACAGTATTTTGCCTTCCTATCTGTTGAAATGCACCTACTTGCTGAGGGAGTCCTGCAAAGTCAGTACAGCTAATGTGAATGATCAAATAAACCCCATGATCCTATGCTCCTCTCCCACATCATCATAATTTAACCTTATCCTGAAAACTCYTTTTTCTCCAGGTGGGAACACCTGAGGAGTCAACCCATGGGAAATCCAARCCCAGTGTGGGTTTCCCTAGACAAGGGAAAACATAAAAATCAGTGGGGATTAAAGGCTTGTGGGGTGGCTGAAGGAGAAGATCAAATTCAAACAGAAGATTCAGCATCAGCTGATGTTTTAGTAACACAGAGGAAGGTCCCCTCCACTTCTCTGCCAAATGAGCCTGAAAAGTATTTCTGCACTGGGTACCTGCAGTGGTGCTGCTGTAAAGATGGATGGAGCTCAGGGCAGGAGATGAAGAAAGAGGCAAGGGAGGGTGGGATTTATCTCATATTCCAGCCACCCAAAAGTTATATATCTAATCTTAACCAGTCATCTAGTCTGCCCCATAAGGACAGGAAACTGTCATGTTGATTCAAATCTTTGGTTGTATCTCCAAGACGATCTTCATTGCAAACCAACCCATTTCAGGCTGAAAATCCATTACATTGCAATTTTCACTGAGTTTCAAGCGGGATGGGATTTAATCTGAAATCTCTGGAATAAAGGATTGCTTCCTTAGGCTTTTCAGCCATGTAGGCACCATCTATTATATYGGTTATCAGGTTTTGACACTTCGGAATCCATGCAAGATAGTTCAAACTTATGTTTTGTTGCTCTGCATGCTGCCGAAGTAATTAAAAATGGAAAATGCTCTGAAGCCTTTTGCTGGTAATGGAACTTTAAACATAAAAGCTCTGCTTCATCTTTGTTGAAACTATTTGGTTTTGCACTGRTATAAATTACTTGTTCAGCACCAGTGTAATTTTTGGTTTAATATAACACTGRAGAGAGAACAATGTATTTAGGAGGATTTTTTTTCTTTAGAATTTATTTTCTTTCAGTCAGATCTCTAGGTAATTCTGTTTACTTTTCAATTCCCAGCATTGGTGAGAAACCTGTAATGTTTTTATCTTTCAAATATTCTTCACAAAATGCTCCAAGGTCTTTATCTGACAGATAAATCTGTTCTTCTGTTTTATTATTTGTTCAGGCAGAGTTATTCCAAACTAAGAATTTAAACATTGTGTTCCTCACCACAAGTTTAAGCTGAAAGAGAAAGGCAAAATTCAGTTTTTCCTTAGTGGGTGAGCTGTCTCAATAAAAATCTAAAATAGAAAATGAATTAAAAATATATGATCCATTAAATGTAACTTCACTGGCTGTTTTTAAGTATTCTGACAATTTTCCAACATCGTTCCATTTTAAATAACAGATCATTAAAACAAAGCCATAAGAATGTTATCAGCTGATTTCTAAAGAACAGTGATTTAGGAGATCTGGCTCCTACTGCTWGATATAATCCAAGTTTGGGAAAGGCACGTAGCACCTCTGAATCTTGCCAGAGTTTCATAGAAGGATGTTGAAGAACTCTAGCCTGGACCAGTGCCTGCCTTCCAGCATCAGCAGCTCTCAGTCACTGGAAATGCTGAAGGACCACCCTTGACAGATGGAAATAGAGACAGCAATAAATCATAGAGCAGGGATGCTCAGATTTTAAGGGTAAGGACCATATTTCACTGAGTATATATGCATCAAGCCAAGAGGTTTGTCTGTGAATATAGAATAGCAGGCAGCCTTGATCTGCARTCTTTCAGAAGTGAAGCATCCACACTGTGCTAATCACAGTCATACCTTCATTATTATCCTGGCTTTCTTCTGTGTTCCTCCCAGACTGCCCATATTCAGGTGTCTGGCTCCGGACCTGAATCCCAATCCTCCTCTTCACATTTGCATCCCRTCAAAGAATCAGAGAATCACAGAATGATGGGATGGTTTGTTTTGGAAAGGACCTTAAATATCACCTGGATCCAACCCCTGCCACAGGCAGGGAYGCCTTCCACCTACCCCAAGGTGCTCCAAGCCCCATCCAACCTGGACATTTCCAGGGATGGGGAAGCCACAGCTTCCCTGGGCAACCTGTGCCACTCTCACAGTTAAGAATTTCTTTTTAACATCTACTTTAACCCTCCCCTGGGTCAATTTGAAGCCATTGCCTCCTGTCCTGTCATTCCAGACCCCTGTAAATTGTCTCTCTCCATCTTTATTGCAGGCTCCCTTCAGGCACTGGAAGGCCACAACCAGGTGACCCCAAAGSCACCTCTTCTCCAGGCTGAGCAAACCCAACTCTCTCAGCTTCTTTAAGGTGACATCCCTCATCCTCTGTGCACATGGTGGCTCTCTGTCACCAATCCATCACACTGCTTTCCATCAGCTTTCCAATAGTTCTCAAATTGAACACTTCTGCACTATCTCCCATGGTATTTTCTGCACTCCAGCGAGGCTTCCTCTAATCACCCACGGAGTTACCCCGCTGCTTGCCTTGTAGGGCTCTGTTCCTGTAGTGGAACCTACAAACCCTCTCAGCCCCACCAGTGCTCTTCCTGTCAAACTCACCAGTACAGTCCCATTGCTCCTGCACCAACTTTTGCCCTTTATCTTTTGTTTTATAATTGGATTACAGAGGGGTTTGATTCCTGACCAGCCCTTGTTCTTGAGGGCTAATGATAATAATGCAAACCCCAGTGTCTACAAACAAGAGTTAATGCTCACAAGCTGTCCMTGGTTGGCAAAACTTCCATGAGAGCTAGAGGCCAGGTCAGCCCAGCCTTCCCATTACAGACACTGCTGGAGTGGGAACCAAGTGCTGGGGACACACAAAGAATTGAATTTTCAAGACATGAAATGCAGAATAAGAATTCAGGGTGTAGCCCAGCCACTGGCACAGGAAATCCAGGAACAACATTCTGAGGTTTTCATTGCAAAAATCCACAGTGCCTTTGAGTKGCAGTGATGACAGGAGCACAGCTCTTGCAAGACGGAGCACATCACTGGAGAGTTTCAATCTCTCTTCCTCTCCCATCTTCCTTTTGCCCATAAGGAACTGCAAGTGTATTTGTGGGAGGAAAGGGCTAATTTGGTTAGGGGCATAAGATTGGTAAACTCCGCCCCTTATGAAAATATCCTGTGATTTTTAATAGCCATGAAACCCCCAAAGGATCTAATTTCTCAGGATTCAACTCAGAGGACTTGTTCTGCCTGTAGTAAAKGGCCAAGCACTCAATAGATCTGCATTAGCTTGGTAATGATCCTTCTGGCATTTGAAATTATGGCTAGACTGATCTGTGGCATATGGCTCAAGCTGCTAAGCCATTGCCTGTTGTCTCTGTTTTTCATTTGACTTGGTAGCTTCCTGAGGTCCTGAATTCATCCTTGAGGACAATGCAAGCTTTTCCTGGCATTGAGTGAGCTGTCATGACTTACCTACTTGATATTTAAGAGGGGTAAAGAAGGATTACTCTAAATGCCTGACTTAACCCAACTAAAGTTTGACCCATCACATGATATTTCAGTCATTTTTGGGTGCATGGTTTAGTTATTTGCACATAGCTGACTGTTTTCTTTGGAAAGTTTCAGATATTGGAAAAGAKCCAACCTTTAGCCCAAGGTTAATATAAACAACAAACAAGGATAGTCCTAGTACCTGTCTAGAGGCAGCCTAGAGACTGGTTTTGCACTGGTTTTGATAGYAATTTAAAAATTAACTTAAGCAAATGTTGGCATGAGAAACAAAAAAGCCCATCCTTTTTACAAAAATAAACAGTCATSCTCTGCTTTAAAAGAATTATTTTATATTGACTGCACTAAACTGRGGGGCAAGAAAGTGGTTCTGTCCTCTGCTAAAATGGTTGATATCATATACTTGCTGCCAGGAGGGAGGGAGCAAAGTGTAATTCCCTTTACAGCTCTAACATTCAAGCTTTTTTCTCCTAGGCAGTGACATGATGCTCCAGAGAACTAATGGCACTTGAGTCACAGGTCTCCAGTTTAGTGCCTGCACTGCCCTCCTGTGCAGCATCACATCACATTCATGGGCTGTAGCAGGAGCACCTTGCACCTTTCCCTCATTAGCAGGGGTGTTACTCGACTTCTCAGAGGCTGAGCAGGCCAGCAGCAAGGTGTGCTGTCAGTCAGGAGCTGGGGCCTCCTGTGCATCCTCCAGAATCCCCCAGCTCCTGTACATTGACCCTCTCCAGGTTATCCCACAAGGCAGCTCCCGGGCTGGGTCAGTGCCTCCAGATCAGTCATTTTCTGCTCATGCTGGGTCAGTGCCTCCAGATCAGTCATTTTYTGCTCATCACAGCAGCGATCCCTTCAGCAGAGGTGTGTCATTAGTCACACTGTGGGCCAAAGAAATCCTGGCGAGGAAAGGGAAATCTTCCCAGGGTCACTCCTGTAAATGATGGCACCCTTCTTCTCTCYTGGGAAAGGCACAGCCTGGCTGTGTACCCCACAGGCTGCAAAGCCTCCCCCTGGCAGAGCAGCCCTGCTCAGCACGGCTCAGCAGATCACGGCACTCCCTTACCCTAACTTCACCAGTTGCACAGCCTGCACGCTCATGCAGATGTTGTTTGCAGAACCCTGGAGACGATGGCAGCCAGACACTTGGCACCAAGACCCAGTCTGGGAGATGAGGAGCTTTGGAGGCTCATTCCTAACATTCATTATTTTCATATTTAATAAGAAAACTGATGCGACACATCAGGGAGATTGGTCAGTTCAGCTAGCATGGAAACTATCAGTGCAGAAAAATGAATAGCCTGGCAGTAAAATGTCTGCAACGCCCACACACTCCCTGGAAGAAACTTAGGGCTATTCATCTGAATTTATCTCATGSTCCCTGGGTATCAGAGCAGCGGTTGAAAGTAGCTGAAACTTTTTGCATTGCTTGTGGCTCTATCTGGGTTCTCTATGGTGAACAGTGAGAGTGCTTAAGGCAGAGTTGTCCCAAGTCTTAAAATCCAGCAGGCAGATCTCAGAAAATTTTCAGAAACACTTGTGTGACACAGGGTTGTTTCCCTGGGTGCAGACCCTCTGGACATCAGTTTCCAAGTGACAGCTTCAAGGGGGGCCAGGAGGTGACTGTTTTTACAAAGTCATTTAGATATAGTGGGTCCTGGAAGTCTTCYTTTACAAATAATATTTTCCATAGTCACTGTCAATCACTTTCCAGCAGCAACACCAAGAGCCTTTRAAATTGTAAAATAAGAAAAGACTCACTAACAGTGGGTCCTTTCTCTTGGACTGCTACTCACACACAAGCTCCAGTTTCAGACAATAAGAAACTCTCAGGTTCATCTTTCATTTCCCTGTATGTTTTTGGTTTTGTTTTTTTTTTTTTTCACTGCCTTCATCTCTTGGGCTATATCTACAYCAGTAAATAAAATGAGCCATCACACACTACCCCTGAAAACAAATGGAATGGCTTGTTTTACTAGGATTAAAATTCCTACCTGAAACATGATCACCTCATCTGTATCTTGCTGACTGAGAACCATCCCTGGCTCTCGCTGCCCACTGAGTCATTCTTGGGTGTGATTTGGAGAGAGCTGCCAGCCACAAGCCAAACCACACCTGAGACAGGCCAACATCAGCTCAGGACAATCACCTCCTGTCCCCTTTCCAGTCACCAGCACAGATGRGTAGGTCTGTGGGTCTGCAACTCAATTCATCAGTTCAACACCATKAAGACCAGCGGGTACTGAAGAGATTTGCACTCAGATTCATGGAAATAAAATTTTCCTCCAACTCTTAAGGTGATGAGTCACCCTCTCAAAGTTTCTTCCTCCCTCCAGTGACTGTAGGAGGAGCTCAGATCACAAGTTTCCACAGGTTGCCTGGCTTTTGGGTGGCTAGAATTTGGTGATAATCCCATGCTAAAGGATAAAAGGCTTCCTCCATTTTTTAATCTGAATGATATTAAAACCAACCTCTACTTTGCAGGGAATGAAGAAGTTCTACTTAGAACATATGCAGTTCACTTCTTTCCTGTGAAGTTGCCATATGGCAGGGGAGTGATGGGAAGAAGAAAAATATTGACAGTGATGATATATCTTATTACAGAGCATACGGACCAAATTTTCCTCTCAGTTACACTAGTGAAAATCTGGAGTGAACAGCCTTGTCTCGATAGGAAAATCAGATCAGTCAGTGGATATACAAAGCCAATTATGAGAATGAAACAAAAGCAAACTTGGGAAACATTATGGTATAGTAAAGAAGACATGTGGTAGGATGCCAGAAGACAGGAAGTCATTGAGCCCAGCACGCTTACTCTTCCTTTGAAAAAATCATCCCATCTACAGTAACCACAAGTGGTCAGGATCTTGTTTTATGCCTGAACTTGGCAAACTGAATGAAAGCTGCCCAAAAAACATCTGTTCTGGGTTCCAAACATTTATACAGCCTTTTGTTAGAGTACCAAAGATGGCATCGCATCAATGGAAGGGAAGCCCTGCAGAAGAAAACAGCTCAAGGATGCTGTAGGGRAAAATCCAAGATTAACACAAGACCTGCAATGTTTTACAAATCAATAGCCATCACTTATTTCTTGCTGAACATCCAGCTGATTAAAACTTCAAACTGTGTTTGACAGACAAAACCAGAAACTAGTCYAAGGACAGAGACCATGGGTGCACTCCTATTCCATTCTCTTTAGAATTTAGTATTCTGTTCAAAATAATTTAGAAATACATAGTGGGCAACTTAACAGCRAAAGATGCAGCAATAATCCTGTTTCTCTACTACATTAAAGAGACATAAAGGCAAATACATAGCTGAGAAGACTTCTGGAAACATAATGAATATTTAGCAAATAAAAGTCGGGTTATTTGAAACTTAGTTTTGCAACCAGCTAACAAAAGGACTGTTTGATTTTTAGGATCTTCTCCAGACTGTGTAAGATAATCAGAAAGGCACAGACTTTTTGGACCTAARTGGCAGGATGATACCATTTATGTAAACTAGAAGAGGTAAACAGTGCATGAAATTCAGCCAGACAAATTGAAAAAACTGAAAACTGAAGYCAAATTACCACCTGCAATTCAGCACACAAAAGAGTTAAACAGCAATTTGATAAATAAACTATGTATTATTTTGTTGGAGGCCTCTGAAGACTGAATTTTTGCAAACGAGTTCAAAGACAAACTATAGCCAACTCGATGTCCACAGTTGCTTTGGAGCCAGAATGGAACATTTGGCCAGAAAAAAACCAGTGCCAACTACCCAGTGCAAAGCCTATACTTTATTTTGCAAAAGCAAAAAGCTGTGATTTATACCCCTGAAAGGAAGACATTAAAAAAAAAAAAAAAGGATCTAACAGTACATTCTGTGTAGGTTTATTATTTTGCCAACAGTTTGTGGGTTGGATGATGAGGTACGTTCCTGAAGATTACACATCACCATTTTTTTAAACAAACAAAACAGCAGGCAAGATCAAAATTCCCCTAAAGCAGAGGCAGTCCTCGTGAAAGTTCAAGGCTTTTGTGGCTCTCCCTCAGCTCCTTTTTAAAAAAAAAAAAATGAAATTCATCAACGAAGAGCATTAATCAGCTTTGGCTCACAGGCAGCATTTTTTGCTTCCAGTTGCGGACAATTAGAGGCACGGTGTCAACTGGTCATTAATTAGGTTGTGTAAAGCTCTGCGGATACACATTGCTTTTTGTGACACCAAAAAATTCTCATGAAGAATGAGACTGTAACATGTAGACATGTCCTGKTTTTTTCTCCTTTTAAACCAAACAGGTTACTAGTTCAGAGGAAAAGGTGTGGAATAAATGGGCACTGGAAGGAAGGAGTGTGGTTCCACTGACAAAATCAACAGACAATTGAAAATCAAGTGGAGTCAATGGTGTGTTGTTAATTCATGTGTACAAACCTGGTAGCATGGCTAAGGGAAGGGTGTCTTGGTCTCCACAAATATCAACTGATGAAATTTGAAATTAAGATTTATGACACTATTTCCATCACAAGCTTGTCCAACAGGACTTCTTCCGGATTTCTAAACTATCAAAACCACCTTAGTGCTGGTCTTTAGCAGGTGATCCATAAATCTCTTCATGATAGAGCCTCAAGACATCATTCAAATTTTGGCCAGATGTTATGGTTAAAAATGGGATATTGTTTCTCAGAGAGAAATCTTTTTCACAGTCATGACATCCCCTAGCCACCAAAGGCCTGTTCTAAGGCTACAAATTAAAAGTCCCAATAAATATGTTATCATTGTGCAATAAAACAGCTCTGCCAAAAAGACAAAAAACAAAACAAAACAAAAAAGCAGCAGCATATGAAATCCCAAGGGATGCCATTCCTTAGCCTGAAAAATATTGCTTCTTGATGAGAAAAAAGGCAGTCATAAGCTGCACAGTGTTAGATTATTCTTCTGGGTTTCTTGGCAGTCAGTCCGGAAAAACTATTTCTTCAGTATAAATATATATATAATCTKAGTTAGAACAACATAAATTAGGGAAGCAAAAAAACCCCAACATAGCAATTCCAGATATCTGTTGTAGTGTTAGGCATAGTCTTCCAAACCCTAAAATGTGTGTGGGACTTAAGAACACCACGACACAATTGTCACCCTCTTCCTGAGATGTGGCTGCCCATTTATAAATAAATTTTGTTTGYAAACTTCATCTCCTTTGGCAATACMAAGCGCTGAAGGCATTCAGGAAATATAAAGGTACTTTTCTCAAGGTTTAACTCAGTATAAATGAAGATGCRTCCTTATTACAATCTCAGCCCTGCTCATGGTTTTTCTCTGCTATGCCTCATACTTCATGAATCATTGCTRTAAATCTCAAGTTGATTTCCATGAGGACTCTCTTCTTTAATGTTTTTTGTTCTTAAAAAAAATRGTAACATTTAAACTTCTGCTTCCTGGGGAAGGATTTTGCAAAAGTATTATAAAGACAGAAAATACCCCATGAGCTTCCAAAGTGTAGGTAGCAAGAGTATTTATTATTATGCTGGGAGAAAAACAAAAGGGATATAAAAAGTGATTCACAAGGACAAAAAACAATCTGTTATTTGGTGGAAGAAGGAAAAGATGCCTTCCAWGGACACATCATGCCATTTTTTTATTTTTACATATCTTCTCTTCCATATTCTTTGGGTGGAATATCAGATGAGGTAAATGCAGTACAGCAATTATTAGGTTCATCTGAAAGATGGTAATTAAATAAAACAGAAAAGTATAGCACACCAAGATGACGTATACTTATAGAAAAGCATGTGGCTGACCAGTCCTCATGGCAACTGGATTTTTCTTATTTGTGTGAATTTCATTAACTGCATCTTCTGCCTTCATTTCCTTTCTTCTTTTTTTTTTTCCTATTCAATTTTGTATTATTTTCTGAGATCTTTTAAACCAATATTATGCCCCACTGACAAATTTTCCTATAGGAATGTGATAGCCATCAAGAGAACAATATCATTCCGATGAAATAAGACTCCCAAAGGAGTCCCTTAAGAGCTAGAAATCCTATAAACTTCCTACTGAAAGGTAACCCAACTTGTGATTTTGTCTTTTAAACTGAAGTATTAGGGATGCTTTATAGATTTGAAGCATTTTTCATTATGGGAAAGAAAGGATCACTGTCTTCTTAGGCTATCAATATATATTTGTGAGGCAGCAATAATTCTTCCAGCGAATTTCATGTTCCCATTGAAATGTCCTCACTTTTTTTGAGCAAAGCAAGAATTTCAGAATGATATGATGTGGATGAGATCTAAAAATAAAGTCTCTTGGCAATTGTGTTAAAATAAGTACTGCTACTAGCTTGATGTAAATAGGAGGAAAACCATTTCCTAAAAATTACTTCTATTGCCTCTGGGCATAATCACMCAGGTGGAGAAATGGCACCCACTCTTCTTTAAGTCATTTATCATTCCTGTGGGGGAAAAAAAAATCTCTGGAGAGCACATCCTTATCTGTAGGGAAGAAGTCAGTACTGCTCTATTCCTGTCTTTGGTCTGCCTGGATAGCTACTTGGTTGACGGTGCAATAAGAATTATTATAAGTAAGAATGATGACACTCATGGAMAATGATGCATTTAAGTCTGTTGCAATTAGCTGTTTCTCTCTCTGACACCAAACTTCTGGCATTAGACCTCTCTGCACCTTGGTTTATCCACCTGTGAAAGGAGGGAAAAGATACTGACCTCTCTTGTAAAACTAGTCTGAGATTTACTGCTGAAAGGTACCTACCTACAAATTAGGCAGAATATTTAATAGCATATGTAACCAGAGCACAAACTCCACTGGCTTGTAAATTCTCGTCTGGGAGAYGCACTCTTGTGACATTCAATCCTGTCTGAACTCGAATAAAAGTGGTCATTTCACCTGAGACTGCCAGAGTTTAAAATTTCGCTTGGTTTTCAGGACATCTCTTATTCCCTGAATTARGCACTTTACATTCCCCGGGGGCAAATGTAAATTCTTCTTTGAGAATGCCACAAGACAAAAGGATGATAATCACAGAATCATAGAATGGCTTTGGTTGGAAGGGACCTTAGAGACCATCCAGTCCCACGCCCTGCCATGTCAGGGACACCTTCCACTGTGTCCCAGTTGCTCCAAGCCCCATCCAACCAGACCCTGGACATTTCCAGGGATYCAGGGGCAGCCACAGCTTCTCTGGGAYGATTACAGAAAGTACAAGGCTTTCCAATTACAAAAAGATGTTGGAAAAATGAGTATCCTTCCATGTGAAGGGTCAATACAAAAGGGTCCTTTATTGGGTCCTGTTTAGTGGACAGAACACTGCCAGGACAAATGCATGAGGGCCAGCCAGAAGTGCTGGGATTCCTCTCACACACTGTCAGGAGCAAAAAAATCTGTCAAAACCATGTTATACACAAGAAAAGAGGTGTCCTTGGTGCAGGAGATCTACTGGTAGGATCACTCCAGCCATCTGGATGGCCCTCCAGCCACTTCCTCCTCAGGCCATTCCTTCCTGATGACAGGGGAGTGACAGCATCCCCTGGGTGTTCAGTGACATCACCTGCAGTTACACAGTTTAGCTGCAGATATTCACCCTCCTGTCTTTACCCTGTAGCCTTTACCTGTGTTTCATATAGCAGTGGAGGCAGAGTGCTTGGTGAGTAAGTTTATAATGTTTTTTCATTAAGAATTTACATATAGGTGGAATATGACTGGGAGCCTAATGAGCTACTTTGTAATTTGATGAAACAGTGTGACCTGCCAAGGGACTTAGCCCAAGGAGTTTTGTGTGCTAATCTGATGCTAAGCACAAGGAGGACTTCAGGGATATCAGCTTCTCCTGGGTGTCCTGCCCACTGTTGCAACTGCATGGCTATAATTAACATCAATCATGCCAGAGAAATGGAAGACCAAAAGCTACCTGGGGGACTACAGTGCTGAGAATGAGAACCTGTGCTAGCCAACACTGTCACTGGGGAGTAATTAGGTCCTCTGCAAATCCTAGTAGGAGTCTCACATCTCCAGCTGGCACATCTTGCTTAAACATTGAGTATGAGCTGACTGAGGACTCCACTAGAGATGGTTTAATACCAAGAGTTAATAAAAAGGAGAGAGCTGCCAGCACTTTGGACAGCATTCTTGGAGTGAGAATTAATCCCTCTTCCCTGTAATATTTTAACTAGTGTGAATACATCAATACCATCCACGTTTTAAGTATCCTGCTTCATGATTCATGATGAATCAGAGGATGCAGCCGCCCTGTGCTCTGCTCAGGTAGGGTGTGAAAGTGAAGTAGAAAGTGCCATCAAGCCATAACAGTAACTTGGTTTGTAAACCTCACTTCATTCCCTACGTTTCAAAGCCTTACCAGTATTAATTAATTAAAACCTTGCCACAGCTCTATGAGTTGGGCAAGGGCTTTTATCTCATTCTATCAGCCAGTGAACGTGGAGACCCTGGAGGCCACACTGAGACTGTCTGCTTTAGGCACTCAATTTATTCATTGCAACATCTAAAATAAAAGAGATGCTTGGCTCCAGCAGGATGATTCAGATCTCTTAGGGCAGGTGCCTATGCAAACCACACTGGCAAGGCAGTGACAGATGCCTCTGAAGTAGGACCCAAGTGATGTTCACACGTTTCTCCATCAACAGAGCAGAGAGCTGTAGGCCCTTCATGGGATGATTTAATGTGGTTACATGCAGCCACTCCAGGCATAAGCACTAGGAAGTATTATTCTCACAAGTGTGGCTGGGTAATTGCTTTATTCAAGGCTCAACAGTRCACAAACCTGCTTATGTGGGAATCAAAATATAAATTCCCCTCTGAAGGGCAAGCACCTGGGTTGTGGGATAAGTGGGAGGAAGCACAAGATAGTAATGATTTGAGCACTTATCCTGAAAATAGAAACATGGAGATCTAGGCTGTCCAGACCAACGGGGTYTGCCCCCAGCACTTCCCAGTGCCCYGGCTAYTCCAGGAGACCAGGTGAGGCTGGAGTGGAGGCACTAAGGTCAACCACTCAACAACCAGCAGTGTAGGATGCAGAAACTAGAGAGATTGACCCAGTAAACAGGGAGGCTTGTAAAGCTTCTATTGCAGACCTCCATCAGATAAATGGCATGAATTGAGTTAGCAGCGGAACAGGCCTTCCCTGTGACCCAGACTTAGCTGCCACTTAGGAATGCCTGGGTGCTTCCACACTGCCAGACTGACACGTCTGGCATGTCTCCTGTATCCTGGTACCCAGGCCCTCCACACTCTGCAGTTATTAGCTGGCCATTAGGGAGGATTTTTTCCATCTGAGAGGAAAGCTGGGCATGTCAAAGCTGACCTGTGTGCTGCAGGTTCTGTTCCAGGCACAGCCTGGACAAGCACCACACAGCTTTGTCTCTTCACCTGGTGCAACATTGCAGTGCTAGCCTCAAGCCTCAAACCCCAATAACCCTCCTGTCACTCCCCAGAGCACACAGGAAGCACATGGCTGCAGAAAAAAAGAAACATTTTGGCATCTGTACTAGGAAACAAACAAACAAAACACAAACACAAACCCCCAAACCTAAAAACCCAGAAATACTTAGAATTTTGCACCAGGTCTACAGGGAGATGCTGTCTAGTGGAGATCAGGATCAAGTGTTGTGCAGTGTGGATGATCTGCCAGCTCCAGCTGCAAGCAGCTCTCAGCTGTGTGAACAGAAACCACTCTGCATCAAGCAGTTCAGAGACACAGACTGTCTTTCTGCTTTGGACCACATAAAGAGTATGAACATGCTCCAAACTTCTCCTGCTGGAGTGTTTTGTGCTAGCTTGATATCACCTGAAAGTTTGGTCAAACCGYGGCTTAATGAGGTGGGCTCTTTTCCACACCTTATGAGATATTAGCAGCCTGTTACCCACTTTGTGAGTCATGATGGACTGTCACAGGCTGTCAGTCACTGAACACAAACAAAACCACATGTTTTTTGTGTTTAAGTTCCTCTCAGGTCTAAAACACACTGTCCAGGTTTACATGTAACACTCAGTCTCTCTGGGAGGTAGGTTCCTCYTCAGATGAAACAGACTGAGCCATTCCCTGGGACTTAGACACTTCTAGTGCATTCTCACAGGGACTTAAGTTGACTCATGAATGGTCTAAATCACATTCACTGACTTCTTCAAGCTATGCAGTATCTCAGGAACAGAGCWGAGAAAACGACTCATGAGTTCTGAACCTGGGCTTGAGCCTGATTTATTACCATTTTTACCTGCTAGGGGTTTCTTTGATCTCAGCAAGACTCTTCACTGATTAGCAGCAAAGAAGGAGAATTTGGGTTAATGCATGCTCTACCCACTCTTTAACATAAGAGTGGCTCCTATTAGCTCTTTAGCAGTTTGTCTTTTTGTGCAAGAACTTGCACAGCTGACTTGGCTAAACTTTTAATGGGTGCGCTTCTCATGTGGGAGGAAATGTTAAGCACTGCTTATTGTTACTTAGAATTACACACCCAAATGCCATAACTCCATCCAGAGTTCCCAGGCTGCACTACTATATCACAAATAAGATCTTCYTCACCGCCTAAAGTAATGTCATGATGCAGTGTAGGAGCCAAGGAATGCTGGGTTTGCAAAACACACACATTGCTTCAGATTGCAATGAATTCATTTAAGAGGAGATCARGCAGCAAACCATTAATTTCAGAGCAATATATTTCCCTGCTCTTCTTATTTACCGAGATGTTGTCTCAGCAGATCAAATCAATGAAATTACAGCAGTGCACTGACAGCAGCTGATATCTGCTTAGTATCTTGGGGAGGCATCCCTTTATCACCTGCTTCCAGCTTTTGCCTGACACATCTCCACTGTTTTGTCTGCTCCGCTGGAAATAGGAAAGTTAAAGTTTTCCAGTGTAACTGGCTGAGTCAGGAGCTCCTGTGGGCAGCCAGGCACAGGCACAGATATTGGCTGCCTCGTGAGCAGCTAACCCAGCCCCACCGTGCCAGGGCAGGTGTGCTGCTCTCCCTGGGTGCACTTCTGGAGGCCACGTGTAGGGCGTACGCAGCTCCACCCTCGGCTGAGGTGGGAAAGTTGTTCAAAGTGGTTTTGAGGTTTTTGTTAAGAAGCAAAACAGGAAATCTGCATGAATTTGGAGTTTAACTATTTTTTTAGAAACTTGTTGCTCTCCCAGACTTTTTTWAAAAATAAAAATTAAATAAATATCTGGATGACAAAGTTTCTGCAACTGACCTCGTCCCTAGTTTTTACGGCAGCAGATGAGACTTCAGGCAGGAAAGACACCCTGTAGTAGTCCAGGGATTTTTTTYCCCTTTCCTTTTTTTAGCAAATCCAGCAACTCAAAGGCTGTGTCAACTTACTTAAGTGCTCTTTATGCCAACTAATCATAGSTGGCACAAAAAACAATGCCGACTATTGCTCCCTTTCCTGCCTACAGTGAAGGCAGGGAAGGCCAGAAACACAGAGCTGTAATGGCAAGACTGTGCCATCTGGAGAAATTCTGTATCCTCATCTCAGCTGCTTGGGACTGAATTCCCTCAAAAAAACAGTGAAGAGGACAACACCAGAGGGGTAAAAAGCACCAGAATAAGCCTTCCTGAGCCAACAGGCTGAGCCACATACCGAGTACCACTGCCACAGCTGAGGGCATCTGGTGCCCCTGTCCCTTCCTTCCYCAGCTTTCCCTCTGGTAACTATGAAAACCACAAGAGCTGGTTTAATAGCCTGCAGTAGTGTGGGCCCTCCCCAGCCCAGAGAAAGCTATGGTGGAATCACCAAGTTTCCCCATGAGATGGAGACGGGAATGTTATTACTACTGACCTCAATGTAGCCCCAAATCACAATAAAAACTCCATCAGCAGCACCACAAGCTACTGAGCTTTGTGGTACATTGCTGATTCACATTCTGTGACMCTCCTTGCTGAGCAAACTCTACCCATGTCTCCACAAGTGTGTTTTCTGTTCTGTGTAAGGCTGACTTTGGGTCTGATKCTCTGAGGAGATAGGTAGTCTGTTGTCATTCACAAGCAACTGCACTAAGACAAGTGAGTTACTTGGTGTAACTCCAATTGGCTGAGCTGTATTTTGCAGCTGGGATCCCAAGAAGCTCCTCACAGTTTTCTCTCAGTTCATTTGAGCTGCCTCTGTGTGCTGCACAAGGCACAAGCAACGCTTTCGCCGCCGCTCCAGCATCACTCTGACGTCAGCACTTTGATTTGATTTTCTGTCACTGTTCTTACAGATTAAATTTCAACCAGYGACCCACAGCTTGATAGCTCATTAGCAAATCCCTTGGAGCCATCCAGTTCTGCCCTTGCTTGACAGTTAACTCTGCACTGCACACAGTCCTGAAGCCTCCTGAAGGCTGCACTGCGCCATGAGAGAGCTCGGTCAGACTCAGGGCAGCTGCAAAAGCCTGTGGGGATCTATGCCCAGGTGCATGTTTTCAATGACAAATCACTAATGATTCTTATTATGAGTCCTTGGGTCTCTTCAAGTCATTGAGGTTGTGTAAAAACTCCTCCATGGACAGTCAAAGCTTTTCTTTCCCATCCCTCCTCACAGCCCTTTATCTACAGGGGAATTATTCTGACTTCCTTCTTGTTGAGACCTTAAAACAGGACATTCTTTCTCCTTTTGTTGTTCAACATCACGATTGCAATCATGCAGATTGAGCCCTTTCACGTTTTCTCTTGCTGYGACACATGGATACAAAGCTCCTGGAAGGCAGTGGGAATGGAGAAGCAGCCTCAGACCATGTCCTGGAGGTCAGACCCCAGCTCAGTTTTGCAGCTGGGCAGGTCAGGATGCAGGTTGCTCTGAGTGCATCAGGATCCCTCTCACTGGCTGATGCCTTAAGTTCAGATTTTCCTATGCCCAGCTTTGAGTCACACTGATCAGCAGGTTTGTAGCAAAGGTGCAGCCATGGCTCTGTTTTACCTCCTCCAAGCATCCAAACAGACCTCCTGCCTTGCACCTACACTATCAGTGCCAAGAAATAGCATTGTCYACAGTCCAGAGCTAAAGCAAACAAGCTTCCCTCTCACTCTTCTTAAACTGCCACTTACACAAGTACCCAGGCTGGCACCATCAAAGTCTGAACAGACCCACTGCCTCCAAGCTAAGAAAATCTTATAAGCGTTGAACCAAGGCTATTTTCAGCACCTGGCAGGTTGAACACAGACAGAATGACTCTGGCATGCCCMGTGTCCTGCTCTGGTGCGCCAGTGAAGCTGTGGATGGAACTTTCCAGCCCCACACTGTCCTTTTGCCTSAGTGGATGCTCCACTCCTGAAGTTYAGCCTCCCCGGTTTCAATGGGGAGATTTATGCTGGGCCGCGATGAGAATCTGGCCGTGGTTCTTTATCGCCTTTTAAAGCCAAGAGCCCAGCAGAGGCCAATTGTGTCTGACGTGGAGCAGCTGCACACCCAATGTGGAATCTGCACAACTTCATAAACTAGCAGTGGTCTGAATAAAAACTTCAAACAAGACGTTCTGGCATTGGCCAGAGAGAGTGAAGATAAATAGCTGGGGGACGCCAAGTTGTGAAGGAAGAACTGCTTGACTGCTGGACAGAGAGCAAAGTWAGAAGCAGAAATTAGGCAGGGTGCTGGGAGGCTTGCAACACTCCCAAAAAGCAGAAGGGTCACAGAATTTAATTTGATTAATTCATCGCTTGTCTAAAGGACTTTGTACTGAGCCTCAGGCAGCGCAATAAACATACAATCATTAGGAGAGGAAATAGAAGTTAGGTTACGTGATAAATAGCCCTGCTTCCTCTCTCACTCCAGCTTCCCTCCTGTTTCTTCTCTCCTTGGTCAGGGCAGACATTGGAAGCAACACAGTAAATCAAGAGGTAGCCTTAAAACAGCAACAACAAAGACAAAACTCACTGTATTTAAATTGCCTTAGTCAAAACACTTTCAAGGAAAGCTTTGCTTCACTTTCCCCATCAGCAGCATGCCCCTGTAGGATRCACCATAGGCAGAGAGGAGAAACTCACATGCTGGCTTGCTCTCCTCTCCACAGGACTGATAGAAAACYGAGTGGAAAACAAGGATATTTATTCTAAAGGGGCAGATAATGCTTCTGGAAGTCGTTTCAGTACTTTGGGCTTGCTTTGGTTTCCTAAACATTCAGGGTCCTAAACAGCTGTTCTGATGAATGTAACTGTATTTACAAATAATGGGGGTTTTTTTAAAAGCTCTGATGGTAACTTTTATGGGCCAGATGGCACCAAGAYTCACCCTGTAACTGTGCAGTACTTGTCCTTCATCACGGGATACAGGGGGAGGGAAAAAACCCCTACTAAAACTGGGGCTTGGAAAACTTTTGCAGCTGCTGGAAGCTATGTAGGAGCCTGGGGTGTCTGAGGAAACCCCAGCAGAGGCAGAGCTGGGGAAAGGGAGGGTGATTGATAGCCCACACATCCTCAGTCAGTGAAGTTCTTACCTGGCTCTTCTCCCATCCCCTGCAAGCACTGCCATGGGTCTAACGCTGCATTCTCTGGGCACTGGTGAGTGTCAGAGCTCACTGAGGCACTGTATGGCAGGAAACTGCTTTTATCCCCTTCTCCCACTCAGACACTGAGGTTAACTGCAATCAGGACATTTTTTTTTTCTGCAGTTACACGAGAAAACTAAGATATGGAAGATGGGCCTGAAAATACCAGACCATTCACCAGTCTGTCTCTGAATTTATGCACTCAGTGCCATGCAAAACACAGGTCCTGTTGAGTCAAATCTTTGCTATTGAAGAAAGCCAGGTGAGTTATTTATGTGGTTTTCTGGATGTCTATTCAACATCTGCATCACCCAATTAATTTCTCCTCTCTTGTTTCAGTGTGTAAAGGCTCATCCACAGGTATGTATGAAGACCCAGCCAGAAACAGTCATTCATTTTATGTCTTTGAGCGGGTCAGGTGACAGAATGTTCATGACACATGATGTTCATAGAAACAGAAAAGCATTAAAGCTTGATAAGGCCTCTAAGATCATCAGGTCCAACAATTCCCCCAGCACTGACAAGGCCCATCACTAAATCACCACTTTGGCATGTTTTTGGACACTTCCAGGGACAATGATTCCACCACTTCACTGGGCAGCCTGGTCCAATTCTTAAAAGCATTTTCAGTGAARTCTTCCATAATGTCCAATCTAAACATCCTCTGAAGCAACTTGAGGCCATTTCCTCTTTTCCTATTTGTTACCTGAGAGAAAACAAACCCCACCTGGCTGTTCCCTCCTGTCAGGAGCTGTGCAGAGCCACAAGGTACCCCCCAAGCTTCCTTTTCTCCAGGCTGAGCCCCTTTCCATCTCCCTCAGCCCCTTCTCATCAGACTTGTGCTCCAGACACTTCTCCAGGTCTCCTGCCTTTCTCTGGACATGCTCCAGCACCTCAACACCCTTCTTGCCATAAGGGACCCAAAACAATGGGTCAAACTGTGTGGTCCTACTGTTTCCACTCTCACTGAAATAGTGAATTCACTGGAGAATAATGAACCAACATTGTGATTCCAGGCCTATGTAAAATAATAAATTATTTGTGGAAAGTATTATCATATGAAAAATCAGGAAAGTTTAATTAATAAGGCAATTGGCTAACACTATTTACCTACACTTAGAACACATATGCTTATCCACCACTGAGATACTCAGTGTAAAACTGTGACTGATCAGGGCTAAAGCTGATACTGATTCCTTCAAGAGTCAAACCAGCACTGTACAAAACAAATGAGGAGGAAAGGTCAAGCCAGAAATTCAAGTCAGAAGAAATTCAGGTAAGTAGCACTGCTGGACATTGAGGGGGGAAAGCTTGGGAGGCTTGTAGGGAAGTTAAGCATTAATTTATAAAGTGTGTTTTTCATGCTAGCTATCCAGCATTCAGAGACTGATGATTACTGCCTTCCTAATAGCTGCATATGATTAACTTTATATTYCTGTAAATATTCTGTGAGTGGTGTCTGTGCTGTATCTGATAAAACCAATGCACTTCCTGATCTTTGAGCCATGATACCCAACACGCAAGCAAGGCAATCTTTGTTCATATAATCATTGTTTTAAAAAAAAAAACAAGGAGGCATAAATAGTGTGACAGTAAAGTAGCACAGACCTTGATTAGTCTCACTACAAAGAAAATCAGAAATGTAGCCCTGCATACAGCAACTCTCAACCTCTGTTTCACCTCCAGCTACATCCTGGCCTGCAGTGATTGTCACTAGGACATAATCTGACAAGTTGTACATGCAAATTGCMATTTTATTTATGCATCTTAAAAGGTTAAATGTGATTTTCCTCATTATTCCACCAAAGGAAAAAAGGGAGAGACAAACAATCTTGCTTTTTTTTTTCCTGTGGGATGAGCTATGGCATTGAGGCTGCTCATCAGCAATGGAAGTCTCTTCTCCAGCATCATGAAGCAGGCAGACACATGACAGGGAGATGTGGAGTTTGCCACGAGGGCCTCTTTAAAACAGCTCTGCTCTCAGTCTCCCCAGCCCAGCTGCAGCACCAATCTGTGACCTCTCCCTGGCTCCCTCACCTGGGCCTTCAGTAACTCCTGGAAAGCAGATGAAAGGCTCAGCCATCCAGCTGCGCACAGTGCCTCAGGTCACACAGTGCCAGGGGGACTCCGAGGCTGCTCTGCAAGCGTGTTGAGGTGTACCTCTGACTGTGGGAAGGAAGGAGTCAACTGAGCCAATGCTTGGTGCACACAGCTTGACAGATCAGCGTAGGATATGCCCAGGTGTCTGTGGCAAGGCAGGATCAGAAACACTTTATGCTGTATTCCTGCCTGTAGGCCGGGCTAATGCCACTGGAATAGTCTTCAGCTAAATAGAAAAGCACTGCTAAATCAGTTTTGATTAATTAGTCTTTCTAAATGCAGGAGGGCTGGATGAGCACAAGAARCTTAGCAAAAATAACAATTTCAGGGCACCAGGATGCAACAGTACATGAGGAGTGGGTGGGAAGAGTTGTTAACCTGTTATTGTGGAAAGAAGGAGGAACACCACCTTCTCCAGAACAATGGTGTGGAAACAGGCCACTGGGAAATTAGCCRCTGTACATTTAGCCCAAAGTGGTCCCAAAAGATGTACATTGGCTCAAAGCTCACAAGCTCTCCATTAAAGAATGGCCAGTGATAGTCCAGGCTGGGGCAGGACAAGAAATGGACTTTTGTTGTGACCAACCAAAGTAACTCCCTTAATGGGTCTGTTCACTTCAGGCACAGATTTCTTCATCAGATCATAGAATCATGGAATAGTTTTGTTGGAAGGGACCTTCAAAGGTCATCAATTTCCAAACCTCCTGGGCTGAGCTGGGACACCTTCCACTAGCACAAGTACTGAAACTTCAAATAAGTCCATGAACAATTCCAGGAATGGGACATCCATAATTTCTCTGGGAAACTTGTGCCAGGCACCTTTCTTGAGCCAGGACTGCAACCAGCTTCTTCAAAAGATATGAAGGACAACATTCCCCTTTATAGCCTATATCTTTCTAGATAGTAAAATCATACCTAGGCTTAAAGATTGTACAACGGAACTGTTTTCTACCATAAGCAGGACCACTATTTATCACCAAGGAACACCAAATTTCTCAGAAATTGCTAAGTGCTGTCACAACAGAGACAAAAACATAAATTAACAACAATACAATGGCATCTGCAGCTGCATACCACACTGAAATAAATTGCAGTGCCTGAATCACCAAAAAAAMCCATAAATGGTTCTCTCATCCCTCTCATCACAGATATATCCACTGAGTGTGGGTAGGTTTTGCTACATATTTTATCTCCAGAAGAATGCAATGAAGTTGGAAATGGCACTACTGAGCACACCAAAATGCCCCTGCAGTAGAGATAACACTGAAATTGTGATATAAATCTTTTTTCAGCTTTCATCAGAATATTCTGGATGTCTCCTCTTATCTCTGTTATTATTTTTAACTTGTGAAAGATGACAAACACTGAAAGGAAAGAGCAGTCCGGCTATGGAAGTTGCCTCCTGGGATGGGCATATACGTCCTCATAGAGCTTTTTCTTTTTTCTTTTTCCTTATATTTCTCTGATTAGTCAATCTCCTCAGGGAAATGCAAGGTGAGTTAGGAGCAAGAAGGTGAAGGTTATCATGGAAGAGAGCAATCCTCCCTCTGTGGGAACTGGTTAAATAGTCATGGCTAGACTCAAGTGCAGACCTCTGCTGGGAATCCCAGTGAAGGTCAAAGGCAGAGAGGAAAAAAGCTGCACTGAGATCTTAGGCATTCATAAGCAGACAGATGTTTCTAGGCTTTAATGAGCAGTCTTGGCTCCAGGCCTTTCTTGGCAGAGCTGTTTAGTTTTAGTATTTTTCCTTGTAGTGCAAGGTATGGCTCTGGTTATCTGGCTCTGCTTAGCTAACTGCTGATGATTTTTCCATCTAAATAATAGCATGACAATGAAGAAATTGAATAATAATCTGAGAGGTGATGGATTAGGTCATAGGGAATGCTGTGCGGCTGTAAGCATGAAGAGCAAAAAATAAATAAAAATACTAATTTCAGTTTAAACAAGACTGAGTTTAAAAAGTTTAAACTGCARATCTTATGGCACTCCCATGACAAGTTCTAGCCCTCCATTTATACTTTTATTGTCATGGGGAATAAACTGATGGAAAATAACATGAAATCGATTTTTTTTTACTAATTCCATCTTCAAATCAGACTGGTGGGGATCATGCCCCTACTTTGGAAACTAATTTGAGTTCAACACTGTTGGGAATTTCGACACTTTGCTATGCCTTAGTGAAATATATTGAAAATTTAGCAGATTTAGCAAACATCTTCTGTTCAAASAGCAAAAGGGCTACAAATGCAAAGGCTGTTAACAAACTGTGAAAAATGTGAACTTCCATTAGAAAAAAATTAAAAAATAAGCTTGTTAAACATTTTGAAGCCTTTTAATTCTATGTGCCAGGACCCAGCTTCCTTAACGAAATAGCCACTGCAGCACTTGGTGAAGAATATCTTTGTTCCTTGTCAGGCATGTTGCAACTCTGATGTTCAGAGACTTATTTAAATCTCTTTTCCTATATTTTTGGATRTATCATTTTTTAATGTCACAACTGGTCTAATATAATATGATATCATGAATGGGAATGTTTTCTGGGGGTAATCAGTCATTTCAGACCATTTTTCACTACTGTTTCAGATTCTGGTCTTGGTGAAGGAATTGGAAATGTTTAGGTGGCTTAAGCATGAGCAGTCTTTGGAACTCAATCAGTTACAAGTCAGTAAAAAGCTTTATATCCTTACATTGGCAAGTTGTACAAATTCTCTACTCCTGTGTTCTCAGTTATTTTCTTTTCATTTTGAAGGCTATCAGCTACTTTTCTTTGAAGCTCTTTTTTTAGCACATCAGAATCTCATCCACCACTGGTTGGTTCAGAAAAGCTCACCCCTTTCCAGAGCTAAGTGTGAAATCTGCTTTGTGATAAATATCTGATGGTGTAGAAGCACTGGGCTTGCTCCCAAGCTAAATTCATTTGTAATGCACCAAAACACCTGCCTCTGTGTCATCACAAAAGCAGCTCCCTATTGTAAAGTACAATTCACTCTCTCGGGCAAGATTCAGATTCCCTTTTTCCCCTCTCTGCAGGAGAGGAACAGATGTCCTTAGCAGCTGAAAGGAGCTTCCTCCCTCTTCATCTACCCAGCTTATATTTCCAAGTCATGAGACTTAAAACTCTTCAGAGTCCATTGGAGAGGGTTTGTTTCCATGACACCAGTCCCTTCCCACAGCCCTCAATGCTCAGGATATTTATTTTACATGACACCTGTGGACTGGAAGTGACAGATTTACATTAGGACTGTACCCAGGATCTCTAAATATTCAGCCCAGCCATCATCATGGTGCATGCCTCTGGACCAGCAGTAGAACACATTAATGGGACCCAGACATAGCTTCACACCTTCCCACCTGTCTGGTCCACCCCATCAACAAATGAGTTTTTGGTCACTTTAAGGGCCAGAGCAGAGATTCTCTGCTCTTTTCCCAAATGCTGGACAGTGACTTTGATCCTGTCATGTTAGACACTGATTAGAGGGATGACCACCTTKCCAGCAGGTATTACAATTGCTGCTGTTGCAGAATGCAATGGTCAGATTTTAGGAAGAAGTGCAACAAGAGAGATAAGTGAAGGCAGGACAAATATTTATAAAAATGCTGTGTAACAACTCGAAGACTTGTAAAACTTTGGAGTTAAGATGTGACCAACTTTCTTGTTGATCTCCCCTAAGTTTGGATGAAGAATGACAGCCAGTTACAAAAGCCAGAAAAGTTATTATCTCATAAATGTATTTGCTGTAAACGGTGAGTCCCTCTTTGTTCAGCATTGAAATTCAAGTCCAGCAAATAGTCAAAGTAAAATAGAATAAAACAAAGCTTACCTGAAGAGGCTGAAGAATCAAAAGTACTTCTGTCCTTCCTATTTGTCTTGAAGGGCTGAATGTCCTTTTCCCTGTAAGTTCCAAAGCCTTCAAAGCTTCTTCTTTTATTCCCACTTGCATCATTGTCCCGCTTCTCACTTGAGGAATTTATTTCACCAAACATGTCCAGGGACTCTGACCTTCCATTACTCTCAGTATTACCAGAGTATCTCTTTGTGCAAGAGTCAATGGGATCACTGCTTGAGTCGCTTTTATCTTTACTCTGTGACCACTGCTGGGCATCAGAAAGTGATAGCGTAGACAGCGTATCCACTTCAAAGTTACTCTTTGAGCCTTTGTGCCCGGTTTCACAATGCTGGTGCTTCTGCTTCTCCTTGTGCTTGCTCTTCTCGTTGAGCAAGGACAGGTCTTTGTCTGAGCCACTCAGCCTCTCGTTGATGGCGTGGCTGGAGAAGCCAGTGGACTTGCTAGCAAAGAGACCGCTCAGATCCTCGTGAGTCCCCAATATCCGCTCGTCCTTATGCTTGTGCTTGTGTTTGTGTTTCCTCTTGTGAAGTCGGCCACTTGAAAGGCTTGTTCCTCCAACCTTCGGAGGAGCCAAGGAGGACTGCATGTCTCCAAGGCCCATTCCCACAGGGGTTTGCAGGTGCACTCCGTGTTTTGCTTTGTGTTTGGCAGTGGTGGACATCTTCATGTGAGAGCTTGCATGGAATTGGGGTGGGGGCACGGTAGGTCTCATAAATGGGGAAGCCGCTCCAAGCGTGTGAGACAGGTACAAAGGAGCTGGATACTGACCGTAGTAACCAAGATTCATCATAGGCATTGATGTGTAAGGCATTCCATAGGGTGCATAGTAACTCCCACTGGGAATAGGGTAACCGAACCCTTGTAAAAAAGGCACCTTTGTCATGGTGTCATTGGTTTTGGCAGGTCTACCACGCTTCTTCTTAGACTTCATATCAGAGGTCCTGCGAAGATAGAGCAATGGGTCATACTGGATATATGGCACAGGGTAGTAGTGATCAAAATTAATCCTGAAGATGCTGGGATATGGATTTTCATGATAAAATGTATAACTTCTATGGGAAATCCTGAAMACTTGAAACTTATTGATGAGTTCCTCAAGGTCTGCCAGAAACTGGAGGTCATCTCTGTTYTGCAGGCTTTTCCTTTTCCTCTTGTGCTTTGGCTTTTTAATACTTTCGTGAGAGAGAAAGTTATCCACAATGAGATGCTTCTGCCGGTGACCATGCCTGTTCTTTGTGCTGGTGTCAGATGGGATAGCCTCTGGATTGTCCAGGGCGCAGAAATCAAAGGAGTATCTCCGGCGGGATTCTGAGCTTTTCTCGGCTTGGTCAGAGGTACTGTTGTTGTCTGTACCTATCCCACTGTCGCTCGGGATGGTTTCCTCACTGTGAGACTCGCTCACTGGCGACAGCGTGACTTCTTTCAGAGAACCTATTTCACAGAGGTGAGAAGGTGAATTAGCCATTAGCCTGGGCGGAGACAGCTTCCAAGTTCCACTGTGCATTCCTTTCTGGGTTTTTGTAGGAAGAGCACTGATAGGTTGAAGATTTGGCATAGTTTTTAACTCTGAAAAATTAGTTTCAGTGCTTGCAGGGCTGAGGTTGCCGTTGATCCCCACTAATTGTGTTGAAAGCGGATGAATAGCTGCTGGTGACGATGCCACAAGTGACTGCAGGTTGGAAGGCACTGCTGGGTTTTCTGGCTGGCTGGAAACAGGCCTTGAGTGCTTGATGGCTGTCTTAGGTTCTTCTGTCTGAGGCTGCAGCTCTGCCCTTGGCTTTCTGCCCCGTTTTTTACCAATGTAGATAGTCCCCCTCTTGCTGACATTGATCTGCTTCCCTAGCCTGGCATCAATGGTGGTCGGCCCAGCACTAGATGGTGGCTGGACTTTTGCTTTCAGAGCTATGCTGCTGGAGCAGGAGGACAAGATCTGATTGAGAATGTTCTTTCTCTTGAGGGTTTTCATTTTATTAATGGTCTTGATGGTCTTCTTATCCAAGACCCCAAGTTTCCCGACCTTTTTGTGAAATTTGAGTTCACTGATGGGCTTGTCCTCTCCTGGAACCATCTGGGCAAACTTGGCCAGATTCCTTCTCCTCTTCCTTTTCTTAGTTCCTGGAAATTCACGATTGATTGGGCTCACTGGGCTGGTGGAGGTCCCCTCGTGAATGGTTTCAACAGTGAGCAAAGGCTGTTTCTTTGGTCGTCCTCTTTTTTTCTTGACAGGTGTGATCACAGTAAGACTGTCTGTATTGGTGTACAGAGGGCTGGATGGTGTGATGGGATAGGCTGAAGGAGGCTCCACCATCAGCTTCTCAGACGTCGTCAGGGAGGTTTCCCGAATAATAGATTTAGGTTTGCTGCAGGTCCACCGACGCTTAGCTGCATGTTTGGGGTGCTGGATATCAGGTAACTTGCYAGCTGTGGAAAGATTGGTGGGTAGGAGAGTGGATGTCACAGGTAGAGGTTTTCTGGGTCGGGCAGCACTGTTGGGGGACGCTTTGTCTGTGAACACACCACTGTCAATTGCTGCTAAGGGGGACTCATTTTCAATCACTTTCCCTGGCTTTGTGGCTCGAAGATCTTTTTTACTCCCCTCTGGTTGAGAGCTGGTCCTGTTTACCATTTCACTGCTCAAGGCAAGCACGGAAGGCAGGCTTTTCTCCTGGATAGTTTTCTCTATGGAGGATTTAATGGATTGCCTCTTTTTCCTTTTGTGGCCAGACACATCTGTTGTCGGAGACTTTATTGGGATAGTAATTCGTACATGATTGGTGTCACTTTCACAAGTGCTGGCAGAAACGGGATTCTGCTTCGAGGGTGACATATCCAACATGCTGTCCATCGAGTAAGACTCCTTCTTCCCTTCCATGCTRTCATGGGATTTGCTGTCAAACGCTTTCTGAGCACTCTTTACCCACTCCATATCTGTGGTTTGCATGGTTTGGCTCATCAAGTCCTTCTTGCTGGACTTCTTCTTCGTACTTCCAGCGGGCTGATCGGGGGCCTCCAGCTGCACAGCTCCCTCTTGATCTCCAAGAGGCAAAAGCCCATTGCACTCAGAGGCACTGCTGGGCTGGGTGGCCGTGCTGATGCTGTTGGGTGATGGGACTGTGCTGCAAATTGCCAGCTCCTTACTACTGACTGACAGCTGCCCCCACGAGCTGCTGCTGCTGCTGCTGCAGGACTTCTTGGCCTGGGATTTGCTGTAGGAAACTCCTGGCTCCAGAGCAGAGACCTTGGTGGCACTAATTGCTTCTCTGCTGGGCTCTGTGTTGATGAAGCAGCTCTGAGAAGCGGGTCCAGTGTCGGAGCTCGCTGACCAGTCAAGGTGGTGCTGGTTGCTACTTTTCTGCTGGTGTTTTGATTTTAAGGTGTCACCGGTGAAGTCTTGTTGGAGGCCCGGATCATAGTGCAGAGCAGAATGTTTTTGTGGCCTGTCATAAACCTGGAAGGGAGCAGAAAATAAACAGGAAAAAATAAAATTAGTTTAGCAGCCCATTCATAACCACTGGTTGCAGCTCTTTATTTATGCAGTGAATAACAACAATGACTTTGTAAGAGTTAGGAACCTTTATAAAATCTTCCTATACTTARGCCAAATTTGCATTTAGATTTCATGCACAGTAAACAAGTTTTGTTTGGTTTCCCTACTCTAAAAACAGTGGAAATATTTCTATAAATGCAAAATTACCAAAGGAACATATTCTATTGATTTTTAATTTAAAACACAAGTAAAATATCCCCTTTCAATGGATGAATGGTGCAACTCAACCTCCTGGTGAGAATGCCTTTTTCCTGAAAAATAATCACTCACAGAACTTGAGGCTCAACAGCAGCAATTAAACTCATTATTGTAAACAAGAAAACTGCAAAATTATCTTGGAAGTTGTAACAAACAAGAGGAAAACCCACGGGTCCACTTCTCTGTGAAGGCAGATTCTGCAAAGATTTACTTGAATTTCCACATGGAAGCCATCCCCGCATACTTAGTGCTTAAAATCATATGCATAGCGTCAAGTGTGTGAGGCACACTTGGCAGGTTCAAGATTTGCATTACTCCCTTTCCATTTTAAAACTCTGCTATTTGCAATGTTGGTGAGAGATGATTTCTACTCTGACAGGAGCTCTTCAAGCYGCAGAGGTTACAGCAAGGGCAGAATTATGCGGAAGACTCTTACAGAGCAAAAGAAACTCTACTGTTTTTCTGTTGGTGGGCCTCCAGCTAAAAAAAAAATAAAAATTGTTTACTTCAGCTGTAACTTTCTCCTTTTAAAGAAAAAGTATCTATCTATTTGTTTTTTACTTTCGTTGGTTGATCTGGGTTTTTTTTTAATTTTGCAGCTTTATTTTGTAAAGCTCTGGGTCAGACCATACAACTGCTTTTGCCCAAACTTCTGACACTGTTGTGAATGTCAAATAAATGATGAGATGAAAATAAAAACAAAACCAAGGAAAGAAAAGTAGATAATAAGTACAGTGTGTCTTGGGCTCCTACAAACACCCTCTTACAATTAGGCTTCTACCAGTAGCCCATTAGATCCCCCTTTGGGGTGTTTGCAACACAAATTTTGGGGCAAGCAGTCAAAAGGGAATAAGAAGGCTCTGAGCTGGGAAAATTAGGCGTCCCTAGTTCTGAGCAACTTCAGAGAAGTTTGAAAAGACAACCCCAAGCCCACGGCACATTATTTAGTGGCCGCTAAACATGCACATTATTGACAAATTGATGCTGAGCTATCTTTCATGCCCATATAAATATAGACATGTGGCTTTTCTGGAATAGGCAATAATGATGAAGTTGTTCTGGTCCATTGTCTGAGCAGCAATCAGGGAGTCTTAAATCCTGTGGATAGTTCAGCTGTCACACACATGGACCAGCCATGCTCAGGGAAAACAGAGATTTCCAGGAATTGTGGAGCRAGGGAACGAAAGCATGCAGCTGTGGTGGAGCTGCAGATGTCGTGGGTGAGTGACACCCTGTTTCCTCAGCCTGAGAAAAGAGCTGAAAGCATAAACAGCCCTTGGGGAATAAATCCTTCTCCTCCTCTTCCTCACAGTGGCCTCCCACACACAAGCCCTGCAGCACAGAGAGGACACAACCCACACTGATGCCCTCCTTCCAAACAGGGGACCCATCYACATCCATGTCTTGGCATGGGTCCAGGGAGGAGAAGCCAGCAGCACCAGCACTGGAGTTTTTCAGCTTGTTTTATTTTAATCATTTTAAACTGATTCCAGAGCTTCTTAGATCTATTTTGCCTGGGCCACTTGGGCTTCTGGCACTAGGCTGGGTGTCCTGGCACAAGGAGGTGGGCAGGCCATGTCCTGGTGATATCCCAGGGGGAGATGGCTCTGCTTCACTCARCCTCACATAAAACTTCATCTCCCCAAGGTACCACAACTTGTGACGGGAAGAAGCCCTGGAAATGCTGGGCTGAGGCCCCTCTTGGGCCCCAGCACCCACACTGAGGCAGGGCCAGGCTGTTCCTGAACAGATCCCTGCAGCCAAACCAGCTTCTTACACCCACGTTACTTCCAAGTGCTGAGCTGTGAAACTAAATGACCTGAAACATTCCATTTGGAAAAAAAAAAAAAAAAAAAAAAGATAAAAATAAGAAGGAAGGTTACAGCAGGGAACAAAAAAACATCGCACTCTGGCAACATCCTATTCCCTCCATATCTATCACACACATGGAGATCCGTGGTCTAGAAGGAGCAATGATCTCTGATCTGTATTTTAAGGCAGTTAATAAGGGCTCAGAAGGGAGAGGCCAGCTATAGATCAGCGATGAATGCTGATATATGGGCTTGGCTCCTCCAGCCCCGTTTCTTTGGCCTGTTCATTGCACAGCCATGATGCAACTCCCAGCACATCCCTAATGATAGCCCTGTCATTGCTCCAGCAGCACAGGCCACCACCACATCGATCTTAAAATTCATGAGGAAGATATGCCTATGTCATCAAAGGTGCCAGCTCTGGAGGCATTCAATCATGCAGATAAGCACTCCAATTTCAACAGGCCTTCAAAAAATGACYGGTCTGCAGGATCAGGGGACTCCATTTCCTAAGCAGGATGTCAGAACTATATATCTGCCCAAGCACATTACAGTCTGCTGGGTTTCCTCATGAAACTTCTTCCAGTGAAATGTTTATTGGCTCTGCCTTGCCAGGCACATCCATACCACCCAAAAATAATTCCTCTCCAGCACAGTGACTAGAGACAATTCTGCTGCAGCAGGTTGGGTTTCAGGGGCTGAAATGGATATGTGGGGACTGTTTACCTAAAAGCACTGCTAAATCAGTTGAAAGTAATGTGGCCAAGTATATTTTATTCCCCATGTATCCATCTGGGTTGCTGTTTGATCCCTTTGGTCCTAATGCTTAGGCTTCAATTTTCCCTGCTGTGCGAGCACCATCCCAAAAAGCCAATAAGGCCTAGCTCAGCTAAGCCAAGACTCTGCTAAGCTGACAGATGTGTCAGACCTGTCAGGATGGTAAGGGAATCCTAAGAAACTGATATCTTGATACCTTTCACCCAAATTCTTTACTTTATTTGTCAGTAAGTACGTAATATACTCCAGTTCCATGGTGCTGTTGGCTCAAATAGAGTTCCTGTGGCAGCCAGCCGAGGCCAGCATCAAGAATAGTGGGCTTTTTTTCATGAAAACAGAAGTATTTATCTTTATTTACTTTTTAGTTTATGAGACCCTAAAAATGCTTCAAACTTCAGCCTCTGCTTGTCATTTGCCCTTTCATTAAATGGGGTTTTCTTCCACAGCCAACTATTCTGCACTGAGAGTCTGCTCCTTCTTCTTTTGTGGAAGTAGAAGTGTAAATTAACTCATGTAATTTTACTACAACTCAGCATACTTTTTCAATATTTCTCTTCATATACAGTTTACTGGATGTTTTTAGTAGGTCAAATAATCCCAACTTTCCTTTAAAGAGAACAAAATACAACAAAAAGATGATAGCTTTTGTAACTGTAAAAAGTCTTGAGCAACCTGATCCAGCACATGTCTAAATCTTAGACTATAAGAATAAGATTACAATCCTCTTATGAGTAGAATAAGATTAGCATCCTCTTATAAGTAGAATAAGATTTGAATGACAAACTGGTGAGTTTCAGGCCTCAGCTTTGGCAGTGGTGGGCAGACCTGTGAGCAGCACAGATCTCATACACCGGTGATCACTTGCCACAGACAAGAAGAGGTTTTAGACTGTGTGTTTTATGCTGTGTGTTTTATGCTGTCCCTCCAGTCCTGTGCAGCCCTGCACCGGCAGACATGATTAGTCCCCAAGGCAGTTTTATTCTGGTATGCAGCCCTTGCAGCTGAGGAGATGATGCTGYGCCAGTCCCAGGAGGGGCAGCACCCTACTCTGCAAGGAGTACCCAGCAGCAGAATCCATCCCCCAGGGACGCTTTGAGGATGCTTCAGTCTGCATACTCATTCTCACATGCTGCTTCCAACCCAAATGCAAAAACTGGGGGCAGATGACAACAACAAAATCAATGGTCTGGTAATATAATAAGAATACGTATTAAAAAAAAAAAATCCAAATTAAAAAAATAAAACTTAAAAAAAAATTATAATAAAATATACATCTAGAAAACCCAACACCTGAAAAAAAAACCTGTGTGCTTAAAGGAATGGTTCCCTCCTACTCCAAATGCACCTATTTTAAGAGGTAACACACATAAAGCTTGTCAAGAATCTGGCTTGCAAATCAAAGTTAATACTACAACGCCCCCTCTTTAAATCATTCGCAGATCCATCTGTGTAATGGCTCCTCAAGTGTAATTCCCTATTAAGAGGCTTTATCTGGAGAGATAAGCAGCTGGTTCCCATGTCACTAATTGCTGTCTGCTGTGATTTTAAAACATCTGCACCATTGTGCTCTTCATTTTCATATTCTAATCACTCTGAAACTTGAAAAAGGTACATCATTGATTGTTTCTGTGGGTTAATTAGTRCACAGTCTCCTTGTAGAGACAATTTAAAGGCAGTCAGAACCTCAATCAGCAAGTTTGTTTTAAAAATTAATAACATCAGGAGCGTCTGTGGGGATTGGCATCCACAGTGACACATCAGTGTGCTCTGAGGACATGCCATCCTTTGTTATCTTCTTCACAGGGATGGAAACAAAATTGAAAAAAAAAAAAAAAGAAAAATAAGAGAAGAGGAGGAAAGTCTTCCCTATCTTCCCTAAACGCATAATGTCACTTAAAACAGGGTATTGGGAAGTCCTTTCTTTTATCTCAGGGCCACCCCTGCCTCACCAGCAAGAGCAAAGCTGAACAAATSAAAACGTCACATAAAACCTCTGTGTGGTCTAGGAACTTGCAAGCATTTTTTGGTGTCAGTTTCGCCACCTAGGAGCTGGCATCTCACTGGAAATCCATGGGCTGAAGCTGTGATGTATGGGGACACTTGCTCTGTTTTTCCTTCTGAGCTGGACCGGTGCTGGATCCCCTGGTGCTGTCTCCTAACCATGCAGAGGAGGGGTTTAGCTCAGGCACAGAAGTTTGCTGCGGCAGAGATGCTTCATGCAGACCRGACCTTCCTCGTACCCAGCCAGCTCAGAGGGAAGGCAGGCCTGAATTCAGAGCTGCTTGACTTGGGTTTATACCTAAAAGTACTCCAGACAATCCTGATAACAGAGCTTTGGAGTCTAGCAAACTGTCAGCCTGAGATGTTCCAGGCTGAATGAATAAATCTGCAGGCACTGACTGAAAATGCAATTGGCATTCTGAAAAATCATTCTGTGCTCTTGTCCTGAGTTCCTCAAAACTGGAGAATCTCCAAATTATTTGCTCCCCTCGAAAAAGCTTTCTCTTTAGTTCCTGCTTCCTAGACATATATGAACACATGTTGCTAGAGAAGAAAAAACCCTTTGAAAGAAAGAAAAAACCTGAGATTTCTAGCTCCAACACATGAATAAATAATCCTGTCTCAGCTCATACTTTTGCTCAAAATTGAGCATTTCCCCTTGTGTCCCAATGGGACAGCTGTAAACTGCTCACTTGCAGGCTCTAATCAGAGCTACAGGTTGGAGATATTTCATGTCTTTTGGTGAGTGCACTGAGCTTTCCCAGGGCAGAATTACTCTGTAAATAAAAGATGCCAAGTGGAGGAGACAGCAGGCTCGGGCAARTATAACTCTGGCCTGATGACTTACAGGTTGAGCAGTCATGGACATGAGGTGTGAGGAGCCTGTGATCAAGTCAAGTCAGTTCATAACTGCGAGTCTCTGAAATGGTCTTTAGGAATTTCTCCAGGTCCTCAGTGACTCCAGCCACGGATGAGGGATACAAACCAGAAAAGGACGTTTGCTGAAACCACAAACAGCGGAGTCGGCTGAGGAACACTGAATCCAGTTTAAAAGTGATGTAGGGGTTTTAATTACCAGTGATACACCTGTAGAAAATACATCAGCAACAGTAACATAAAATTAATTGCCATATTTCCAAAATAGGGCATTTTCCAGAGTACTGTTGCAAATTTGTTGCTCCCAGAGTTTGTTCCTCCTACAGCTCCCAGGGTCTCAAAGAGCACAAAGCCCAGACAACGATCACACTCAGGAGTATGGATCTCAGAATCAGAGAATGGTTTGGGTTAGAAGGGACCTTAAAGATAATCTAGTTCCAACCCTGAGCATTCATTTGACAGTACAAAGAGAGGCAGGAATTAATGCAAAAATGCCCATGAGAGCACAACACAGCATGGGGCGGGAGCGGGTTAATTAAAAGCCAAGCAGCACCTCTTTGTGTCCATTCACCAAACAAAACATCCCGGACTGTGGAGTGTGTTTGTGTGACTGTGTCAATACAGAGAAGCTGAAGTTCAGGCCTTGGCATCATGATTGCTTTGAGAATACCTTGTCTAAAGCACTTATCCAAGGAAAAGACAAATCAATGCAGAGATTACTGAACAGTACAAAGATGCTCACATGGTTGTGAATTGTAATTTTTCATGCATTCCTGGTAAAGCGTCTTGATTTTCTAAGTAATTCAGAAATTCCAAAGTTATTCCAAATTCATTTTGCTACCAGCTTTAAACTGAATAATTTGCACACTGTTTCAATCTTCTCCCGCTTTGCAGACACTTCTATTTTCCACATGGAGGGATTGAGGATTTTATTTTGTCAAATTGCAGCAACATGTTGAATTTATAAAGGTAGGATTTGGCGCTGCAGGCTCATCTGCTCCTTACTGGTGGAATAGACCCATTGCTGCACATATTTTCTTTATCAAATGTTTAAACAACCCTGTTCTTTTCAGAGCTTTGTATTAAGCACYGAGTCTGGGAAAACTCAAAACAATGGGATTTTTCTGTCATCTCCAACAAAGAGCCCATCATCACCGACACAATAATGCAGTTTAAATATCGTGTTTAACCATAACACTGTTTGCCACCTCGGTTTAGGCAGCTGGGAGAGAACAACTGGGCACCAGCTAAGGTGGACTACAACAGGACTCATACAATTTTCCCCATTCAGCTGTTGAGATCTCCCTGGTTTGTCCTTGTTTGGGCTCAAGCCAGTGCAAGGATTTTGAGGCGTTTCAGGCATCACATCCACAGAGCCAGGGCTTGCAGAGCAAGGCACCTTTGCTGAGCTGAGTGCTTTCATTTGTTTAAAACCCTTGCTAACGAACTTAACTGCCTTCAGGAGTGATATATAAGGCTTTGTTATTCATATATAAAACATACTTCCATCYATTCAGGAATGGTTAATTCTGTGGAGCTCTACCTGCTCTCACCAGTGTGTCACTATGGTGTTGCTTGTCCGAGTTTCCACCTCATCTTGCTCTTCTACTTTACTCTGTAATTTCAAGTTKTAGAGGACAATGCACGTGTGTACAGTGGCTCAGCCGAAATAAAACAGCAGAAGGATCCCAGGACAGACTGGGACCTGCAGAAATGGGAGCAGTAAGGGGTTCTAATCTCTGAAAGACTTGTTGTGTTTTYGAGGATGTTAATCCCCGGATCCCAAAATGGCAGAATAGGGTGAGCTGGAAGGGATCATTGAGTCAAACTCCTGCCCCTGAACAGGACCCCAAAAATCCCTCCCTGTGCCTGGGGGCATTGTAAAAACTCTTGTTGAGGTCTATCAGGTTTGGTGCTGTGACCAGTCCCTGGGGAGCTGTTCCAGTTCCCAGCCACCGTCTGGGTGAAGAACCTTTCCTGATAYCCARCCYAAACCTCCCCTGACTCAGCCTCAGGCCATTCCCAAAGGTCCTGCCAGTGGTCACCACAGAGCAGAGATCAGAGCCTGCCCCTTCTCTTCCCTTTATGAGGAAGCTGTAACTGCACTGGGGTCTGACCTGTGTCTCCTCCAGCCAAACAGAACAAGTGACCTCAGCTGATCCCCATGTGGCTTCCCCTCAAGGCCCTTCACCATCTCAGCTGCCCTCAGCATGTCTGAGATTGCTAAACTGGAAATAAGGATGTGAACAGCTGTGCACTTTAAATTTCTGCTATAATTTTTAAAAGCCCGCAGTTCTTAATTTGCATTGAAAGGTTTCTTYTATCCTTCATTTAATATAGGAATTGCAGCATTACCTTGAATACTCTTTTTTTTTTTTTTTCTGAGGGATGGGAGAAATATAAATGGCTTTTCCATCGAGGCCAGTGATTCTTTCCACTAGAGTTAAATAATTTGATTATAAATTGAGTCCTTAAATGTCAAGGAGATGCTGAATTCACCTGAAAACAGGCATTTGGGGAAGCTCATAAAAGCTGTGAGCTGCAGTCAGTTAGCTCATCATTCTTTTAGCATGCACTTCATTTAGCAGTTACTGACCGCCAGATTAATTCCTCCAAAGCATCCTGATTGCAGCTAAGGTCTAGCAYGAAGCATTAAATGTGCAACAGCATTGGCAAAAAGTCCAGAAATCTGCCAGAACATCTATCAGGAACAGCTGGGTTATAAACCCTTTGAATATTTGCAGRACAGGTCAAAGAGACAGTGTCTTCTGGCTTCCCTGAATGAAGGTCTGAGTCCTGTTCCTTGAATTCAGTGAGAGCATCACTTGTGCCTTCAGCAAATTCACTGTGAAAAGATGAACTCCAGTGACCTGAACCAAAACGTGGGAGGCTCATTCCCTTTGCAAAGTCTGACTAGAGGGGTCATATGTGGTGAATTTCTGGCTCTGTGGGGCACACACCAAAGAGCCACTGCACTTTGTGCAGAGCCAGTGGGTGCTGTGGGGTGTGCACATCCAGAGGCAGGATGTGCTCTGGACCCTCCCAAAAAGCTGGCCTCAGATCAGACTGCAAAGTGGGATTCTGCTCTGTTTTCACCAGTAAAATCCTACCTTTCTTACAGAAGGGAATAGGAACACTCYCATCTTCCCTTGCACATGGAATGCAGGCCTTATAACAGTCCAAGCAGACATGAAGTGGAACCTATTCCATTTGAAAAAGGCACAGGATGAATGGGGCTTCAGGAGATTTATGCTCCAGTTTCACCGTAACACGTGACTATTTTTCACCATTGTTACATTTTAAAAATGGTCCCTGTCCCCTTTTCCTTAGAAACCCAGGAAGTGATGGCTGGGGAAATTTCCTTGCACGCCTTGAATATGCCAAAACATGGCAGACATCCATCTCTGTTTATGGACTAGAGATGATGCCCCTGTGACACAGTTGTTGAAGACTTTTTTCTTCAATCAGGGCATTTTAAATCCATAAGAACTTCAAGGAATGTTGGAAGACAGGTTTGGAGAAGGATGCCCACCAGTGCAGAGGGACTCATGTCCCGGGGCACGGACAYGTGCTGTGGGAATAAAAATGCTCAGCTGCAAGTCCTCCTTCAAGACCACAGAAGGGGTGATTTTGGGCAGCTGCAAAATCACAAGCTGCCCTGGCTGAATCTGACTGCTCTCCTATAAGAACCAGTTTTTCCATCCCCTGGATCTGGCTCCCTGCAGATAACCCTTCCATACAGATGTTTTTGCAGGTTCCTCACCACACCTATACCCAAGTGTTTCCCAGTAGGGGAAATTTAATCAGGCTTGTAGTAATGCACTGGAGCAACAAAAACAACAAAATGGTGACATAAAATGTCTCTCTGGTGGTGCTAGGGGATGTGATGGTGATAGGTACTGCATTTTTGGGACATTGCTGTGCTTTTCCTGAATGACACCTATCTCTGCTTTGATGCTCATCCCTCATCTCTTCTTCCTCCCCTCCTTCCCCAACTGTGACAAAATCACCTTTACTAATAAACCTCCAGTCCAAATAGCAGGTTTTATTTAGTGTGCTATAAAAACAGTAATTTCTCAGATCATAAAGAGGGCTCAACTGGACTGCATCATTTTGCTGAAGTGAGTTTTCTGGTGGAGTGATTCTCTCTTCTAAATGCCACAGTCCCCCACTACCAGTATTTATGTACCAAAATAAAATGCAATTTTCTGTATTTTATTAAGTGTGAATCTCCGGTGCAAATCCATTTGGGACTTGATCCCAAGATTTAATTGTCCTTTGCTTTTATACTTTCAAGATATTTTCAAGAGTTTTCACAGTATCATACAGTTTTATTAAGGTACAACAGCATCACTTTAAGGCCCTGACCAAGTTTAGCTTTGTCTTCTACACATATAAATCCACAGCAGCACAGAGCAGAAAAAGAAAGGGCATGGGGCTGTGATCTAGAAAGGAAGATTGCAAAACACACTGAGYACAGCTTAGTGCTTAAATGACCTCCAAAACTTCTCTAGTTTCTCACCCAACAAATCAGGTGTAAAATGGAGCCCTGAGTCTCACATCCACCCAGGCTAAGTATGAAGTGTTTTAATAYAAATTCAGGCCTGGGATTAGCATCCAGAGCAGAGCTGGCATCAGGAGAGCATCTAAGTAAAAGGTGGACTGTCCCATGCTGAGAATCTGCTCTGGAGAAACCCTTACAGCCCTGGACCTGTGCACAAATGCCTGATTTCTGTGCACACACTCCACTTTGGACTGGCATCAGACCAGACAGAGCCATGGTGTGCTTCCACCAGYGCCTCAGAGCATTGCCCTTTTAATTGCCTTTGTTCTAGTAACTCACTTAACCACATTTCTTTTCTCTATACATGTTGATGAAGCAAAACTATTCCCAGCCCTGCTGTTGCTTCCTCCTAAATGCTGACTGCGTGCTTGAGTTGAGTCAGTCTATAAAAACACTGGCACTGAAGGTGCAGCCTCCAACCCAAGGAGCTTGGCAAACAGGGTAAATCACAAGCAGCAGGACTCATTTTAGGTATCAAARTGCACTTGCCCATTGCTAAGGGAGTGAAGCTATGCCTCTTTCTTAACAAAATGTACTKATTTTGGAGGATTGGAATTGGAAGAGTTTGGCAGAATGTGTTTCCAAGAGTTGGTTGAGGAGAGAGGGAGACTGGTTAAAGCAGAGGTGAGCCTGGTGTTAGAAGCATCTGAGGTACACATCAAAGGGAATAAAAATACGTGGGGACAGCAGGGCCACAGAAGGTCTAGTTCAGCAAAGACACAGAAGTTAGGAAAACTGACATGACAAACACGGCTCACACTTTAAGAGGATGTGTAAGTAATCATGAGAGCACCTCATCACAGAAATCAATGGGTTCTAGACCTGGGAGTTTCTTTAAAGCTAGGCTGGGTGTTTTTCTGACAGCTGTTGGACTTGGAACAGGAATACATTTAGGCAAATCCCCTGGTATGAGTCATGCAGGAGGTTTGACTAAGTGGTTCTTTCTAGTCTTAAAAATCTGCGACAATATAACCTCTCTAAATCCTCCAGTGTTTTGTCCAACCTGGTGTTAAGCAGTTCCAGCACTGTGTCTTCAGCCTCTTCTTCTGGGAGTCCATATCCCAGCACAATAAATCTCACTGTTCAGAGCCTCTTCTCCCTTCCCCTGGAACCATTTCCATCCCTAGACATACCTCAGTTCTGGATTCATCCCAACAATTCCTCCTCATCCTTGGACCAAAAAGAATATTTCACATTTTTAARCAATTCATTTCGCTTGCCATATCCCCTGCTGCTGTAAAGCACTGTGTCCCACGGGTAAGACAGAGTTGATTTACTAGGAAGGGCCTTTCACATCTTGGCAAACCCAGTGAGATGTGGTTCCCCCTGGAATAAAAGATGGGCAGTGCTGCACCACACTTCATCCTGCAATGACAGGAGGTGCCAAAATCCACCAGTTCAACACTCTTAGGGCCACCAACCTGGCATAGCAAATGTTACTGTGATTTCTGTTGCCATTCCTCTAACCTGGCTGAGCATGGACTTTTGAGAGGCAAATCTGTGTGAAATATTCCTCCAGACTGACTCTGTCCTCGCCAAATAGCTGAGATTTGGCTCTGAGCTTTTAAAAGGAGGCACTAAGGATCACCTGATCTGGATTCAAGCCTCAAAGATGTCTCTAAAACACTGCAAAACCAAAACATGCTGGGTGTGAAGAGTGAAGAACCCTGGAGTCAGTTTTAGACATTGGCTACATTTTTTCTCTTTTTCTTTCTTTTTTTTTTTGTTTTTTCTTCAT